>WNWK01001181.1:0-272500 GCA_009830355.1 Cherax destructor | reverse complement strand
AAGACAGACATTGACGAACAGGAGTAGGTTGCGCCATTCTTTAATTGTGCCTCGGGCTTCTAAGTTGGTGGAACCTCCATTCACCTGCTTAAGAAGGTCTGTGAATTTCCCTGCTGCATATCGAGCCGCTTTAGGAATGTGAGGGTACTGCTAGCAGGCTAGCAGTGGATTTGAATGTCAGCAGAAGATTTTCACAAGTGAGGAGGTTGCCATATATATATATATATATATATATATATATATATATATATATATATATATATATATATATATATATATATATATATATATATATATATGCAAAACAACCACTATAGTTCCTTGATAATGTGAGTAGTCACGAAAGCGCTTGGAATTCTTCTATTTTTTCATAGTGGTTGTTTTGCATATTTTGATATCACCTGTTTACTGTGATCTTTTTGCATATATATATATATATATATATATATATATATATATATATATATATATATATATATATATATATATATATATATATATATATATATATTATATATATATATATATATATATATATATATATATATATATATATATATATATATATATATATATATATATATATATATATATATATATATATATATATATTATATATATATATGTTGTTCACATGTTTGAAGGAAAACATTTTCACAACTTATACAATTAGTATTGTAATTAGGTTAAGATATAATGTTCACTGTTATTTTAAAGATATGACTACACCAGTGTTTCTTCATTTAGACTTGAGAACTATCTCCTCCACTCAAACACCACCACACTTACACCACCACACCCACGCCACAACACCCACGCCACAACACCCACGCCACCACACCCACGTCACCACACCCACGGCACAAATATTGTACCACCACCCCTGCTCCACAACCACCCCATACAAACACCAGAACACCCACTCCACCCCTCCTGTACCCTCACTAGCATCCCAAGACCTGACTCCTGCCCACGTACCAACAGAGCATACCCGCTGGCGGAATACCCAGCAAGAAGCAACAAGGCAGCAGCCATCATGCACATGATAATGAACAACCTAGACCACCAGGTGGCTCAGTTTCCACAGGAACTTGTCACTTACGGCGGTAACGGCCAAGTCTTCTCCAACTGGGCTCAGGTGAGACGTGTAATTAGTGGCGTTTGACGGGAGTGAGCACATCCATCATTTAACATTGTTCAATATATTTCCTTTTTCAGGTTATGTCAAATATACTTTTGAATCCATGTATTGGTTTAGTTTCAGGAGAAGAGCAAGGCTTCTTACTGGACAAAAATATTAATGTACTCAGGTGATGAGCGAAGAGGCATTATTACACACAGGTGACATTGTACACAGGTAATTATTTACAGTACACAAGTCATAATGTAATGATGTTCATGTCTCACTATTAATATCCCGACGTAAATAAGGAAAGGCGCCCGTACTGTAGGTGTGTTATAGTGCCAGCAGTAGTTATCGTACTGAAGATGTGTTATAGTGCCAGCAGTAGTTATCGTAAATAAAATTATAAACGGTTAAACCTGATCGTAAAAAAATGGTTGGACTTGTGGAACTTTAATGAATACTTCGGAAGTTGCTGAAAATATCTTGATTCATCTGTTATAAATATGCACATTTTAATTCAGCATTTTTAAAATGCGTACTACATTTCCACACACACACACACACACACACACACACACACACACACACACACACACACACACACACACACACACACACGCAGCATATGGGCGTCTGGCAAACCTTAGATTAGCGTTCCGTTACCTTAACAAGGAATCGTTCAAGACACTGTATACCGTGTACGTCAGGCCCATACTAGAATATGCAGCACCAGTCTGGAACCCACACCTGGTCAAGCACGTAAGGAAACTAGAGAAAGTGCAAAGGTTTGCGACAAGGTTAGTTCCACAACTCAGGGGTCTGTCTTATGAAGAAAGGTTGAGGGAAATAGGACTAACAACACTGGAGGAAAGAAGGGTCAGAGGAGACATGATAACGACATACAAAATACTGCGGGGAATTGACAAGGTAGATAGTGACAGGTTGTTTCAGAGAGGGATGTCAGGAAACATTTCTTCAGCCACAGAGTAGTCAGGAAGTGGAATGGACTAGAGAAAGATATAGTGGAGGCAGGAACCATACATAGTTTTAAGACAAGGTATGATAAAGCTCATGGAGCAGGGAGAGCAGAGACCCAGTAGCAGACAGCGAAGAGGCGGGGCCAAGAGCTGAGTCTCGACCCCTGCAACCACAATTAGGTGAGCACAATTAGGTGAGTACACACACGAAAGCATGCACGCACGCACGCACACACACATGAGAAGAATTTAATCAGATGAGGATCAGGCAGGTCTACAAAGCGACCTGGACAGGCTGGATACGTGGTCCAGCAACTGACTACTCAAAATTAACCCTGCCAAATGCAAAGTCATAAAGATCGGGGAAGGGCAAAGAAGACCGCAGACAGAGCATAAGCTAAGTGGCCAAAGACTGCAAACCTCACTCAAGGAGAAAGATCTTGGAGTGAGAATAATACCGAGCACATCTCCTGAGGCGCACATCAACCAGATAACTGCTGCAGCTTATAGGCGCCTGGCAAATCTGAGAATAGCGTTCCGATACCTTAGCAAGGAATCGTTCAAGACTCTGTGCACCGTGTACGTCAGGCCCATATTGGAGTATGCAGCACAAGTTTGAAACCCACACCTTGTCAAGCATGTCAAGAAATTAGAGAAAGTGCAAAGGTTTGCAACAAAGCTAGTTCCAGAGCTAAAAGGAATGTCCTACGAAGAAAGGTTAAGGGAAATCGGCCTGACAACACTGGAGGACAGGAGGGTTAGTGAAGACATAACGACATATAAAATAATGCGAGGAATTGACAAGGTGGACAGAGACAGAATGTTCCAGAGATGAGACACATAAACAAGGGGTCACAATTGGAAGCTAAAGACTCAGATGAGTCAAAGAGATGTTAGGAAGTATTTCTTTAGTCATAGAGTTGTCAGGAAGTGGAATAGTTTGGCAAGTGATGTAGTGGAGGCAAGAACCATACATAGTTTTAAGACGAGGTATGATAAAGCTCATGAAGCTTTATCATACCTCGGGAGAGAGAGGACCTAGTAGCGGTCAGTGAAGAGGCGGGGCCAGGAGCTATGTATCGACCCCTGCAACCACAAATAGGTGAGTACACACACATTAAATATATATATATATATATATATATATATATATATATATATATATATATATATATATATATATATATATATATATATATATATATATATATATATATATATATATATATATATATATATATATATATATATATATATATATATATATATATATATATATATATATATATTTCAATAACAACACTGCACTAGCCAAGGAGCCGAACCCATGCTGCTTTGGCCCGCCTCATGGTGAGCTAAACACATGACGCCTTAGACCACTGAAACATACAATCCGTAAGAGTAGCGCAACCAGCAGAACTGAATGTTGTACTCACTACCCAAGGACATACGGTGGTGTTGACGCCTGTAAGCTAATTTCGTTCTAGTCCCTGTTTGGTGTACTAGCTCACCATTTGGCGGGCTAAAGCAGCATGGGTTCGTCTCCTTGGCTAGTGCAGTGTTGTTATTGATCAATACCACTCGTTCGTGGGGTACATTAATATATATATATATATATGTGTGTGTGTGTGTGTGTGTGTGTGTGTAGCGGCTGATGCAGGCATATGCCAGAAGAGCTTCGAAATTTTCCTATTAAATCCTGATAGGTGAGTGATAGAGCTTTGAGTGATAGAGCTTTGGACCAGCTACTTGCCAGAACCACAGCTTGACTCTCTAGTCATTCATATACTTATTCACTTACAGTAACTTATTACTTCTTATCTTCAGTTATTGACTGTATTGCTTTTTGTGTTATGAGAATAGATGCAACATGAAGTCTTGTTGAGCTGAATGAGGAGACAGAGCCACACCTGGTGGCCATGAACACACACGTTACACAAGTGATGTCTGTGAGGTCTTCTTACTAAAGCCTCATAGCTCGGTGGCACTGCATTGGAACTACGTGCTAGAATCACGGTTCGAGTCCCAATTTATTTTCTGTTTTAGTTTTTTAACACCTATCTCCCACCGAGGTAGGGTGACTCTAAGAAAAGAAGAAACAATTTCACCATCATTAATTCAGTCACTTTCTTGTTAGAAGTGTGCAGACACAGTTCAGATAACGCTCAAGACTGCAACATCCTTACCTCTCCTTCAGAGAGACTGCACTGTACTTCACACCTCCAGGACTCAAGTCCAACTAATTGGTTTCCTGAATCCCTTCATAAATATTGCCATGCTCACACTCCAACAACATGTCAAATTACAAACACCACTTGCCTCCACTCATTCCTATCAAACACGCTCACACAAGCCTGTTTGAAGTCCAAGCCTCTCACACACAAAACCTTTACCCCTTTCCTCCAACCTTTTCTAGAGAGACCTCTAACCTCCTTTCGCCCCTGGTTCACCCTAGGTTTATACACCCTCCTTTCATCCTATTTTGCTCTATCCACTCTAAATGTCCTAACCATCTCAACAACCCATTTTCAACCTTCTCAGTAATACTTTCGTTAACTCCACTTCTTCAAATCTTCAGACTACAAATTATGCGCAAAATATTTACATCACTCATTGCCTTCAAATACGACTTATTTACTTCTTCCAGCATTCTCACCGCTGCCACTCTTAAAATTCATGTTTCCCACCCTTATCAAAGTGTTGGCACCACTATACTGTCATACATTCCCCTTTGTGCCTCCATATAAAAGGCACTTTACTTTTGCAGATGTCTCAATGTACCACCCACTTCTTTTCCCTTTGTCAACTCAATGGTTCACCTCATCTATCATAGACTCATCCGACAAGTCCACTCGCTAATATCTGAACACATTTACTATCTCCATACTCCCCCCTTCTGATATTCAATCTAGCATTACCATAATTTCTTGTTACTCACATCATCTTGCTTTTCCCATTGTCCACTATTACTCATATTTTATTATCCTTCCCAAATTCGTATACGAACCTTTGTAATTTCTCTAAAGAATCTCCCAAAAGTTCCGTGTTATCGGCAAAAAGCAACTGTGACAACTCCCTCCTTTAATTACATTCCTTATCTTTTAATCTCACATTTCTCCCCAAAACCTTTGCGTTCATTTTTTTTACAATTCTTATACAATGATGACATCAGTCCCTGTTATCTAATTAATATTTTTACCGTAAAAAACATAATCTCTGGCTCTTGCCTAACATGAGCCTCGCTATGTACATAAAAATTCTTAATTTTATATAGCGTACCACTTACTCCAAACACTTGCAACATCTGCCTGGTCACAGAATGGGCCGCGGGGGCGTTGACCCCCGAAAACCTCTCCAGGTATACTCCTGGAATTGCTCCCCTATCCACCTTATTATATTCATTTTCTAAATTCATAAATTATACGAAAAAATCATAGTGATGACCATAATAAAACATACCTGGCTAAAATTCAGACGATAGTCGGAGTCAAAAATATCGCTGATAAGAAAAACATTGAAAATCTTCACTATAAGTATTGCTCACTTGTAAGCTTCACTGTAAACATATTCCCTGTCCTCCCTTAAACCTCCTTGTTCATCTGCGATCCTACTCTCTGTTTTACCTTTAATTCTTTCAGGAATAACTCCACTGTTTACTTTTCTTGGTATACTCAAGAGGTTTAATCCCCTATAAATCTAACACTTCTCAACCAATTCCTAGGTTTCTTTCCACCCTTCTCGCATTTATTTAACGAATTAGATCTCAGTTGCTTTACCCTCTTATATTATACCCACAACCTCATGCAATTACCCCACATTCACATCTGGCTCTTCCTTACTCCTAAAATATGTTATACCTAACTGCCAAATTCATCAGATCATTGCTAAATTCATCAGATCATTGCTAAAGTACACAGTACTTTAGCCACACGGCCAAGGTACAGTGTACTGTGATGCAGTGTGTGCAGGGTCGAATCCTGCTGTTGACTGAGAGATAATGTTTGTCAATAATTTCGCCCGTTTGGGAATTAGGTCCTCAAAATATTCCCTCCATCTTCCTCATACCTAATAACTCCTTTTTTCTAATTGTTAAATAAATTTGTTCCCAACGATTTCTGAACTTATTGATCTCCAAAACATTTTCTTACAATATTTGTTGATAATACATCACCCATTCTGACGCTAGTTCTCCTTTGAGCTGCTCAGCCTTGGCTGTGGCAGGTGCTCCTGGCTACTTACTTGTTGTGCTGAGGCAGTTGGTGTTTACTGTCTGCGTGGAACTCATTAATGGAGCCATTTATCCATCGAATACTAATGTATTACTGCCGGTTATCATTCGAGACAAATATGGCATAGCAAATGATGATATTTACGGCGTTGTGCTCAATGGCAGTGCAAGAATATTCATCAAATTGACGACTACCCAAGTTTATGAAGCACTCGTTGATAAGTTCGAGGACAAGTGTTTGCAAGTAAATGCTACAGTGGAAGTGAAGTTAAAAATGTTTCCAAACAATACAAATGGATAAAGGTCAGAAATTTACCATTTGAAGTACAGGAAATTGATGTAAAGAATGCTTTCAAGCAATATGGTGAAATACATGCGGCTGTAATGGGTCGTTGGACTGATGGTTTATATGAAGGTGTACCTGAGGGATCATATAGCCTTAAAATATCATTACGAAGGGCAATACCTTCATATGTAGTGTTACCAGAATTCAGAACACAAGTATATGTTACATATGCTGGTCAACACCGAACATGTCGTATATGTGACTCGTATGAGCATATGGCTGCTGCATGTAATAAAAGACAAGGACGGCGTCCGGATGAGGAGCGTACGAGTAAGGATGGACATGAAGAATTGCATGAATCTCAGAGAGGTGTGGGCGTGGTCGAAACTGCAAGATGGAGTGACATAGTAACACAGTCGATGGAAACGTGTAAAACGCTTCCGGTGAACACACAGGCTGCAATGGGAACAATTGCAGAGGAAGCAGAACTAGATTTGGGTATAAGTGAGGTGATTCCTGAGTTGGTGAGTGGATTATTGGATAGTTCGCAAGGGACAAATGAGATTTGCTCTGTGGAAAAGCTGAAGAGATTTGAGTGTAGTGGGGAAATGGGAGATAAAAGTCCTGATGATGGAGGATTGGAAGTGCACGACGTGCAGGTTATTGTTCATAATGAGGATAGGAAACGGATATGGAAATTCATAATGATTCAAGGAAACGAGCCATGGCCATGAGTGATGATGATGTACTTACCCCTGGGCAAGGTCCTGTAAAAGTGACTGTTGATGTATCGCAAAGGCCTTTGAAAAAAAAAAGGGGCGGTGATATACAAGAAGTGAAGAATATGGATAGGAACGGTAGTAATGGACAAAGTAGTTTGGGAATGGAAGGAAAAAGAGTTAGTAGATCCAAAGGAAAACCACCTCTAATGTTTTCAGGAGCATCACGCTAAATGTTAATGGAAGGAAGTGGATTGAGGTGTGCATGAAAAGGTACGCAGTGGATGTGGCCTTTATACAAGAGCATAATTGTCGATGTGGTAGAAATTTGATTGTGCCGGATTATAGAGTGTATGCTGGTAGTTCTGGGTCTTTCAAGGGTGGAGTGGTGGTTTTAGTGAAGGAGAATAGCCCTTTTCAGTTGTTGAAGTGGGAAGAGGGTAGGGAGGGGAGGGCAGTGATAGTAGACGGGTATGGGGCGGTGTTCGTGTTGCTTTCATTGGCGTTTATTTACCAGCTACTAGCGTTAGAAGTGTAAAGGAAGAGTTTGTGAGGACAATTAATTTATTCTTTTGAGAGGATTGCCAGAGGTGGTAGTTTTGGGGGTGATTGAACTGTATCATAAGAGAAAAGGATGTAGAACCAAGGGGTGGATGTGTTGCATGTTTTGGTGATGTTTTGGGAAGTGTAGTTTAGAGGATGTAGTTGCAGGGGTGATAATGTAGAATTTACCTTTATAAGGAGGGATATGCTGCGAGGTTAGATAGAATATATGTTTTTAGGATGGTTAATGTTGGTACGGTTACGTGTGTGGATGTTGGATTTTCAGACCATAGAGGGTGTTAGTTGACTTGGAATGGTCAGGTGGGTGGCTGGCAATTGGAAATTGAATGTGCAATTATTGGATGGTGAGGAAGCAGTGATGGGTTTCAGTGAATGGTGGAAGTGTGTGGGCAAATGGGAGGTTAGAGAAGGATATTGTTGCATGGTGGGTGAATATAGCGAAGCCAGTTATTCAAAAATATTATAGGATGAAAGGTAGAGAAGAGGCGCAATGGAAGTATTTGGAAGGACAATTGGCTGAGTGTTGTTAAGGAAGAACGGATAGGCAAGTAGTGGAAATGAGGAATATTAAAGAGAGATTGCAGATGATTCATGATGAACGTTTTGATGTGATTCGTGTGCGTGGTGGCATAGAGGGTGTAGTGGGGATAAACCCTCTATGTGTGTATTACGAAAATATAGGAAAGTAGACAAAACATGTTGATAAATAAATTAGAGGTGCATGAGACAATGGTGTGTATCAGAAGGGGCACGTTATGCGTACGACTGACGCCATGAATGTATATGGGAGTGCATGTTACGGGGAATATTTTAGGAAAGATCTGAGTGGAACTAGGATGAGTGTTAAAACTCAAGAGTGAACAGATTTTGAGTAGTGTAGAAACAATATTGAATAAAGAGGATAGGAAGGAGATGGAAGGTGTTATAAGTGAGGATGAGGTGTGGGTTGCTCTGAATAACATGAGTCTGCATAAGTCGCCTGGGGTGGATGGCTTGCCCAGTGACTTTTATGTTGCAAATTGGGATGTATTAAAGGAATGTGTAGTGAGCGTGTTGAATGAGATGAAAGAGACTGAATGCATGGGAGAGTCGCAAAGAACGGGAGTGGTAGTGTTGATACGAAAATCTGGTCTGGATGATACTCTTAGGAATTATAGAGCATTGTCGATGATGTGTGCGGATTATAAATTGGTTGCTAAGGTATTGGGGAATAGGATAAAAAGTGTGTTAGAGAGGGTGATAGAGAAAGGACAATATGGTATTCCGGGGAGAAGTGTTACAAAAGGTTTGATGAATATTCGAAAATTTATTGATGAATGCGAGGAGGGGGGGGAAGTTGGCTGTGGATTGGAAGGCGGCGTATGATAGTGTAGATCGGGAAATGTTATGGAAAATTATGTGGAAGCAAGGTTTTGGGGATGAAATAGTAAAATGGGCGGTATCATTGTATAGAGATGCTAGAGTGAGAGTGCAAATAAATGGAATGATTAGTGGAGCCGTAGGCATGGGGAAGGGATTGCGACAGGGGTGTCCCTTGTCGCAAATTCTTTTTGCTTGTCTACAGAATCCATTGTATTGTTTAGTTAGACATGGTGTGAAGCACCTTAAGGAAGGTACGGATGGTGATGCAGGGATAGTTGGATATGTAGATGATACAACTGTTTTGGTTACGAATGAGGCAGCGTTAACACGAGTGAATGAGTGTTTGGGAATATTTGGCATGGCGACAGGTTTAAGCATTAATAAGGATAAATCAAAATTACTTGAGATTGGAACGTGGGGAGGAGAAGGTATAGGGGGGTATAGGTGTGGCTGGAAGGTAGTTGATAGTTTAAAGGTTTGTGGAATTGTGTTTAAAGATAATTTTGGAGAGGCAAGACTAGTTAATGCAAGGAATGTTTTAAAAGGTACTTTAAGTAGAATGAGTGGATGGAGTAGGGGTGATGGGACCATACATCAGCGAGTAATAGCGGTGAACACGCTATTATATAGTAAAATATGGTATGTGGCTGGGATTTACCCAATTTTAAGAGCGGATGTTGTGGCATTTGCGAGGAAAGTTATGAGATTTGTCTGGGGATATGGAGACATTGGCTGAGTAAGGAATTGGTGATGAAAGAGGTGGGTAATGGGGATTGGGGTTAATCAATTTAGAGGTGAGACTTATGAGTATGTATGTCAAAAGTTTTTGGCAACGAGGGAGTGAGGGCAGACGGGTTGGTGATGTCATGAGACATTTACGTGCATGGTGGAGTGGTAAGGATTTGGTACATTGTGAAGATATGTTGAGAATTCTTATGTGTGCCAGAAATCCGGGGAATATACTAGTCCGACGTTTGGAAAAAGCAGGGAAGGTAAGGGAAGTAGTCGAGGGAATCGCTACTTTTCCAGTGTATGATTGGAGAAGTATCTGGGGTGGGTTAAACGATCTGAAGATAAAGCCAAGGGTGAGAGAAGTTATGTTTCAGTTTTTGCATGGGGTTTTGGCCTCTAAGGCGGTTTTATATAAAATGGGATTAACTAGGGATGCTTGTTGTGGAATGTGTGAGGAAGAAGATACTGCTTATCATGGGGTTTATTTTTGTGAGCAATTGGGAATTATTAGGGAATGGATGAAACATTTACTTAGAATGATGGGAGGGGGATGGATACACCCTTTTAGGTTTATAGGTATGGATATAGGTGGAGTGCAGAAGGAAGTTAGGAGGGCTTTATTGTATTTGGCGGTAGATTTTGTATATGTATCGTGGGGAATGAGGGGGATGTCAGGAAGGGAGACACTGAATGCTATTGCGGCGAATATGTACAGAACTAAGTGTAGGAATAGGTTGATATATGGTATGGCGTGGGGCAGGTGTTTTCCAGGTAGTTACAGGGATTTTACAGTTAGGCAGATGGTGGACTTAAGTTGATGTGCGTAGATGAAACGGGGTTGTTCTCCTTGAGTTGAGACTTTTGTTGTGGATGATAACGAGGGAATGCTTGAGGTTTGTTGTGGATGATAACGAGGGAATGCTTGAGGTTTGTTGTGGATGATAACAAGGGAATGCTTGAGGTTTGGTTGGATATAGATTTGAGGGAAGGAGTGACGGGTGACAATTTATAGATGAGTTCTATGACTTTTAAAGACTAATAAAGGTTTCTCATGGATGTTGATTGATTGGATGTGGTGACTTTTAGAAGGTTTTGGGACTCAAGTGGGGTATGTTAGAGGTGGTTTGACCAGAGGATAATGATAATGGTAGTAAAAGGACATGATTAATGCATAAATTTTGGAAATGTAATATTAAACTTAATGTGGAGATTTAGTTAATAATAGTTTTGTATTAATTATCATGCATTGCCATGTGTTCGATCCATGTATTTCATGAATATTGATATTATATTTTTGTTTGCGAGGATGTTCATTATTAGAGTTTTTGGAGGAGTTTTTATTAGGGTGGGTTCTTATAGGAGATTATGGTGTTCTATCCTAGGATTGTCCATGGATATAGGAAGTATACCTATACATTGAGTAGAGTAAATTTATTTGTAATTACTTTGTAATAGACCTTTGTGTAATTGCAACTTGTTATAATACGTATTATGGTAGAATGACCTGGTTCTGTTTATTACTTTTTAAAAAAATTGTTGTATTGTTTATATGTAGGGAAGTATTTAATTATTGTACATTAAGTTGTCGTTCATGAATATAATGATATCCATTGGAACATGTCATGTGTATATTTATGTTTTATAATAAAATCATCTTAGGTGTCACTCCTAGGCATGATAAAAATTCTCTTCTGGTTTGTAATAGAATAAACTAGTTCGTGTATGATGTAATATAGGGATTGTGTGATAGGTCGGGAAAATTTTACTTTGGTTGTGTGAATTTGTTAAATAATTCGGTTTCAACAGTTTATAGTAAACTGTTTCACTAATTGTAACATCATTGTATGAATTATGTTATTTGTATTGCAAGGTAAGGCCTTGTGTATGGTGTGGGTATATTTATTTATATATATTTTTAATTCATTTAAATTTTTTCAATGGCGATTATCAAATTCAATAAGATATAATTCTCAGCAAATTGTATTGATTATTGTTCCGTTTTGATTTGTTGGATTGTTTATTTTCACATGTCACTGTGAGACATGTAAGGTGTTAAATAAGAGATGGATTGATGTCGCATTTTCTGTTTTTCTGGTACGCTTATTTAGCTATATTACGCTGTGCTACAGGTCATGGTATGGCATTGTTGTATCTACTGCTTTTGTATATATTTGTCCTGTTAAATGAAATTTAAAACAAATATAAGGTATTGTGTGATAGGTCGGGGATTTTTCTTTGATTTTCTTTGGTTGTTATAAATTCAGTTTCTCTGTTTATAGTATAATTATCTTTCAATGATTGTAACAACATTGTTTTGCATTATGTTAATTGTCTTTGTATGGTACTGTATAAATTATGGTTGTCAAATAGTGATTCTAAAATTCAAAATGATATAATCCTCCGCAAAATGTAATTGTTATTGTTCCGATTTGATATGTGGGATTGTGCATTGTCACATGTCATTGTGAGACATGTAAGGGATAACATAAGAGATGGATTGACGTCTCATTATCTATGCATTTCTTGTTCGCTTATTTAGTTAAATAATCTGTGTTACAGGTTATGATATGGCATTGTTGTATCTATTGATTTTCTATATAATTGTCTTTTAAATAAAATTAAAAAAAAAAAAGTTCTCCTTTCACTCTCCCTCGCTACTACTTCAACTGCTCTTTTACTCTCCATGTATTCCACTCTCTTTACTTCATTTCTTCTTAACTCTTTTTTTTTTTTTTTACCTTGCTCTCTGTCTTATCATTCCACCAGTCGCTCCACTTCTCTCTTGCACCTTCCCTCCTCCAGTATCTATAAACTTCTGCTGCTGACTCTAACTGAATTTTTAAATGTATTCTATATTTCTTTGCCCTTCTCATTACCTATACTCTCCCTGACTAATAATTGCTTATTTCTTTCTCTAACTTCTCCTTTAGGTAATAAACTTTTAATTTCTTACCCACTGATAATATTCTTGTACACCATCTACCTCTTACTCTAGATGTAGCTATTTCTAAATAATGATTTTGATTTGATATATTTGTCGCCCCGCTAAAAACATGATCGTCCAGAAATCTACCCATCTTGACGCCCTGAATCGTATTTCGTGTACTTTTTTATATTTTTATTCTTAAAATACGTATTACCAATTACTAAACCTCTTTTTACTTATATACATTATTACATCTGCCATCTCCTATCAAGGTTGGGTGATCTGAGAAAGAAGAAACACTTTCACCATCACTCTCTCCATCGCTGTCTTGCCAAAGAAGCATCGACAACATTATACCTCGTATGTTTTTTTTCAAACTTCTATAACCCCACCTCTCCTTCACAGTGGAGTCACTGTACTTTCCACCTCCAGGATTCAAGTCCGGCAAACCAGCTACCCGGGAGTGCTGACACTACAACAGCCCATCAGGTCCCAAAAACCATTTACCCTTTCTCACTCGTATCTAACACGTTCATACGACTGCTGAATTTCCAAGCCCCTTGAACACAAAACCTCCTCTACTCCCTCCATCCTTTCCAAGGTGAATCCTACCCCGCCTTCCCTCCACTACAGATTTACACACTCTCTAAATGCCCAAACGGCCTCAACAAACCCTCCTCAGCCCTCCATAATAGATAATACTTTTATTAATCTGCACCTAATCCAAACTACAAATTTTCTTCATGATATTTACACTACACATTATCCTTAGACACGACATCTTCATTGTCTCCAGTTTTCTCCTTGTTGCAACTTTCACAACCCAAGCTTCACACCCCTTTTTGCCTCCGTCAATAATGTTCTTTATCTCCACAGATGCCTCAGTTCACATTATATCTTTCTCCCTTCATCCATTCTATGATTCACCTCGTCCACTCCCAAATAACTGAACACATTCATTTCTTCCATACTATCTACTTCCAATCTGAAATCCAGTGTTTCATTATCTAACTCGTTTCTTACTCTCATCACCTTGCGTTATTCAAGTTGACTTTTCTGCATGCATTGATGTGTTCGCTGAGACGAGTATATATGATGTGTTTTGTTTCACCGACATACATGTTGTCACAGCCTCCGCAAGGGATTGTGAGAATTCCTGCAATGACCAGTTTAAAATTCTTCACTTTGGTCTTGGTTAGGTCTTCCATGGATGTATTTGTTTCAATGGCGACTCTAGTGTTGTGTTGTTCAAGTACTTTGGAGATATTTAAGGCAACTTGACTCTTGTCTTGCCCTCCCCGTTTGAAGCAAGAACCTTATTAATATTATTGTCAGTTACCTTGTCACCAAGGTACCAACCACGCAAGCCACTGACATACGAAATAAAGTCTTATCTTAGATTATGTCCCGGAGATTTTGTTGACCTCTCTGAAATCTGCATTTACTTCAATTGTTTCTCAATCAACAACAGAGTCTGCAAACAAACATATGGTATGGGAATGGGCTCTCACATCAACACAGTCTTAGCAAAATTGTGCACGGAACTCCAACGTCACACGGCTACGTTGTGGACGACACCCTTCATAAAAACTCCGAAACAGGTTAATATGTAGAATCTACAGAGAAGACTCAAGACAGATGAACCAGCCATCCACTTCTCACTGAAAGAAGAGTCCAGTGACAAGTTACCATTTATCGACGTCCTCATTCATAAAGAAGATAACAAACAAGAACGACTTCACACACTTCTATTCCTGTTACTGAGCTTCAATTTGCTTATTTTTTCAAAAAAGTCTATAAGAAAAAGTCCTCCAAACCATCAATTCACCACGCACTAACACCACTTTAAAAAAATCAGATTCCTTTCTAACAGCCAAGTTGCCTTGCACGTCTCCAAACTACTTGCAACACGCGAGTTGCCATTGCAACCTGCACATCCATCAAAGAGCTGACCACAGTGAAGAACCTTGAACCGGACAACTCTATTGCGGTGGCTGTGACAAGATATACGTCGATGAAACTGCACGTACCTTGCAAACATGTCTTAGTAAACATAGTGCATGGAGAAACCAAAATTTGAACAGCGCAAGTGTACAGTACAGGAACTCCACCAACCACTGAAGGATATTCAGTGACTTTCACCTAGTTATCAAAAATTTTCCGCAGGCGTAAATGCCTTGAATAATCTTTAATCGCCATTTCAGACACGATTCCACAAAATACAGATAGTTCTGTAATCCCTGAGGCAATAGCAAGAGTTGTGTAAACAAGGAACCTGCCACTACGTAGTAATTAAGAGTTACCTTCACTTATTTTTCTATTACGACTACTGCTGCACTTACTACAAAGAATGCTACTCTTGCCTAAAACATGGGCTTGTAGGCCTACAGCAGTGCTTCTCCTCACGTTACCTATATATACCCTGTGTGTCATTTGTACTGTTGTAACGCCTTGACAAACCTCCTTCAGTGCTAAACTTTGCCTCAATTAAATGCCACATTAGTTGCGCATATGTACTTATACCCAACATATTGTAGGTAATTTTTCCATTATTACAACATACGTAACTACTACTGGCAGTATATTTTAATATATATGTTGTTTAACAAAATTTATAACTCCTCCAACGAAAATGAAACTAAATATGAATATGGGTTTCCCTGAGCAGGTGTGGTTGGTGCTGCATTACCTCTCACTGATGATGGAGGACCAGACTCTGGTGCTCTACTCTGGTCACCCACTCGGTCTCTTCCCCTCTGACCCTCGTTCACCCAGGCTGGTCATCACAAACGGCATGGTCATTCCCAACTATTCCACAAGACTCAATTATGATGATATGTTCGCCATGGGAGTTACAATGTAAGTTCCCTGTGTTTGTGTGTACTCACTGATTTGTGGTGGCACAGGTCTAGTATCAGATAATTTGTGGTCTGCTTTATTATCTGTAGTCTAAGGATTCGGATGCAATTTAATGTACAATGTTCGGATGCATTTTAATGTTAAATTAAGTTTACACAGTCATGAAATAAGACACTACATTACAGTGCAGTTACAAGTGATTATAAGTTTCTAACGAGTAATTTACAATATGTAAAGGCATTTTTCCAAAAATGTCTGGTAATAAGGCATTGTGTAAAAATGTTGATATTACCTGAACATTCGTGATTATTTCATGATTATTTCTGGCATTCAAGCAGAGTATGACAGCTGATCTGTCAAAGTTTATATTTGATTACGTCTATATCAGCTAGTGATACAATCTCCCTGTATCTCATTCGTTAGCTCAGTTTCCTCAACACTTTATCTACTGATGTACAGTACGTACAGTACGGTACGTACAGTACAGTACGTACAGTACGGTACGTACAGTACAGTACGTACAGTCAGCCGAAGTAGTGAAATAATGCCCTCCTGAGTTTGCTCATCTGATGACTGTGTTATAAACATGGATGTGTTATAAACATGGATGTGTTATAAACATGGATGTGTTATAAACATGGATGTGTTATAAACATGGATGTGTTATAAACATGGATGTGTTATAAACATGGATGTGTTATAAACATGGATGTGTTATAAACATGGATGTGTTATAAACATGGATGTGTTATAAACATGGATGTGTTATAAACATGGATGTGTTATAAACATGGATGTGTTATAAACATGGATGTGTTATAAACATGGATGTGTTATAAACATGGATTGTTATAAACATGGATGTGTTATAAACATGGATGTGTTATAAACATGGATGTGTTATAAACATGGATGTGTTATAAACATGGATGTGTTATAAACATGGATGTGTTATAAACATGGATGTGTTATAAACATGGATGTGTTATAAACATGGATGTGTTATAAACATGGATGTGTTATAAACATGGATGTGTTATAAACATGGATGTGTTATAAACATGGATGTGTTATAAACATGGATGTGTTATAAACATGGATGTGTTATAAACATGGATGTGTTATAAACATGGATGTGTTATAAACATGGATGTGTTATAAACATGGATGTGTTATAAACATGGATGTGTTATAAACATGGATGTGTTATAAACATGGATGTGTTATAAACATGGATGGTAAAGACAAATGGCATACAATGAAATTTTATAAACAGAGTTTCCAACACAGGAGCTTTATAAACGTCCCAATGGTTTTTTGTGACTTGATAAAATGGAGTATATGGGGAAAACGGTGTGTTATAAACATGCATTTATGATTCATGGTGTCGTTTAAACATGGATGTGTTATAAATGATGTTATAAAATTATGTGTTATAAAACATGGAATAAACAATGTAGTTATAAACATGGATGTTTATAAACATGGATGTGTTATAAACATGGATTATGTTATAAACATGGATGTGTTATAAACATGGATGTGTTATAAACATGGATGTGTTATAAACATGGATGTGTTATAAACATGGATGTGTTATAAACATGGATGTGTTATAAACATGGATGTGTTATAAACATGGATGTGTTATAAACATGACTGTGTTATAAACATGGATGTGTTATAAACATGGATGGAAAAGAGACAAATGCAGCATAATGAAATTCCTTATTAACAACGTTTCGCACACACAACGAGCTTTAAAACGTCCCAAATTGGTCTTTTTGTGACTTGATAAAGAGCATTATGGGGGCGAAACGTTGTCGATAAATGCACAAATTATGATTCATTTGTCGTTTTCCCCATCATGTAGGTATTAAGATTAAAATTCTTTATTTCTAATCACCGCAATACCAAAAAAAAAAAACATTAATTAGGAAGATCAAAGGATTCACAGCATTTAGGGTAAAACTAAATAATCTTGCAGTAAGAATTACATAGTTTGAATTATTGTTTTCTATGTCTGTTCGTGGTATTAACAGAAACAAAATAATTATTACAACATTGAGCTGAACTTGTTTATATAAACTCATAATACAATTTAATGTAATAGTTTTAAAGATTATTTCAGTATATATAGATACAAGTTAGTTACTAATTATTAACTAATGCAATTTAATGCAATTATAGTTATCTGAAGGTCAGCTTACGTAGATATGAGAAGTTGGTACAATGATCATGGTACGTGAAGTTGGTACAATGATCATGGTACGTGAAGTTGGTACAATGATCATGGTACGTGAAGTTGGTACAATGATCATGGTACGTGAAGTTGGTACAATGATCATGGTACGTGAAGTTGGTACAATGATCATGGTACGTGAAGTTTGTACAATGATCATGGTACGTGAAGTTGGTACAATGATCATGGTACGTGAAGTTGGTACAATGATCATGGTACGTGAAGTTGGTACAATGATCCTGGTACGTGAAGTTGGTACAATGATCGTGGTACGTGAAGTTGGTACAATGATCATGGTACGTGAAGTTGGTACAATGATCATGGTGCGTAAAGTTGGTACAATGATCATGGTACGTGAAGTTGGTACAATGATCATGGTACGTGAAGTTGGTACAAAGATTATGGTGCGTAAAGTTGGTAAAATGGTCATGGTACGTGAAGTTGGTACAGTGATCATGGTACGTGAAGTTGGTACAATGATCATGGTACGTGAAGTTGGTACAATGATCGTAGTACGTGAAGTTGGTACAATGATCATGGTACGTGAAGTTGGTACAATGATCATGGTACGTGAAGTTGGTACAATGATCATGTTACGTGAAGTTGGTACAATGATCATGGTACGTGAAGTTGGTACAATGATCATGGTACGTGAAGTTGGTACAATGATCATGGTACGTGAAGTTGGTACAATGATCATGGTACGTGAAGTTGGTACAATGATCATGGTACGTGAAGTTGGTACAATGATCATGGTACGTGAAGTTGGTACAATGATCATGGTACGTGAAGTTGGTACAATGATCATGGTACGTGAAGTTGGTACAATGATCATGGTGCGTATAATTCACGACAAACAGCAATACTTTATTGAACAATACAGTGTGTTTGAAAAAGATGGACCCAATTTCAAAGCAAACTGCTTCGTAATTGGGTCTATATTTTTTAAGACACCTTGTATAAGGGAAGAGATAAAAAAGCGGAAACAAGAAGTACAAAAGGATGAACAATGGATGAAAACTCAACAAGATGCATGAACGTGGGTCTTTTTTCTGTCGTTATCACATTAGAGTAAAGAGGTGCTTTTAAACAGAGGTTCTATAGAGGTTTGCAGATAGGGAATGTTTGGAATTTTCTCGGGCCATTTTTATGGGTATTGTGTTTTAACTCAGGTTGAGTCGAACATGGTGGATGGGAGAGTTATTTGAATCTTGTGTTCCTGGAGTTTACCTGGTGAGGGTTTCGGGGATCAACGCCCCCGCGGCCCGGTCTGAGACCAGGCCTAATGGTGGATCAGGGTCTGATCAACCAGGCTGTTACTGCTGGCCGCACGCAGAATGATGTACGAACCACAGCCCGGTTGGTCAGGTACTGACTTTAGGTGCCTGTTCAGTGCTTTCTTGAAGACAGTCAGGGGTCTATTGGTAATTCTCGTTATGTATGCTGGGAGGCAGTTGAACAATCTTGGGCCCCTGACACTTATTGTGTTCCCTTTCAAAGTACTCGTGGCGCCCCTGCTTTTCATTGGGGGAATGCTGCATCTCCTGCCGAGTCTTTTGCTTCCATAAGGAGTGATTTTTGTGTGCATGTTTGGTACTAATCCCTCCAGGACCTTCCAAGTGTATATTATCATGTATCTCTCTCGCCTGCGTTCCAGGGAATACAAATCAAGGACCTTCAACCGTTCCCAGTAATTTAGGTGCCTTATCGTACTTATGTGCGCCGTGAAAGTTCTTTGTACACTCTCTAGGTCAGCAATTTCGCCTGCCTTGAAGGGGGCAGTTAGTGTATAGCAGTATTCCAGCCTAAAGAGAACAAGCGATTTGAAGAGAATCATCATGGGCTTGGCATTCCTAGATTAGAAGGTTCTCATTATCCATCCTATCATTTTCCTAGCAGATGTGGTAGATATATTGTTGTGGTCTTTGAAGGAGAGATGTTCTGTTGTAGCTTCTCAAGAAGAGTTTCGGAGTTGGGTTTATATTTTATCTGATTGTCCTGTATGTACTGTAGGAACAGTAGTATGAGTGAATGTTTTGTATACTGAATAAGTTTAATCTTTTGAAGAGTAGGGACGTGTGTTGTCTAGTCTAGTGATTGTGTGAGGGATTATTTGTACGACAGCTTTTTCTTGGGTTTATGTTGCCTTTAACCCTTTTCCGATATGTTGCAGTAGATACAAAGTCCCAAATGCCAAAGGTGAGGTAAGGAGAGATTTGAGAGAGGAACAGAGTAAGTACTGTTGTCTGAGGCTTATAATAAAGCATTTTAGATAGATGTCCACTGTATTGGAAACCTTGAATTTGTGCTAGATCCGAGCGTTGAATTTTTAAATTGCTCTCAATATATTGCCAAGGAATGTTTCCTCATTTTGTCTTATAATGAGTAAATTATTGATAAATATTTTAAGTTACACATTTATAGCTCTGTTTGCAAACATTATTCAGAAAGTCTTGTCAATATTAAGAACGAGTCTACTGGTAGTCATCCAGGTAAATGTCTTAGATGTCTTCATGAGCTCATTATTAACAGCAATATTGAGAGAAACCGGATCTAAATGTTCTCCCATTTAGATCCGGTTGTTATCTGCACACATACTTGAGAAGCATTGGAAGGGTCATTGATGTAAATTAGGTATAGCAGAGAGCCAAGGGCACTGCCCAGAGGCACCCCTTTGTTTACAGGTTAGGTTGATGTGGTTGTGTTATCGATGGAGACATATTGGTGTATGTCGTTAATGTCTTTAAGTGGTGTTCCAGGTAAAGAATAAGGATGTTATAGTCTACTGTATCGGAAGCTTTTCTAAGGTCTATGAAGAAGCCCATTGGATATTTGCTATTTTCAAGAGACAGTAGGTGAGATGTCAACAAATTTTACTGAAAATAAGAAATTAGGCCAAGCATTTTTATTATAGCATCATTCGTACTTTTCCATAGCCTGGAAACACACTGGCAGGGTTTACGTACGTATAATGTAGAACAATATTAGTTCCTCGAATATTATACATAACGGTAACTTAGATATTGGCTTGAAGTTGTAGACATAGGTTGGGGTAACTCTGTCTATCTTGAATATGATTTGTAAAGAGTTTTGAGCACTGAGACAATGGTGGGCGATAGTACATGAACTTATTTCATGTTCAGTTATAGTGGTAAATTTAATAGGTTTCCTTCTTTACATTCAGTGGATTAATCATCAACATAACCCCAGCAGATTATCCGGAGCTAGACAGAGAGAGCTTGGGAAGTTTCCTGCAAGGTGATCAGTTGACTGCACTGCAACTTGGGATATTACTGTCTAGGCATGATCCTATAGTAGAGAAGAAATAATTTAATTCATTGGTTTGAGCAGGATGACTGGGAAGTTTATTTGCTTCATTTATAAACATTTTTTTGTGATAAATGAGACACTTTGGCAACACCTGGGTATCTTTATTCGAGAATAAAGATAACCAAATATTGCCAGTGTCTCACTTACTAATGTGTCGGTTTTGTAAACCATTTATTCATGTAGATGAATGGTTCAGAGAACCGACAAGTTGTTAAATTAGACACATATGCAACACTTGGGTATCTTTATTGAGGAAACGTTTCGCCACACAGTGGCTTCATCAGTCCAATACAAATGACTATATTTCTGGTTTTGGTTCATTGGAGTCCAGACGTTGAGAGAGCTTTTCAGGTCTTTTTCGTATACCTTTTATTTCATTAAACCTGTTATCATTAATTATTAATTTGACTAGTGTTGATATGTAATTATTAGCCTGTTCTTTGGCTATTATTCTCGATCTGCATTATGCTCTGATTTGGGTTTTTTTTTTTTATCAAAAAACCTGCGTTTGCTATTTGTTAGCAACCTCAGGTCTTCTTTTTTAAGGCAATATCTACTGGAGGTTGAAGGTTGGTAGACAGCAACCACCCTGGGAGGTACTACCGTCCTGTGGTAGAAGGTTGGTAGACAGCAAACACCCAGGGAGGTACTACCGTCCTGTGGTAGAAGGTTGGTAGACAGCAACCACCCAGGGAGGTATTACCGTCCTGTGGTAGAAGTTTGGTAGACAGCAACCACCCAGGGAGGTACTACCGTCCTGTGGTAGAAGGTTGGTAGACAGCAACCACCCAGGGAGGTACTACCGTCCTGTGGTAGTAGGTTGGTAGACAGCAACCACCCAGGGAGGTACTACCGTCCTGTGGTAGAAGGTTGGTAGACAGCAACCACCCAGGGAGGTACTACCGTCCTGTGGTAGAAGGTTGGTAGACAGCAACCACCCAGGGAGGTACTACCGTCCTGTGGTAGTAGGTTGGTAGACAGCAACCACCCAGGGAGGTACCACCGTCCTGTGGTAGTAGGTTGGTAGACAGCAACCACCCAGGGAGGTACTACCGTCCTGTGGTAGTAGGTTGGTAGACAGCAACCACCCAGGGAGGTACTACCGTCCTGTGGTAGAAGGTTGGTAGACAGCAACCACCCAGGGAAGTACTACCGTCCTGTGGTAGTAGGTTGGTAGACAGCAACCACCCAGGGAGGTACTACCGTCCTGTGGTAGAAGGTTAGTAGACAGCAACCACCTAGGGAACGAGTGAGTCTGACAGTTAAAGAGAGGAGAGGGGATTTGTTAGATTGAGAATTGGAGGCCTCAGGAAGATGGCGGGAATATTTTGAGGAATTGCTAAATGTTGATGAGGACAGGGAAGCTGTGATTTCGAGTATTAGGCAGGGAGGAATAACATCTTGTAGGAGAAAGGAAGAGAAAGTTGTGAGTGTGGAAGAGGTGCATGAGGCAGTGGGCAGAATGAAAGAGGGTAAAGCAGCTGGGATTGATGGGATAAAGGCAGAAATGTTAAAATCAGGGGAGAAAATAGTTTTGGAATGGTTAGTTCTTTTACTTAATAAATGCATAGAAGAGGGAAAGGTTCCTAGGGACTGGCAAAGAGCATGCATAGATCCTTTGTATAAAGGCAAAGGGGACAAAAGAGTGTAAAAATTATAGGGAAACAAACCTGTTGAGTATACCTTGTAAAGTGTACGGTTGAGTTGTTATTGAAGAATTAAGAATAAGACAGAGAGTAGGATAGCAAATGAACAAGGAGGCTTTAGGAAGGGTAGGGGGTGTGTAGACCAAGTGTTTACAGTGAAACATATTGGTGAACAATATTTATATAAGGGTAAAGAGGTTTTTGTGGTATTTATGGATTTTGAAAAGGCATATGATAGAGTGGATTGGGAAGCAATGTGGCAGATGTTACAAATGTATGGAATAAGTGGTAGGTTACTGAAAGCAGTGGAGAGTTTTTACGAGGATAGTGAGGCTCACGTTAGAATATGTAGAAGAGAGGGAGATTATTTCCCAGTAAAAGTAGGCCTTAGACAGGGATGTGTGATGTCACCGTGGTTGTTCAATATATTTGTAGATGGGGTTGTAAGAGAAGTCAATGTTCAGGTGTTGGCAAGAGGCGTGGGGTTAAAAGATAAAGACTCTAGCACAAAATACGAGTTGTCAAAGTTGCTCTTTACTGATGACACTGTGCTTCTGGGAGATTCTGAAGAGAAGTCGCAGAGGTTGGTGGACGAGTTTGGTAGGGTGTGTAAAAGAAGGAAATTAAAAGTGAATATAGGGAAGAGTAAGGTGATGAGGATATCATAAAAATTAGGTAACGAAAGATTGGATATCAGATTGGAGGGAGAGAGTATGAAGGAGGTGAATGTATTTAGATATTTGGGAGTGGACATGTCGGCAGATGGGTCTATGCAAGATGAGGTGTCTGTGGAGACAAAGAACATTATTCATGGAAGCAAAAAGGAAAATGTTTGAATGTATACCTTTGAATACCTTACCTTTGAAAAGTTTCGAGAGTTTCTCAACTCTCGGAGCCCTGTCCTGGGCAAGGCTCGTCTGGTGCTTGCCTGGCCAACCAGGCAGTTGCTGCTGGAGGCCCACTGCCCCACATATCTTCCACACCCTGGTTGATCTGGCACCTGGTGAAGATACTTGTCCAGTTTCCTCTTGAAGGCTTCTACACTTATTTCAGCCGTGTTTCTGATATCTTCTGTTAAGATGTTGAATAGTCTGGGACCCAGAATGTTGATACAGTCTTCCCTTATTGTCCTCACCGCACCCTTGCTCCTCACTGGGTTTATTTGGCTCTTCCTCCCATATCTTAAATGGGTGTGAAGCATGGGTGGTGAATGTTGCAACAAGGAGAAGGCTGGAGGCAGTGGAGATGTCATGTCTGAGCGTGATGTGTGGAGTGAAAACAATGTAGAGAATCCGTAGTTTGGAAATTAGGAAGAGGTGTGGGATTACTAAAAGTATTATCCAGAGGGCTGAGGAGGGGTTGTTTAGGTAGTTCGGACATTTGGAGAGGCTGGAACGAAACAGAATGACTTGGAGAGCATATAAATATGTAGTGCAAGGAAGGCGGGGTAGGGGTCGGCCTAGGAGAGGTTGGAGAGAGGGGGTAAAGGAGGTTTTGTGTGTGAAGGGGTTGGACTTCCAGCAATCATGCATGAGCGCATTAGATAGGACTGAGTGGAGACAAATGGTTTTTAGGACTTGACGTGCTGCTGGAGTGTAAGCAAGGTAGCATTTATGAAGGGATTCAGGGAAACCAGCAGGCCGGACTTGAGTCCTGGAGATGGGAAGTACAGTGTCTGCACTCTGAAGGAGGGGTGTTAATATTGCAGTTTTATAACTGTAGTGTAAGCACGCCTCTGGCAAGACAGTGATAGAGTGAATGATGATGAAAGTTTCTCTTTTTAAAGGCCACCCTGCCTTGTTGGGAGAAGGCCGATGTGTTAATATAATATATAATATCTATTATAGAAGCTTTGTAATTTTTGGAGAGAAACACTGACGCACGCGTCAGCTTCCTGGTTTTAAGAAAACTTTCTCTGGGAGTCACTGTCTCTTGCTGTTGTAATTAAGTTATTAAGTTATTAATTAAGTTATTAATTGAAGTTTGTTGCGAAGAAAATAGAGCAGTGATCAGTAGTATTGTGTATGATTATTCCTGCTTTAAGAGGAGATAATATATAAGTTCAGATGTAGTCAACTTAGGCTGACGTCATCTGAAAAATTCTAGTGGGCCTAATTTTAGATGGTATTAGCAATCATTTGTAAAGACTGCCCAAGAAGCCAGTTATTTATGGATCTATAGATTGAATGAAATTAACGTTGAAGTCAGCAGCCATTTGATGATATTAGTTAAATTCTCATTAACTGTTATTTTTTTAGTTTGTCTCTGAATGTGGTAACATTAATATTCGGTAACCTGTAGACGGCTCCATTGGTAACTAGAATCATTATATTTTTTCCATGAAGATTGAGCAAATATATATTCTCCATTTTCAGATTTAGTGCAGACTGCATTAATATATCTCACTTGACTAGAGCGACTGATTCTTATCTTGTGATGACTCCAGGATTTCTCTCGATTTGCTGTGTAATAATGAGAGTTATGGTGAGAGTAATATGGATTTTTATGGAGATCAGACAGGAGATTAGATTAGATATTAGATGTAGATGTGACTTAGATGTGTATTATAACGACACATTGTATAACTAAGTAATATATAAGAATTACAAGTATGAAAAAAATCAAACTATGAAAATACTAATTAGAATTCCACTAAATATTATAAAAGCAATGAAATAACTGTTAACAGAACTAATCATAATACTAATAAGTGAGGTACTAATGTTTTTAAGATTAATTAATGGAGACAGAATGTCAAATAGATATAAATATATGTAAATGCAAATAAAATTAAAATTAAAATATAATAAAGATGAGGTAGTAATAGTGATCTAAAAGTAATGATTCTTCCAATGCAGATGACATTGATGGCATTAGTAGTAATGCAAATAAGCAGCGGAAAGGGAGGCGGTGTTCTCAATTATGAGAGACTGTGACATCAAAGTGGAATATCAGAGAGACACTGTGACATCAAAGTGGAATATCAGAGAGACACTGTGACATCAAAGTGGAATATCAGAGAGACAGGACTGGTAACAAGTGGATGAAATACCATAAAATAATAAGTGAAATAAAAAATACTGTGTGTTAAATGTAAATATTAAAAAAATGAAATATGTTATAAGTCGAGGGTGGGCAAACTGCGGCTCCCAAAGCTGCTCTGTGCGGCCCCAGAGACAATATTGGGTTTCGGTGCCATTTTTTCTAAAATTAATTTTGAATATTATATATATATATATATATATATATATATATATATATATATATATATATATATATATATATATATATATATATATATATATATATATATATATATATATATATATATATATATATATATATATATATATATATATATATATATATATATATATATATATATATATATATATATATACGGGTAATTCACATTTCCTTTTCAAACATCCATATTCATTATGTGTCCAAAATGCTGTTAAACTCGCTGAACATAATCAAAACCTGTTTTAAACGAGTACGGGTGTTGCAAGTGGACTCTGCGCCGTCACTCTTCATGCAGTACTCACAAGTTACATGTTCACTGAGGTAGTGGAACATAACTAGTGCAGTGTAGATGAGTATTTTTCTGATTAATAAATACTTAAGATTGATTTTAGCTTAAGTTATATAAGTCTTGTTAAAATTAACGAGCAACAGAAGAGAATAAAACTGAAATTCGTACAAGAAAAGAGAGTGTTTAACTAATAATGGGAGGCGATTTTGCTTTTACTGTTAAGGGTGAAAAGACTCTGCGCCTTGTCTGTTACTCAACCAGCAGCCACTTTAAGACAGTAATTTAAAGCGTCACCATGAATGTAACCATCAAAAAATTGCATCTGAATTTCCTCATGATTCCTCGTGAATCAAAATAAAATAAGATAAAAATTTTGAAATGTAATTTAGTTACTCAACAAAATAGCCTATTTTCTTTCTGTAAGCAAAATGATTAGGCTACTGAAGGTAGTTTGTTATAGCTTGGAATATTCTTCACCACTTTACAGTCACGGAGAATTTGTAAAAATGAATATTAGTGATGTGGTTGCAATTCACGCTCCAGAGAACTCAAAACTTAAACAGGCAAAAGAACAAATTCCTATATGCAGCATTTTTTAAATTAGTTTTAAAATCGTAGATCACTGCAGAGTGATCTGAAAAGCTGCTTTGCTTTCAGCTTAGCATTGGATGATCTACAGACAGTGAAGATATACCTCAGCTACCTATATTTGTTCTGTCACAAACGCTGGAAATGTACTTTATTAAGTACATTTAAATGCTCAACTACCATAGCACAAACTTGTTAGTATTGCCACAGACGGAGCACCAGCTGTGTGGTAGGTCAAAATACTGACCTAGTTGGGCAATTAATACATGATCTCAACTATCGTGAATGTCTCTTTATCCACTTGAACATTTAGTAAACAAACACTTCAAGTTCAACATTGCCATAAATTTCGTTTTAAAAATTGGGAATTTCATTCGGACAAATTCAAAAACACACCATAAATTTAGAAAAATTATTGAGAAGCTGAAGCTTGAAGACAAGCCAAGTGAGCTTTGAATAAGTTTATTACTCTGTTTGAACCAATTATTACTTTCATGAAAGAAAAGAAAAATAAATACCCAGAACTAGAAAATCAGGAATGGGTAGAGGATCTTATGTTCTTTACAAATGTAATGCAACATCTCCAATATTTAAATCTGGCACTTCAAGGAAGGAACAAAGTTATTACACAACTTGCCCAACAAGTTTTCAGTTTTCAGAATTATACAAAGTTTTTTCAAGGAGATCTGAAAACCAAGAAATTTGACCACTTTCCCAACCTTAAATTGAAAATAAAGACAGTAATATATGGAATATAAGGACGAGACAACACCTCGCGGTCACTTAATAACACCTGGGTTTTGTTATGATGATATAGGTAGGTAGTCGATGATCCGTGAAACAAAGCTTATATTCTACCCCTAAAAAATTGTCTAATGAATCTTAAATTCTACCCAAATTTTAATTTGTCTAATGTATCTTAAATTCTTCCCAAATTTTGTTCATTGTAAATGAATCCAATTTGTATAACTCAAAAGCAATATTCATATTATTTTCAAAAGTATTTTTTATGAAACTAGATTCTATAATATTCCTTTCGACTATACTTGCTAGATACAAACTTCTGAGCCTTTTGAAAATCAATAGGATGGTTAAAAATCTGTAATAAACTTTACCACTGTAATAAACTTTACCACTTATTTGTAACAAACTTTACCACTTATCTGTAACAAACTTTACCACTTATTTGTAACAAACTTTACCACTTATCTGTAACAAACTTTACCACTTATTTGTAACAAACTTTACCACTTATTTGTAACAAACTTTACCACTTATCTCTAATAAACTTTACCACTGTAATAAACTTTACCACTTATGTATTTTACAAGGAATCTTGTAGACACAACCTTCAGTATTTCTGGGGAATTTTTTTATCAAAAGTTTTTTAACTGTATCAAGATTTTTAAATACAACTTTGATATTAAAATTCTTAAATAGAGAAGGCATATCAGCGAAAAGAGGAGGACCAACATATTTTTAGCTGTATAAGGTTGGTTGCCTTTTTTCGAATTATAGAAGGTATTTCTAGCAATTTTAAAAGATTTATAATTTAAGTTTCTTGGGTATTTAAGATCATTAGCTATTTATTAAATTTTCTAGATTTCTTCATCAATGAATACTAGGCTGCAAATACATAAAGCTTTACGTATTTGCTGACCATATATATATATATATATATATATATATATATATATATATATATATATATATATATATATATATATATATATATATATATATATATATTTTATTTTTATTATTAACACATCGGCCGATTCCACCAAGGCAGGGTGGCCCGAAAAAGAAAAACTTTCATCATCATTCACTCCATCACTGTCTTGCCAGAAGGGTGCTTTACACTACAGTTATAAAACTGCAACATTAACACCCCTCCTTCAGAGTGCCGGCACTGTACTTCCCATCTCCAGAACTCAAGTCTCGGCCTGCCGGTTTCCCTGAATCCCTTCATAAATGTTACTTTGCTCACACTCCAACAGCACGTCAAGTATTAAAACCATATGCCTCCATTCACTCCTATCAAATACGCTCACACATGCTTGCTGGAAGTCCAAGCCCTCGCACACAAAACTTCCTTTACCCCTCCCTCCAACCTTTCCTAGGCCGACCCCTACCCCGCCTTCCCTCCACTACAGATTTATACACTCCGAAGTCACTCTGTCTCGTTCCATTCTCTCTACATGTCCAAACCACCTCAACAACCCCTCCTCAGCTCTCTGGACAATCGTTTTGGTGATCCTGCACCTCCTCCTAATTTCCAAACTCCGAATTCTCTGCATTATATTCACACCACACATTGACCTCAGACATGACATCTCCACTGCCTCCAGCCTTCTCCTCGTTGCAACATTCATCACCCATGCTTCACACCCATATAAGAGCGTTGGTATAACTATACTCTCATACATTCTCTCTTTACTTCCATGGACAAGGTTCTTTGTCTCCACAGACTCCGAAGTGCTCCACTTACCTTTTTCCCCTCATCAATTCTATGATTCACCTCATCCTTCATAGACCCATCCGCCGACATGTCCACTCCCAAATATCTGAATACATTCACCTCCTCCATACTCTCTCCCTCCAATCTGATATCCAATCTTTCGTCACCTATTCTTTTTGTTATCCTCATCACCTTACTCTTTCCTATATTCACTTTCAATTTTCTTCTTTTACACACCCTACCAAATTCATCCACCAACCTCTGCAGCTTCTCTTCAGAATCTCCCAAAGCACAGTGTCATCAGCAAAAGCAACTGTGACAACTCCCACTTTGTATTTGCTTCTTTATCTTTTAGCCCAACACCTCTTGCCAAGACCCTCGCATTCACTTCTCTTACAACCCCATCTATAAATATATTGAACAACCACGGTGACATCACACATCCTTGTCTAAGGCCCACTTTTACTGGGAAATAGTCCCCTTCCCTCCTACACACTCTAACCTGAGCCTCACTATCCTCATAAAAACTCTTCACTGCTTTCAGTAACCTTCCTCCTATTCCATACACCTGCAACATCTGCCACATTGCCCCCTATCTACCCTATCATACGCCTTTTCCAAATCCATAAATGCCACAAAAACATCTTTACCCTTATCCAAATACTGTTCACCTATATGTTTCACTGTAAACACTTGGTCTACACACCCCTACCTTTCCTAAAGCCCCCTTGTTCATCTGCTATCCTGCTTTCTGTTTTACTCTTAATTCTTTCAATAATAACTCTACCATACACTTTACCAGGTACACTCAACAGACTTATTCCCCTATAATTTTTGCACTCTCTTTTGTCCCCTTTGCCTTTATACAAAGGAACAATACACGCTCTCTGCCAATCCCTAGGTACCTTACCCTCTTCCATACATTTATTAAATAATAGCACCAACCACTCCAAAATTATATCCCCACCTGCTTTTAACATTTCTATCTTTATCCCATCAATCCCAGCTGCCTTATCCCCTTTCATTCTACCCACTGCCTCACGAACTTCCCTACACCCACAACTGGCTCTTCCACACTCCTACAAGATGTTATTCCTCCTTGCCCTACACACGAAATCACAGCTTCCCTGTCTTCATCAACATTTAACAAATCCTCAAAATATTCTCTCCATCTTCCCGATACCTCTAACTCTCCATTTAATAACTCTCCTCTCCTATTTTTAACTGTCAAATCCATTTGTTCTCTAGGCTTCCTCAACTTATTAATCTCATTCCAAAACTTTTCTTATTTTCAACAAAATTTGCTGATAACATCTCACCCACTCTCTCATCTGCTCTCTTTTACATTGCTTCATCACTCTTTTAACCTCTCTTTTCTCTCCATATACTCTTCCCTCCTTGCATCACTTCTACTTTGTAAAACCTCTCATATGCTAACTTTTCTCCCTTACTACTCTCTTTACATCATCATTCCACCAATCGCTCCTCTTCCCTCCCGCACCCACTCGCCTGTAACCACAAACTTCTGCTGAACACTCTAACACTACATTTTTAAATCTACCCCATATATATATATATATATATATATATATATATATATATATATATATATATATATATATATATATACATATATACAGTGGAACCTCGGTACTGAACTTAATTCGTTCCAGAAGGCTGTTCGAGTGCTCATCTGTTCGAGTTCCGAACGAATTGTTCCCATCAGGAATAATGTAAATTAGATTAATCCGTTTCAGACCCCAAAAATACACTTACAGCGACTTCCCGGTGTATTTTCGTATGGTATTTATGATTGTATTCGCGTTTTCCTGGTCTTATTCGATAGAATGGAACATATATTACAGAAATAGAGATGATTTTGATGATGTGCGATTTTTGATGATGTGCAAGATATACAATGTTGTGTATTTACGGTAATATTAGTAATAAAGTTTATCTATTAATCACATTTATTAAAACTTGATATCAGAAACACGATAGATAACCTAGAAGCACAATAAAGACGCCGAAATTAATAATAAAGTAAAAGCCATATATGCAGATGAGGAGGCGGTGCTTACATCAGGGCAAACGCGTTCTAACCAATTTTATTTTTGGTTGTCTGTTATCCCTAATCTTCTTAGGCACCATGGTGACTTATTTATACAAATATAAAAAAAAATACACCAAAAATTGCGAAGAAACACGAAATAGTTTACAGTGAAATTCAGCGGAGTTTTGGACTGAGCGACAACTGCGGGAGACTGAAGCACGTGATCCACCAGGTTGTGTTTGTTTGGTTGAGTGCCGAGCAAACGGTCGACTACCGAGCTATTTTTTTACCAAACAAAGAGTTCGAGTACCGATTTGTTCATGTACGTGTATATATATATATATATATATATATATATATATATATATATATAATAACAACACTGCGACTAGCCAAGGAGTCGAACCCATGCTGCTTTGGTCCGCCTCATGGTGAGCGAAAGCAAATGACACTCTAGTCCACGGGACCACACAATCCTCAAGAATGACGCACCCAGCCAAGCTAGGTGTTGTACCAGTCATCCGAGGACATACGGTGGTGTGGGTGCCTCTGAGCTAATTTCATTCTACTCCCTGTTTAGTGTACTAGCCTCCACAAGCAGTCTATATATTATTGTAAGACGGCTGTCTCCCACCAAGGCAGGCTGGCCCAAAATAGAAAAATGTTCATTATTCACTCCATCACTGTCTTACCAGAGGTGCGCTTCCACTACAGTTATAAAACAGTAACATTAACACCCCTCCTTCAGAGTGCAGACACTGTACTTCCCATCTCCAGGACTCAAGTCCGGCCTGCCAGTTTCCCTGAATCCCTTCATAACTGTTACCTTGCTCACGTAAAGTCCTAAAAACTATTTGTCTCCATTCGCTCCTATCTAATACGTCACCCCCTATATTCTATATATTCTAAGTAATCTTTATTTAAAGACAAAATACATTGACAAAGATGCAATAGTGAGTAGAAGAAAAAAATAAATAATTCATGTTTTTTTTTTTTTTTTTTTCTACTCACTATTGCATAGAAGAACATAGATAACAACTCAGAACTACATCTCCAATACTTCGTCCAGCTTCCCGGCGGTGGGCCGCGTACCCAGAATGTTGCAGGCATTTTCCCACTGGATCGCAGCACTGAATCTCTGAAAGAGGAAGTTGGCCGCCCTGTGATCCTTGGTTTCTATGATGAGCTTTTCACCCAGCTCTTTGAGGAACTTTATAGCACATTTTCTAAATGCTCCAAGGGTCTCCGACCGTATTGGGATGAAGTTATAGCAAGGGGCAAGGCCTTCAAATTTGCGGGTCTTCTGGGTCTCCCTATAGCTGCCAGCTCCACCCCCCTTCGGAGTATGGCAAGTAGGTGTCTGCCAATGTGGCAGCAAAGGTGTAGTCCCAGGTAATCTGTTAACCATCCTTCCAGGGTTGAATAGTGGCTCCATCAGGACGCTTTTGACTTCCGTCTGACCTCTGTACAGCCCGTTGGGCTGGGCAACGGACTGTGGCGGGGCTTCTCTTTATGATATCGTTGACCTCCTCAAGTCTAGCATAATTCGATTCTGATGTGTGACACACGAGACCATGAAGTCCGAATTGATCAGCCGTCGGCCTGCAGCGACGGCTGATGGTGGGTATGGGAGTGCCCAGAGAGGAATTGGAAATCTGAATGAGGTGGCTTCACCGCTAGGAGACGAGCTTTGTCCTTTCCTGAAGCGTTGGTTTGACTGTTATATATATATATATACGTGTAAATGGAAATATAAACACAAAAGCAGTATAATGTGATCCTTTATGTTTATATTTCCATTGTGTCGGTATTTTACACAATTATTTCCATATATAATATATATATATATATATATATATATATATATATATATATATATATATATATAATTCAACAAGTCGGCCGTCTCCCACCGAAGCAGGGTGACCCAAAAAGAAAGAAAATCCCAAAAAGAAAATACTTTCATCATCATTCAACACTTTCACCTCACTCATACATAATCACTCTCTTCGCAGAGGCTCTCAGATATTACAGTTTAGAATTATTCCCTCCAAACTATCATATATATACACTTAGGTCATGCTACACAGGCATGCACATGCATATATATATATATATATATATATATATACATACACACATCTAGGTTTTTCTTCTTTTTCTAAATAGTTCTTGTTCTTCTTTATTTCCTCTGTTGTCCATGGAGAAGTGGAAAAGAATCCTTCCTCCGTAATCCATGCGTGTCGTATGAGGCGACTAAAATGCCGGGAGCAATGGGCTAGTAACCCCTTCTCCTGTATACATTTACTAAAAAAGAGAAGAAAAAAACTTTATAAAACTGGGTTGTTTGAATGTGCGTGGATGTAGTGCGGATGATAAGAAAGAGATGATTGCTGATGTTATGAATGAAAAGAAGTTGGATGTCCTGGCCCTAAGCGAAACAAAGCTGAAGGGGGTAGGCGAGTTTCAGTGGGGAGAAATAAATGGGATTAAGTCAAGAGTATCTGAGAGAGTTAGAGCTAAGGAAGGGATATCAATAATGTTGAAGGATCAGTTATGGAAGGAGAAGAGGAAATATAAATGTGTAAATTCAAGGATTATGTGGATCAAAATTAGGGTCGAATGCGAAAAGTGGGTCATAATAAGCGTGTATGCACCTGGAGAAGAGACGAGTGTAGAGGAGACAGAGATTTTGGGAGATGTTAAGCGAATGTATAGGAACTTTTCAACCAAGCGAGAGAGTAATTGTGGTAGGGGACATAAATGCTAAAGTAGGAGAAACATGTAGAGAGGGTGTGATAGGTAAGTTTGGGGTGCCAGGTGTAAATGATAATGGGAGCCCTTTGATTGAACTTTGTATATAAAGAGGTTTAGTTATAGGTAATACATATTTTAAGAAAAATAGGATAAATAAGTATACAAGATATGATGTAGGGCGTAATGACAGTAGTTTGTTGGACTACGTATCGGTAGATAAAAGACTGTTGAGTAGACTTCAGGGTGTACATGTTTATAGAGGGGCCACAGATATATCATATCACTTTAAAGTTGTAGCTACAGTGGGAGTAAAAGGTAGATGGGATACTAGGAAAATAGAAGCAGTAGGTAAGAGAGAGGTAAAGGTTTATAAACTAAAAGAGGAGGCAGTTAAGGTAAGATATAAACAACTGTTGGAGGATAGATGGGCTAGTGAGAGTGTAGGCAATGGGGTCGAAAATGTATGGGGTAGGTTTAAGAATGTAGTGTTAGAGTGTTCAGCAGAAGTTTGTGGTTACAGGAAAGTGGGTGTGGGAGGGAAGAAGAGCGATTGGTGGAATGATTATGTAAAGAGAGTAGTAAGGGAGAAAAAGTTAGCATATGAAAGGTTTTTACAAAGTAGAAGTGATGCAAGGAGGGAAGAGTATATGGAGAAAAAAAGAGAGGTTAAGAGAGTGGTGAAGCAATGTAAAAAGAGAGCAAATGAGAGAGTTGGTGAGATGTTATCAACAAATTTTGTTGAAAATAAGAAAAAGTTTTGTAGTGAAATTAATAAGTTGAGGAAGGTTAGGGAACAAATGGATTTGACAGTTAAAACTAGGAGAGGAGAGTTATTAAATGGAGAGTTAGAGGTATCGGGAAGATGGAGGGAAAATTTTGAGGAGTTGTTAAATGTTGATGAAGACAGGGAAGCTGTGATTTCGTGTATAGGGCCAGTTGTGAGTGTGGGGGAAGTTCGTGAGTGAGGCAGTGGGTAGAATGAAAGGGGGTAAGGCAGCTGGAATTGATGGGATATGATAGAAATGTTAAAAGCAGGCGGGATATAGTTTTGGAGTGGTTGGTGCTATTATTTAATAAATGTATGGAAGAGGGTAATGTACCTATGGATTGGCAGAGAGCGTGTCTAGTTCCTTTGTATAAAGGCAAAGGGGACAAAAGAGAGTGCAAAAATTATAGGGGAATAAGTCTGTTGAGTATACCTGGCAAAGTGTATGGTAGTTATTATTGAAAGAATTAAGAGTAAGACGGAGAGCAGGATAGCAGATGAACAAGGAGGCTTTAGGAAAGGTAGGGGGTGTGTAGACCAAGTGTTTACAGTGAAACATATAGGTGAACAGTATTTAGATAAGGTAAAGAGGTTTTGTGGCATTTATGGATTTGTAAAGCGTATGATAGGGTGGATAGGGGCAATGTGGCAGATGTTGCAGGTGTATGGAATAGAGGTAGGTTACTGAAAGCAGTGAAGAGTTTTATGAGGACAGTGAGGCTCAGATTAGAGTGTGACGAAGGAGATTTTTCAGTAAAGTTGGCCTTAGACAGGATGTGTGATGTCACCATGTTTGTTTAATATATTTATAGATGGAGTTGTAAGAGGTGATCGAGGTCTTGGCAAGAGTGTGGGTTAGAGATAAGATCAAATACAAAGTGGGTAGTTGTCACAGTTGCTTTTTGCTGATGACACTGTGCTTTTGGGAGATTCTGAAATTGCAGAGGCGTATGATAGGGTGGATAGGGGGCAATGTGGCAGATGTTGCAGGTGTATGGAATAGGAGGTAGGTTACTGAAGCAGTGAAGAGTTTTTATGAGGACAGTGAGGCTCAGATTAGAGTGTGTACGAGGGAGGGAGATTTTTTTCGAGTAAAAGTTGGCCTTAGACAAGGATGTGTGATGTCTCCATGTTTGTTTAATATATTTATAGATGGAGTTGTAAAGAGGTGATGGGACTGAGGGTCTTGGCAAGAGGTTGGGGTTAGAGATAAAGAATCAAATACAAAGTGGGTAGTTGTCACAGTTGCTTTTGCTGATGACACTGTGCTTTGGGAGATTCTGAAGAGAAGTGCAGAGGCTGGTGGATGAATTTGTAGGTATGTAAAGAAAATTTAAAGTGAATATAGGAAAGAGTAAGGTGATGAGGATAACAAAAAATAGGTGACGAAAGATTGGATATCAGATTGGAGGGAGAGTATGGAGGAGGTGATGTATTCAATATTTTGGAGTGGACAGTAGCAGATGGGTCTATGAAGGATGAGGTGAATCTAGAATTAATGAGGGGAAAAGGGTGAGTGGTGCACTTTAGAGTCTGTGGAGACAAAGAACTTTGTCCATGGAAGAAGAGGGAAATGTATGAGAGTATAGTTATACCAACACTCTTATATGGGGTGAAGCATGGGTGATGAATGTTGAAACGAGGAGAAGGCTGGAGGCAGTGGAAATGTCATGTCTGAGGTAATGTGGGTGAATATAATGAGAGAATTCGGAGTTTGCAAATTAGAGGAGGTGCGGATTACTAAAACTATTATCAGAGGGCTGAGGAGGGTTGTTGAGGTGGTTCGGGCATGTAAAGAATGGAACGAAATAGAATGACTTCGAGAGTGTATAAATCTGTAGTGAGGAAGGCAGGCGGGGTCGCCTAGAAAGTTGGAGTGAGGGTAAGGAGGTTTCGTTGCGAGGTGCTTGGACTTCCAGCAAGCATGTGAGCGTATTTGATAGAGTGAATGGAGACAAATGGTTTAATACTTGACGTGCTGTTGAGTGAGCAAAGTAACTTTATGAACGGATTCAGGAAACCGCAGGCCGGACTTGAGTCCTGAGATGGGAAGTGCAGTGTCTGCACTCTGAAGGAGGGTGTTAATGTTGCAGTTTTATAATTAGAGTAGCATCCTCTGGCAAGACAGTGATGGAGTGAATGATGATGAAAGTTTTTTTTCGGCCACCCTGCCTTGGTGGGAGACGGCCGATGTGTTAATAAAAGTATATAATATATAAATATATATATATATATATATATATATATATATATATATATATATATATATATATATATATATATATATATATATATATATATATATATTTATTTATTTATTATATATATATATATATATATATATATATATATATATATATATATATATATATATATATATATATATATATATATATATATATTATATATATATATATATATATATATATATATATATATATATATATATATATATATATATATATATATATATATATATATATATATATATTCAATATTTTAAAATGTAAATCAAATAATATAATGGATGTAAATTATGATAGTAATTATATGACAAATTAAAAAGCTTAAAATAATGAATTAAAAAAACATAATTGTTAAACTTAAAACATTATATAATAAAAATGGTGGATAGGCATAATAGCAACGGTTATAAAATGTTTGGAAATAAGAATAAAGAGAAACACTTTTAAAACAGCAGAAGAAAATTTAATTGGCTAGTCTCAAAAGTGCATATTACAACTACTATAAGTCTGTAACTGTAAGGAGTCCGGCAGGCTATTTGAGGAAGGTGTTACATCACGTTTATAGGTTATAACGTAATTTCTTCCCTCTGCAGTTTTCCTTACAATAATTTGTCCATCACGTACAGTACATTGATCAAAACTGTGACCGTTACAGAGGACAAGTATTAAAGGTAAACAAGATAGGCTGTTTACCTCCAGGTTTACCTGATAATTTTCTTGATTTCTCAAAGGTTGTAATCTGCAGGTTATTTTTTGTCACTTGGATGGTGTCATTCCCACAGGAATATAGATCGGTGGTATCTGGGAGCAGATCACTTTTGATAGACATGTGGAAGCTGATATTTTTCTATATAATCGTCCTGTTTGTCCAATCACTCAACTGGTTGACTCAGGAGTTCAGCGAACTCTGTCTCAGTGTGTTTCTTCCAATCCATTTCTGTTTTATCCATCTTTTAAATAGGGACTTTATTTGGTTGTCTATGTCATTGACTTTCTCCGTGCATCTTGCAAGTCTGTTTGGACTGCAATAACCCTGATTTGTAGTGATTGCTGAACCTTGTCCAGGACAACTTGCAATTTTTCCCCGTCCTCTCCGCTTTCTATTCCTCTCATGTGATCTCACTTAAGGCAGTACCTTAGCTACTGGTCCTGCCTCTTCACTAGCCGTTACTGGCAGCTAACGCTGCCAGAGAAGTACACCAAATCTTAGTGTACTCACCTAGTTGAGGTTGAAGGGGTCGATTCACAGCTCCTGGCCCTGCCTCTTCACTTTTCGCTACTAGGTTACTCTTCCTGCTCCATGAGCTTTATCATACCTCTTCTTAAAGCTATATATGGATCCTGCCTTTACTACATCACTTCCCAGACTATTCCACTTCCTGACAACTCTGTGACTGAAGTCATACTTCCTAACATCCCTGTGATTCATCTGAGTCTTCAGCTTCCAACTGTGACCCCTTGTTGCTGTGTCCCATCTCTGGAACATCCTGTCTCTGTCCACCTTGTCGATTCCTCTCAGTATTTTATATGTCGTTATCATATCCCCCTATCTCTCCTGTCCTCCAGTGTCGTCAGGTCAATTTTCCTTAGCCTCTCCTCGTTGGACATACCCCTTAGCTTCGGGACTAGTTTTGTTGCAAAGCTTTGCACTTTCTCTAGTTTCCTTACGTGCTTGGCTAGGTGTGGGTTCCAAACTGGTGCTGCATACTCCAGTATGGGCCTAACGTACACAGTGTACAGGGGACCTGAACGATTTCTTATTAAGATGTCGGAATGCTGTTCTTAGGTTTGCTAGCGCCCGTATGCTGCAGCAGTTATTTGGTTGATGTGAGCCTCAGGAAATGTGCTCGGTGTTATACACACCCCAAGATCATTTTCCTTGAGTGAGGTTTATAGTCTTTGGGTCTCATAGACTGTACTCCGCCTGCGGTTATGATTTTGCACTTGGTGGGTTTGAACTCCAGGAGCCAATTGCTGGACCAGGCCTGCATCCTATCCAGACCCCTTTATAGTTCTGCCTGGTCCTCGTCCGATTGAATTCTTTTCATCAACTTCACATCATGTGCAAACAGGGACACTTCGGAGTCTATTCCTTCCTGTGGAACCCCGCTCGTTACAGGGACACTGCGATGTTTCGTCACGTACCATGACTTGTTGTTGCCTCCCTGTGTGTGTGTGTGTGTGTGTGTGTGTGAGTGTGTGTGTGTGTTGTGTGTGTGTGTGTGTGTGTGTGTGTGTGTGTGTGTGTGTGTGATCTAGCTGCTACATTATCCACTGATCACGGTTTTAGCATCTTAGTCTGAACGGTCCACAGGTTATATAGTTCATCTCGTTTCCTTACGAAACAATAATATCAATGCAAATATACTTTTAAATAACATATAAATTATTTAAGAGTTAAAATATATACTTATAATGTAAACCCCAATCTCATTGGCTCTGGTGATACCTAATATTAAACTCTCCACGAAAACTTAGCTATTAAAACTCCTGAATGTTTACATGTTAACTAGTAATGAATGAAAATTTATATGCAAATGAATAACTCTACCAAATAATGCTAATTGTAGAACTCATATTGTTTGAGGTATGTCACTCACTGTTTAATGTTATATGCTTCCACCTCAGGTACGGTCAAATGACTGCTGGCAGCTACTGTTATATAGGCCCTCAGGGAATTGTTCATGGCACCACGGTAAGCACCTTAGTGCACAGCACTTAATTTTATTCTTTATTCATTACCTAATCGTCGACAATAAATACAAAATGCATTTTGTTAGGGAATTTTCATTGAAGTACTTCACTTATTAATCCACTCTGTCCACACTCCTTCCACGGCAAATGGCTTGTAAACAAGGATTCCCAGCCTTTTAAGGCATCTGGCCGAGTGCTCTAGAGCGCCACTTGATGAACTTTGCCACTTCCCTGACAATTCACAGTCAAAATTATTTGCAAACATTATCTCTCAGTCCACAGCAAGATTCGAACCTGTAAACTCGGCATCAGTGTATACAGTAATTTCTCTAGACAGCCAGACTCCTGGCTGAGGTTACAGTTGGGACATCTGATGGAATATATCACAGTATTATTTCCGATCCCTTCCTATTAGAGCCCCGGGTTAGTCTAGATGGTAGAACGTCATACTATCTGTTTATGGACTGCGGTTAGAGCCCCATCACCCATCCTTCTGTTAATTTATATATATATATATATATATATATATATATATATATATATATATATATATATATATATATATATATATAGGTATAGGTAGTAGTTGGTAGACAGCAACCACCCAGGGAGGTACTACCGTCATGCCAGGTGACTGTGAAACAGAAACCTGAAACTGTTTTACATGATGGTAGGATTGCTGGTGTCTTTTTCTGTCTCATAAACACGCTGGATAACAGGTATATCTAGCTACTTCTACTTACACTTTAGGTCACACTACACTGGCATACACATGCATATATATACATACACACATCTAGGTTTTTCTTCTTTTCTTAATAGCTCTTGTTCTTTTTATTTTCTCTATTGTCCATGGGGAAGTGGAAAAGAATCTTTCCTCCGTAAGCCATGCGTGTCGTATGAGGCGACTAAGATGCCGGGAGCAATGTGCTAGTAACCCCTTCTCCTGTACAAATCTACTAAAAACGAGAAGAAGAAAAACTTTATAAAATTGGGGTGTCTGAATGTGCGTGGATGTAGTGCGGATGATAAGAAAGAGATGATTGCCGATGTTATGAATGAAAAGAAGTTGGATGTCCTGGCCTAAGCGAAACAAAGCTGAAGGGGTAGGCGAGTTTCAGTGGGGAGAAATAAATGGATTAAGTCAGGAGTATCTGAGAGATTAGAGCTAAGGAAGGGTAGCAATAATGTTGAAGGATCAGTTATGGAAGGAAAAGAGGGAATATAAATGTGTAAATTCAAGGATTATGTGGATTAAAATAAGGGTCGGATGCGAAAAGTGGGTCATAATAAGCGTGTATGCACCTGGAGAAGAGAGGAGTGTAGAGGAGAGAGTAGATTTTGGGAGATGTTAAGCGAATGTATAGGAACTTTGAACCAAATGAGAGTAATTGTGGTAGGGGACCTAAATGCTAAAGTGGGAGAAACATGCAGAGAGGGTGTAGTAGGTAAGTTTGGGGTGCCAGGTGTAAATGATAATGGGAGCCCTTTGATTGAACTTTGTATAGAAAGGGGTTTAGTTATAGGTAATACATATTTTAAGAAAAAGAGGATAAATAAGTATACAAGATATGATGTAGGGCGTAATGACAGTAGTTTGTTGGACTATGTATTGGTAGATAAAAGACTGTTGAGTAGACTTCAGGATGTACATGTTTATAGAGGGGCTACAGATATATCAGATCACTTTTTAGTTATAGCTACAGTGGGAGTAAAGGTAGATGGGATACAAGGAAAATAGAATCAGTAAGTAAAAGAGAGTGAAGGTTTATAAACTAAAAGAGGAGGCAGTTAGGGTAAGATATAAACAACTATTGGAGGATAGATGGGCTGAGTGAGGAGTGTAGGCAATGGGGTCGAAAATGTATGGGGTAGATTTAAAAATGTAGTGTTAGAGTGTTCAGCAGAAGTTTGTGGTTACAGGCGAGTGGGTGCAGGAGGAAGAGGAGCGATTGGTGGAATGATGATGTAAAGAGAGTAGTAAGGGAGAAAAGTTAGCATATGAGAGGTTTTTACAAAGTAGAAGTGATGCAAGGAGGGAAGAGTATATGGAGAGAAAAAGAGAGGTTAAAGAGTGGTGAAGCAATGTAAAAGAGAGCAGATGAGAGAGTGGGTGAGATGTTATCAGCAAATTTTGTTGAAAATAAGAAAAAGTTTTGGAATGAGATTAATAAGTTGAGGAAGCCTAGAGAACAAATGGATTTGACAGTTAAAAATAGGAGAGGAGAGTTATTAAATGGAGAGTTAGAGGTATCGGGAAGATGGAGAGAATATTTTGAGGATTTGTTAAATGTTGATGAAGACAGGAAGCTGTGATTTCGTGTGTAGGGCAAGGAGGAATAACATCTTGTAGGAGTGTGGAAGAGCCAGTTGTGGGTGTAGGGGAAGTTCGTGAGGCAGTGGGTAGAATGAAAGGGGGTAAGGCAGCTGGGATTGATGGGATAAAGATAGAAATGTTAAAAGCAGGTGGGGATATAATTTTGGAGTGGTTGGTGCTATTATTTAATAAATGTATGGAAGAGGGTAAGGTACCTAGGGATTGGCAGAGAGCGTGTATTGTTCCTTTGTATAAAGGCAAAGGGGACAAAAGAGAGTGCAAAAATTATAGGGAATAAGTCTGTTGAGTGTACCTGGTAAAGTGTATGGTAGAGTTATTATTGAAAGAATTAAGAGTAAAACAGAAAGCAGGATAGCAGATGAACAAGGGGGCTTTAGGAAAGGTAGGGGTGTGTAGACCAAGTGTTTACAGTGAAACATATAGGTGAACAGTATTTGGATAAGGGTAAAGATGTTTTTGTGGCATTTATGGATTTGGAAAAGGCGTATGATAGGGTAGATAGGGGGCAATGTGGCAGATGTTGCAGGTGTATGGAATAGGAGGAAGGTTACTGAAAGCAGTGAAGAGTTTTTATGAGGATAGTGAGGCTCAGGTTAGAGTGTGTAGGAGGAAGGGGACTATTTCCCAGTAAAAGTGGGCCTTAGACAAGGATGTGTGATGTCACCGTGGTTGTTCAATATATTTATAGATGGGGTTGTAAGAGAAGTGAATGCGAGGGTCTTGGCAAGAGGTGTTGGGCTAAAAGATAAAGAGCAAATACAAAGTGGGAGTTGTCACAGTTGCTTTTGCTGATGACACTGTGCTTTTGGGAGATTCTGAAGAGAAGCTGCAGAGGTTGGTGGATGAATTTGGTAGGGTGTGTAAAGAAGAAAATTGAAAGTGAATATAGGAAAGAGTAAGGTGATGAGGATAACAAAAAGAATAGGTGACGAAAGATTGGATATCAGATTGGAGGAGAGAGTATGGAGGAGGTGAATGTATTCAGATATTTGGGAGTGGACATGTCGGCGGATGGGTCTATGAAGGATGAGGTGAATCATAGAATTGATGAGGGAAAAGGGTGAGTGGAGCACTTCGGAGTCTGTGGAGACAAAGAACCTTGTCCATGGAAGTAAAGGGGGAATGTATGAGAGTATAGTTATACCAACGCTCTTATATGGGTGTGAAGCATGGGTGATGAATGTTGCAACGAGGAGAAGGCTGGAGGCAGTGGAGATGTCATGTCTGAGGTCAATGTGTGGTGTGAATATAATGCAGAGAATTCGGAGTTTGGAAATTAGGAGGAGGTGCGGGATTACCAAAACGATTGTTCAGAGAGCTGAGGAGGGTTGTTGAGGTGGTTTGGACATGTAGAGAGAATGGAACGAGACAGAGTGACTTCGAGAGTGTATAAATCTGTAGTGGAGGGAAGGCGGGGTAGGGGTCGGCCTAGGAAAGGTTGGAGGGAGGGTAAAGGAAGTTTTGTGTGCGAGGGCTTGGACTTCCAGCAAGCATGTGTGACGTATTTGATAGGAGTGAATGGAGGCATATGGTTTTAATACTTGACGTGCTGTTGGAGTGTGAGCAAAGTAACATTTATGAAGGATTCAGGGAAACCGGCAGGCCGGACTTGAGTTCTGGAGATGGGAAGTACAGTGCCGGCACTCTGAAGGAGGGGTGTTAATGTTGCAGTTTTATAACTGTAGTGTAAAGCACCCTTCTGGCAAGACAGTGATGGAGTGAATGATGATGAAAGTTTTTCTTTTTCGGGCCACCCTGCCTTGGTGGGAATCGGCCGATGTGTTAATAAAAAAAAATATATATGCAAAAAGATCACAGTAAACAGGTGATATCAAAATACGCAAGATAACCACTATGAAAAAATAGAAGAATTCCAAGCGCTTTCGTGACTACTCACATTATCAAGGAACTATAAAAGGAAACGTGAGAAGAAGGCTTATAAAGAGGCAGAATACACCTCACAGTCACATCACACTAACAAAGACAACACCTCACAGTAGCGTAACATCTCACGACTCTGTGAAGAGGAACATAAGAAAGGACCTGAAACTCTTCCCAAGAATTAAGATTAGTTAAATTTATCATTAAATTCTTCCCAAATTTTATTAATTATAAATGAATCCAATTTATATAAACCAAAAGAAATATTCATATTATTTTCAAAACTGCTTTTAATGAAACATGATTCTATTATATTCCTCTCAACCATGGACTTGCTTGATACAACCTTCTCAGCATTTTGAAAATCAATTGGATGATTTACTAAAGTTCTTATCTGAAGAACTAGTTAATTACGATTTACCATTGCCAGTTCCTACTATCATTAAACTTATTAAACTTTGTATTGTTGATGCAAAATTTGTATTTAATGATGAGTTTTACACTCAGAAGTTTGGTATGGCAATGGGAAATCCTCTTTCACCTGTTCTTAGTAATTTATATATGGAATTTTTCGAAACAAGATTGCTTAACACAATCTTTTCCAATAGAGCTAAGTGGTATAGGTATGTTGATGACATTTTGTGCCTTATGCCTAAGAATGTAGACATAAACCATTTCCTTGTTAAATTTAATAGCTTAGCTCATTCTATAAATTTTACTGTTGAATTTGAAGTAAATAACTCATTGCTCTTCCTAGATGTTTTTATTATTAAGGGTAACATTGATTTTAAATTTAAAATTTACAGAAAACCTACAAATAATTGTTCCTATGTACACTATTACTCTTCACATCAAGATAGAGTTAAAGTGTCGGTTTTCTCTTCTATGTTTTTCAGAGCTTTACGTATTTGTAGTCCAGAGTTCATAGATGAAGAAATCTCTAAAATTTATGAAATAGCTAATGATTTAAAATACTTAAGAAACATAATTGATAAATCTTTTAAAATAGCTAGAAATACTTTATACAATCCAAAAAGGGACAACCAACCTTATTCAACCAAAAATATGTTGGTTCTCCCTTACCATGAAAACTTGGTTGATATGCCTTCTTTTCTTAAGAATTTTAATATCAAAGTTGCATTTAAAAATCTTGATACAGTAAAAAGACTTTTGATAAAAAATTCCCCCCAAAATGCTGACGGATGTGTCTATAAGATTCCCTGTAAAATATGCGATAAAGTTTATTATGGTCAAACTGGTAAAAGTCTTGAACTAAGATTAAAACAACATAAATATAGCATTAGAACTGGACAAGATTCTAATGCTCTATTTATTCATGTGAGAGACTTTAACCATCCAATTAATTTTCAAAATGCTGAGAAGGTTGTATCAAGCAAGTCCATGGTTGAGAGGAATATAATAGAATCATGTTTCATTAAAAGCAGTTTTGAAAATAATATGAATATTTCTTTTGGTTTATATAAATTGGATTCATTTATAATTAATAAAATTTGGGAAAAATTTAATGATAAATTGGACTAATCTTAATTCTTGGGAAGAGTTTCAGGTCTTTTCTTATGTTCCTCTTCACAGAGTCGTGAGATGTTACGCTACTGTTAGGTGTTGTCTTTGTTAGTGTGATGTGACTGTGAGGTGTATTCTGCCCTTTATAAGCCTTCTTGTCATGTTTCCTTTTATAGTTCCTTGATAATGTGAGTAGTCACGAAAGCGCTTGGAATTCTTCTATTTTTCATATTGGTTGTCTTGCATATATATATATATATATATATATATATATATATATATATATATATATATATATATATATATATATATATATATATATATATATATATACCAAGTGTTTACAGTGAAACATATAGATGAACAGTATTTAGATAAGGGTAAAGAGGTTTTTGTGGCATTTATGGATTTCGAAAAAGTGAATGACAGGGTGGATAGGGGGGCAATGTGGCAGATGTTGCAAATGTATGGAATAGGAGGTAGGTTATTGAAAGCAGTGAAGAGTTTTTACGAGGATAGTGAGGCTCAGGTTAGAGTGTGTAGGCGAGAGGGAGATTATTTCCCAGTAAAAGTAGGCCTTAGACAAGGATGTATGATATCACCATGGTTGTTCAATATATTTATAGAAGGGGTTGTAAGAAAAGTGAATGCTCGGGTGTTGACCCTCTTCAAGGGCGACTCCTTGGCATGGTGAAGAGGCTCTTGATCTGAGGAATTAGACCTTTTGGTCTCCTTCCTCTGACCAAACCTATTTACCCCTCTTCCCCCTCCCGTATCCCATCCTCCCCATCCACCCTTTCCCTTCCCTCCTCTCCTCCCCATCCCTTCCCTATCCCCTTCCTGTTTTCTGCCTTTGGGATTCTCCTCACAGGCATTCAGATTCCTAGGTAGGGGGAAGGGTACCGTGGTCCATCCCATTCCGTTGAGGTTCTTGGGGTGGTGTACTTTGCCATGGAATCTGGATCACATGTGGATGTCCCGATCCCTCTCCGGTCTCCCGGGGGGTGGCTTTGGGTGTCTTTCGGGTGACGGGTGTATCTCTGGAAGCCGCCTTTCGAATTCTGGGGGTGGTGGCCTAAGGGATATGCTTTGTGGCGGGTGTCTAGCTTCCCTCTCTTTTGTCCACCGAGGTGGCTCGGTGGATGTGAGGCTTCTATCCCGGATTGCTGGTTTACTGGCATGAAGGGTAGGGTATGGCACGGGTTCCATGCCATATCTGCGCAACTTGCAGTGCTGAGGTCCTCTTGGCTGTGGAGGGAGATTTACAACCCTTTCATTCCTACTAGGAGCTATTCCTCCATGTTCCCCCCTTTATTATTCTTTTTTTTATTTTAATTTTCTTTTCTTTCTTTTTTTCTTAAAAAACAAAAAGAAAGAAGTAACTTAACCACGGAGTACCCAATCCATGAACCTGCTACCTCCGGGCCCCTTCCTGATACCGCACCCTGTTCCGACCCTGTCTCGTTATTGGACCACCCTTTGGACATTTCTAATTCTCCTGTACCTCTTGCTGGTGCCGTTTCGTCACCTGCTTTAAGTGGTGACGAACCTGCACCTCCGGTCCCCTTCCTGATACCGCACCCTGTTCCGACCCTGCCTCGTTATTGGACCACCCTTTGACATTTCTAATTCTCCTGTACCTCTTGCTGGTGCCGTTTCGTCACCTGCTTTAAGAGGTGACGAACCTGCTACCTCCGGTCCCCTTCCTGATACCGCACCCTGTTCCGACCCTGCCTCGTTATTGGACCACCCTTTGGACATTTCTAATTCTCCTGTACCTCTTGCTGGTGCCGTTTCGTCACCTGCTTTAAGTAGGTGACGAACCTGCTACCTCCGGTCCCCTTCCTGATACCGCACCCTGTTCCGACCCTGCCTCGTTATTGGACCACTCTTTGGACATTTCTAATACTCTTGTACCTCTTGCTGGTGCCGTTTCGTCACTGCTTTACGTACCGAGGTTTCGACTGACTCCTTCGATACATCTGACCTCCGCTTTTCTTTGACTATGCTTCCAGCTTCTCCGTCTACCGTGCGACAGTTTTCGAATCGCTCGCTCGTCCCACGTTGGACCAACTCCAGTCCCACACCTAAACGCCCACGACAATTACCTGATGATACTTCTTCGCTTTCTTGTCATTGTACTCAGAAACGACTGGCCCATCATGCACTCCCTTTCCATGCTATGTTTCAAAATACACAATGGACTAAGTTTTTTATTTTATGATGGGCTTCCTCTACTGAATATATTTCTGACCATAGAATTGGCAAGGCACTCCTATGCCATGTTAGTAGAGATATATCCTTTCATGCTCTCAAGAGTGGTACACGCATAATCACTGTCCAGAATGCTAACCAAGCTCACGATCTTTCTCTCCTTACTGTTATCGATACTATTCCTGTAACTATTGAAAAACATCATTCCCTCAGTTTTTGTAGTGGTACTGTCATTCTGCCCCATACCATTGTCCAACAGAATTTCCAGACATGTGGTGATGACATTCTGGAACAGCTAGAACTCCAAGACCTCCCAATCCTCAAAGTAGACACTATGTCCTTCCTGCCCACAGGCGGAGACAATACCCTTGCAATGTAGCTCGCTTAACTTTTGACTACCATGAGATTCCATCCTCTGTTTATATAATGAGACACCGTTTACAAGTTTGCAAGGTGATCCCTACACTGCAACAGTGTAGAAATTGCTGGCGTTTTGCTCATCCAGCGAAATATTGCAGGTTCATAGCCGAATGCCCAGTCTGTGGTGCCAATGACATCTTGCAGTCTACCTCCCTCTTGCCTTAATTGTCATGAGGCCCACCCATCTTACTCTCGCCGTTGCCAAGTTTACTTAAATTAAAGAGAAATCTGTTATCTCAAAGAGGCAGAAGGTTTCCCCTATGCTATGGCAGTCTCTCATCTACGCCTCCAAGGTGAACTTCCCCGTATTTCTTATTCTCGTGTTACTAAACGTCCCCCCACCTCTGGAGTCTCAACTTCTGTAGCCTTCTCTGTGGTCACCCATGTCTCTAATTATTTTGCTGTCCTGGGCTCAGAGGTCCCTACCTCAACACTTCATTCTCTTCTCACTTCTTCACCTTCTCAATCTTAAGTTCTGGTGTCTACAAGACCTTGTACAACACCTCCTCCCCATCGCCCCTCTACTTCTCAGAAGGCCAAAAAATCCCCATTGCTCAAATCTCCTTTAACCCCTCCTTCCCTTCTTCTACTTCCACATTTTTCCTTTCCGGTTTCTGTACCTGGTTCTTCACCTCGTACTGTATCTTCCTCCCCTGTCCCCTCCCAAGTTTCTTCCTCTTCTGCCCCCTCCCAGGTTGCTTACTCTCCTGTCCCCTCCCAAGCTTCTCCAGTTCCCTTTACCCCTTCGTCCCCCCCCTATTTGGTACAGTCTATTGTCACCCCAATCTTTACTCACCCTCCTCCTTCCATCTCCAATATTGTCTCCCATACAACGTCCTTGAAGCTATTTCAGAATATATTGATGAGACTAGACCATTGATAGCCACCGATCCACCTCCTGTTCCTCTTCTTCCCTCTTCTCCATCTGCACAACTCCTTTCTTGGCAGCATCTTATTCCTTCACTGCTTGAACGTTTTCCGCTTCCGCCACATATGGACTTTTCTAACCCTTCTAGTCTGTAGATACCTTTACCTGCAGATTTCTTGCATCTTTCTCTTTGCAAATCATTGCTTATTTACAGTGGAATATCTGCAGCTTCGGAGGTAACCGGGGTGAGCTTCAGGTGTTGCTCTCCCAGTTTTTCCTGTGGTGTTTGTTTACAAGAACCCAAATTACACTCCGCTGTTATCCATCCCATCTCGGGCTATGATTCATTATATTCATCGGATTCTTTTTCAGATGGAACTTTTAATGAAAGTGCCCTTCTTATATGCACTGACATTCCATACCATCAGTTCTTTGTTCATACTTCTCTGCATTACTCTGCAGCCCGTATCCACTTGCATAAGTGGTATGCAATCTGTTCTTTGTATCTCTCTCCTTCTCGGGCATTATCTATCCCAGATGTTGCCTTTCTGATTTTAATGCCCACCATTATCTCTGGGGACTCTCACTGTGACTCCCGCGGCATTCAGTTAGAGGCTTTTCTCGCTTCTCTCCCCTTCCATGTTTTAAATATGGGTACTCCCACCCATTTTGATCCTCATACACATTCTCTCTTTCATCGATCTCTCGGTCTGCTCTTTCTGAACTGTATTAGACTTCACCTGGTCTGTTTTCCAGGACTTGCATGACAGTGATCATTTTCCAATCATCCTTACTTTCCTTTGTATTCACCACCTCCTCGTAGCCCACCCTGGCAATTTGACCGGGCGAATTGGGACTTATACGCATGTCTAACTACTCTAATGAGGCTCCTTCCTCGTCCTCCATTGATGAGATTTTACACCTCTTCTCGACCTCAGTCTTAACCGCAGCTTCACATTATATACCACAATCCTCGGGCATGCATTCTCAGAAGTGCATGCCTTGGTTGTCTCCTGCATGTGCTCGGGCAGTACGTTTGAAATGCGCTGTGTGGGGCAGGTACCTGTACAACAGAAGCACAGAGAGGCTCCTTGATTTTAAGCAGAAGAGAGCAGTCACACTTGCTGGCGGGATTATGTTTCTACCTTCACTTCAGCTTCTGAGTGCAGTCTGGAAAAATGTATGGAAACTGAGTGGTAAATACTCCCTGACCCGGCTCCTGTTCTTCAGGTTGCCTTGTCGATATGGCACACCCTCTTGACGTTGCCACCGAAATTGGTAATCATCTGGTCCGTATTTCTCAGGGGCTCCATCTATGCCCCTCGTTTCTTTCGTCAAAATCTGTCAGAGAGTTAGAACCCTTAGACTTTTCTTCTATCAGAGAAGAATCTTATAATGTGCCTTTTACACTTCTGGAACTGGAGGCAACACTCTCCGCTTGCCGATCTTCGGCAGCTGTGCCTGACGGCATTCATATTCGTATGCTACAGCATTTACATTAGTCAGCCCTTGCAGTCCTCTTACGACTCTTTAATCTTATTTGGTCACAAGTTCTTCCCCAGCTGTGGAAATCTGCCATTGTTCTCTCTTTCCGTAAACTGGGTACTATGGGACATGATGCCTCCCACTACAGTCCCATTGCTCTTACCAGTGCAGTTTGCAAGATGATGGAACGTCTGGTAAATAGACGTTTGATTTGGTATTTAGAGACACACAATAGTCTCTCCACTAGTCAATATGGCTTTCATAAGGGCCGTTCTACCATTGACCCCTTACAATGCTTGGATACGTATGTTCATAATGCTTTTACCAATAACCACTCGGTTATCGCCATCTTTTTTGACCTTGAGAACGCATATGACACAATTTGGAGGTATAATATCTTGGCCCAGGCCCACTCCTTAGGCCTCTGAGGCAATCTACCATTTTTTCTTAAGAACTTCTTAACTGAAAGGCATTTCCGTGTCCAGGTTAATAATATGCTTTCCCCGGACTTTGTCCAAGCTGAAGGGAGGGGCAAATGAATTCACGTTTTTTTTTTCTTTATTTTGGTCTAATTTCAATGAGATTTTTTACAGTGATTTATACAGCTTTTAAAAACCAATACACTGTCTTTGTTATGATTTTTTGCCTTTAGGTTAGATAGAAAAAAATAAAATGTGCCAAATTTTAGGGGTCACAAAACTTGTAAATTTCTACAAAATTGGGAAGATGTGCAATGCTCTAGTTAACATCAGATGAAAGATAAAGGCTATATAGTTATTGACCCTAATCCATTTTAGCAAAAATGTCAGTAGATTCCATTATAAAAAATGTTGAAGTTAGTGATTTTGTTTGTGCCTTTATTTTGTGGGAAAAAAAATCAATAAAAACAAAGCTGTAAAAGATATCGGAAATCCTTCATGATTGGTTGTAGAGCCATCATTACTCAATAACGTGTGAAAAAATCATGACAATCCTATTAATACTTTTCGCAAAACATTACACACAATGTCAATAACTTATTTCTGAGTTATCAATATATTTTTTTCTGTGAAACTCTATGGATATGGCGCGCTAAATCTCAGCGAGTTGCATGCATCAGCACTTGTTGAGACCCCAGAGGTGGCATGAGTCCCTGCACTTGTTGGGGACCTCAGAGGTGGATGAGTTGACTTTTTAAGAACAATCAGAGTTGCATGAGATCCTTTTGCACATGTTTAGACCCTCATTAGGGCATGAGTCCCATGCACTTGTTGAGACCCCAGAGGTGGCATGAGTCCCTGCACTTGTTGAGACCCCAGAGGTGGCATGAGTCCCTGCACTTGTTGAGACCCCAGAGGTGGCATGAGTCCCTGCACTTGTTGAGACCCCAGAGGTGGCATGAGTCCCTGCACTTGTTGAGACCCCAGAGGTGGCATGAGTCCCTGCACTTGTTGAGACCCCAGAGGTGGCATGAGTCCCTGCACTTGTTGAGACCCCAGAGGTGGCATGAGTCCCTGCACTTGTTGAGACCCCAGAGGTGGCATGAGTCCCTGCACTTGTTGAGACCCCAGAGGTGGCATGAGTCCCTGCACTTGTTGAGACCCCAGAGGTGGCATGAGTCCCTGCACTTGTTGAGACCCCAGAGGTGGCATGAGTCCCTGCACTTGTTGAGACCCCAGAGGTGGCATGAGTCCCTGCACTTGTTGAGACCCCAGAGGTGGCATGAGTCCCTGCACTTGTTGAGACCCCAGAGGTGGCATGAGTCCCTGCACTTGTTGAGACCCCAGAGGTGGCATGAGTCCCTGCACTTGTTGAGACCCCAGAGGTGGCATGAGTCCCTGCACTTGTTGAGACCCCAGAGGTGGCATGAGTCCCTGCACTTGTTGAGACCCCAGAGGTGGCATGAGTCCCTGCACTTGTTGAGACCCCAGAGGTGGCATGAGTCCCTGCACTTGTTGAGACCCCAGAGGTGGCATGAGTCCCTGCACTTGTTGAGACCCCAGAGGTGGCATGAGTCCCTGCACTTGTTGAGACCCCAGAGGTGGCATGAGTCCCTGCACTTGTTGAGACCCCAGAGGTGGCATGAGTCCCTGCACTTGTTGAGACCCCAGAGGCCACTGAGGTGGCATGAATCCCTGCACTTGTTGAGACCCCAGAGGCCACTGAGGTGGTATGAGTCGCTGCACTTGAATGAAGGCGTCAGAGATGTTGCTATGTAGAGTTTTTTTAATGAAATAATCATAAAAATTGTAATTTTTGCAGAGATAAAAAAAAACCACTAATTGGCAACATGTATTATTTATGACAGCAAGAACAAAAAAAATACATTTAAGGAAAAAACATACTTGGAAATATGATATAAACAAGTTGATTACACCAAAATGTTGCAAGAATGATGCACTATTTTTTGTTAAGAAAACATTTTTTTTCCAAAAATTTTCAATCTTCCTTTCCTAATCTCTTGAAAAAGGCTTGCCCCTCCCGAAGGTGTCCCCCAGGGATGTGTTCTGAGCACAACACTTTTTCTCCTTGCTATAAATGATCTGGCATCTATTCTTCCATCCAGTATTTTGTCATCGCTCTATGTGTATGACTTTGCTATAGCTTGCGCAGGCGCTGACTGTCACCTCATTGAAGTTTCTCTCCAGCATGCCATCAATCGTGTTTCCAATTGTGCCACTGCTTATGGGTTAAATTTTCTAGTAGTAAAACTCACCAAATTACTTTCACTAGACGTTCAGTGGTCCCAGAACGTGATACGGTCAGGTTTCTCGGCCTTCTGTTTGACCGTCGATTGTCCTGGAAACCTCACATTACCTCTCTGAAGGCAACTTGTCATAGCTGGCTGAACCTCCTTAAAACCCTCGCTCATCTTTCATGGGGCTGATTGTAGAACTCTCCTTCGACTACATTCAGCCCTAATTTTATCAAAAGTCGATTAACTCAACCAGATATATTCAGCGGCCTCTCCTGCAACTCTCTCTAGCCTAAATCCCATCCATCACCAAGGATTACGGTTATTCCTCAGGGCTTTTCGCTCTTCACCGGTCGAGAGCCTCTATGCAAAGGCGAATATTCCATCCTTGACTGATCACCGTGATGCTCATTGCCTTCTCTATTATGTTTGCTCTCATGACCTCCGCAATCCTTCCATATATAGAATAGTCACTGATGTTAGTAGACGTTCTTTATTTGTTCGTCACCCCTGTTTACTCCGTCCCTTTTCTCTTTGCCTACATTCACTCTTGTCTTCTCTTCAGTTACCACCTTTCTATGTTTATGTAGCTTCTCACTTTTCCCTACCCCCCCTTGGGAAGTTCCGCCGGTTCGTGTCTGTTCTTTCCCACTGCCATGCGCGAAAACCCAACTGCCTACAGCAGCTTCTCACTCTTTTTCTTAACCACTTCCGTTCTCATTCTCAAGCCATCACAGTGTAAATCGATGGGATGATGTACACTGTGTCGGATTAGAAGCAGTGTTTCCGGACAGCGTCGTGCGAGGGCATTTATTATCATAGGCTATCATTTTTATGGCTGAATTGTATGCCATTCTCGTACCACTTATCTACATTGCATCTATGCCTGTGTCACCATTTGTGGTCGTTTCAGACTCCCTTAGTACTTTACAGGCTATATGAAAATTTGATACACCTCATCCCCTATTTCTTCGTATCCAAGTTTGGTTACATCTCATCTCTAGCAAGCATAAAGATATTGTTTTTTGTTGGGTCCCCGTTTTTGTTGACATACAGGGCGATGAACAAGTAGTCACTGCTGAGCGGTCAGTAGTACATGACCTCCCAGCTTCATATAGAGGTGTTCATTTCACAGACTATTTTGCTGTAATTGCTACCCACTGTCGCACCCGTTGGCAACAATGTTGGTCTGATCTGCTCCATAAAAAACTAAAGTCAATTAACCGAGTATAGGCTTCTGGCCATCTTGTCATCGATGTCGAGGATGGAAGACTAGTTTCTCCCATCTTTGCATCGGCCACTCTCGTCTTACTCACGGGTATCTCATGGAGAGGCGCTCTGTTCCACTCTGAGAGTTGTCAGGTCCCAGTGTCTGTTATCCACATTCTGTTGGACTGGCCACTCTTATCACTGTGCACACAGAATTTACCTCCAACGTCGTCACCACTCTGCTGCCCTTACTTTACTTTCCCTTCTTGCTGATGGATCCTCCTTTAACCCAGACTCTCTCATCGACTTTTTGACAGCAACTGATTTACTACACAAACTCTGATGACGATGACTAGTACTCCTCACTGCCCTTTCTACCTCAATCTCTTGCTACCCTCTATCCTTGCTGCACTCCATACCCTAATACTCATCCCTCTCTCTCCTGCTACCCAATACCCCTGAATCCTTCCCTGCCCTGCTGCGCTGTATGCCCCATGTAGGTTTAGCGCTTCTTTTGATTATCAGAATAATAATAATCGGGTGCTGACAAGAGGTGTGGGGTTAAAAGATAAAGAATGTAACACAAAGAGGGAGTTGTGACAGTTCCTCTATGCTGATGACACTGTGCTTTTGGGAGATTCTGAAGAGAAGTTGCAGAGGTTGGTGGATGAGTTTGGTAGGGTATGTAAAAAAAGGAAGTTCTCTTTTAAATTTATTTTTTGACATACCCTTCCAAACTCGTCCAACAACCTCTGCTACTTCTCAGAATCTCCCAAAAGCGGAGTGTCATCAGCAAAAATCAGCTCTGACAACTCTCGCTCTGTGTTAGATTCCTTTTCTTTTAATCCCACACCTATTACCAACACCAGAGCATTTACTTCTCTTACAAACCATGGTGACATCACACATCCTTGTCTAAGGTCTTCTTTTACTGGGAAATAATCTCCCTCTCTCTTACATACCCTACCCTGAGCTTCACTATGCTTGTAAAAACTCTTCACTGCTTTCAGTAACCTACCTCCTGTTCTGTACATCTGTGACATTGCCCCCCTATCCACTCTTATCGTACACGTTTTCCAAATCCATAAATGCAACAAAAACCTCTTTATCCTTATGTAAATACTGTTCACCTGTATGATTTACTGTAAACACTTGCTTAACACTCCCAACCCTTCTTAAACCTTGTTTATCTGAGATCCTGCTCTCTGTCTTACTCTTAATTCTTTCAATAATAACTTTACCATACACTTTACCAGGTATATTCAACAGGGTTATTTCCCAATGATTTCTGCACTAACTTTTGTCGCCTTTGCCTTTATACAAAGGGACTATGTATGCCCTCTGCAAATCCCTATGTACCTTTTCTTCTTCCATACATTTATTAAATAAAAGCACCAACCACTCCAAAACTATATCCCCACCTGCTATACTTAAATTTCATTCCAACCACTGCCTCACGCACCTCCACACTTTCAATTTGCTTTTCCTCACTCCCACAAGATATTATACCTCCCTGCCCAACGCAAGAAATCATAGCTTTCCTATCTTCATCAACCTTTAGCAGTTCCTCAAAATATTCCCTCCTTGTTTTTGATACCTTTAATTCCCTGTCTACTAACTCTCCTCTCCTGTTTTTAACTGCCGTAAATCCATTCATTCCATAGTTGTTGAACGCATTCCAGGATGCTGGGAATGAGTTCAACAACTTCAGATATAGGGAATGTGAACATGCCAATTGTTCCAAAAATTTGGTCCCTGTTGTTACCATACACAAGTGGTGACAATTTGAAGGGAATCAGAAAAGGCGATCTCGTTTTATCAGCGAAATAAAATAGAAAAGCTGGATGAAGGAGGAAGTGGAAAATAGAAAAAAAGTCTGGCAAGTTTATAAAAGTACCCCTTCAGGGATGCCTAATTATATATTCATTTTATGCCCTAACTCATGAGTTATACAGCAGTGGTAGGGGCAAGGGTGTATGAATTCAGGTTGAAGGGTAGGGGGTAAGCGATGGGTAAGAGTGAGTGACGGGGTTGTTGTATGTGTAAAATCAAAATCATAGTTCGTCCAGTAGGTTAGTTTCAGTTAAAAAGTTGTAGCAGTTAGTCCTGTATACCCGTTGACAGACAGATGTGGTGAGCTTATAGCAGCCCCGACACTCCTCACAGAGTAGTGTTGGTGTTTTTCCCAATACAGAGTTTTATTCAGTCACTTGACACGGTCTGGACGACCATGGGGTATCGTGCCTGAGCGATGTAGCTGGGTATGCCTACCCCATACCTGTTTCCCATGACTACAGATAGGGGAGCTTTGCCGCATGGTGGCCATAGGCCTCCCTTCAGCTCACCCCACAAAAACCTGCATTCTTCTCACTCGTGCAGCAGACAGCCTACAGTCAAGAAGTGCCCTTCTCTTCCTCCCTCGCCAGGCCTGGTGAGGGAGGGAGACACACTGCCTGCATTAAGAACCAATTAAAGTAAAGACGTCGCCTATGAAGAATATTACTCACCTCTACCAGACCTCTAACCAGTCTCTTTATATCCGTGTGTGAGTCATGTCTGTCTGATTTACGATTTTGACAGTGCAGTTACCCAAACCCAATTGGGGTGGGAAGAAAATGGCCGGAATTACACTTGAGGGTTTGGAAAACAATTTGCCGCTAGAACAATGTTATTACCAACAGTTTCAGAACTTCTGAGAGAACACTGAACAATGGATCAAGAAAGCAATTCCCTTGTGGGAAATTGGTAGGTAATGAATTGTTGCCCGAATGACTGAGTTTGCTTGTTCATTGCCCTAAACATCTGCCTGTCTGGTGACCACAATAAAAGTCACCTGCGTAAGATGACTGCATGAAAGAGACGAATTTCTCTATATCTTGTAATACACTTGGGAGTCGGAAATAACAACGAATGATGAGGCAGACATGGTCTGCTTGTAAGTCTGCTCTGAAAGCACTAACCATCTCTGGTAAATGTCCTTGGATTATTCATTCTGTACATACAGCTACTTATTTGAGATTGAGAACCGTCAATGTGAACACCTATAACACGAGACCGAGTGAAAGTGTTCAAGAAAGAGTGAACATAAGGTTGCAGTAGGCAAGTGAACACTTACTCATGGGATCGGGGAGGAGCAACTTGAATCATTTTCAAGGATTGAGAGAGAAGCAAGATGGAGGGTGATGCAAAGGGGAGGTAAATTAAGGGTGTCATTTAGGCACGAATACTGAAAGGAAAGGAGTGCAGTAAACGAGGTAAAGATGAAATACATTAGATGTATTTCGGTGGCTGGGTGATCCCTGTCATGTATCCTTGTACTGCATAGCCCCAGCCCCCTGTGCATCATTGCACACGACTGCAATACTGCAGTGTGCTATATAAGCTTGTAATGCAATTAATTATTCACAATGAGGATTCGATGCAAATCACAAAAGGCATTTACAAATCATCATATAGAATCTAATATCCCAATTTCTTCAATAAAAATGGCAAATTACGACATACACAGCCCGTTTCTAATTTTGACCTTTCACTAAGAGACCAGCTTTGAAGCTGGCATTCTCTTGTTAATTCAGAGAGACCAATATCCTATCATACATAAAAACATTGAGGTTGAAGCCGCTCTAAGTTGCAGTATTAAATTATTATTATTAACTGACAAACTAAGGTAAGGGCTGGGATTGAACTCGCGGCAAGGAAGTCGTAAAACTCCAGGCCAGCGCGTAAGCCACTGGACTAGCTGGTTTAAATCCAACTAGATATATTAATACCTATAAATATATCTAGTGGGATGAATCATATTGTAGTCACCTGGATCACTGGCTTACGCACTGGCCTGGAGTTTTAACACTTACCGCGAGTTCAATCCCCACCCATATCCTGGTTGGTTTGCAATCGTGTCGTTACAATTTCGTGAGTCAATCATTAACTGCTAAAGCTAATCTGATGCAGCACTCACAACTTATCACATGAAAAGTACTAATATAATTTTCCAAATTTCTTAACCCCCCTCTACAAAAAAAAAAATGGAAATTGGGACCCACAATCGAAACTTTTCTCTAAATAAGACTGAACAGCTTTTAATTAATTTATTAAGTAATTAAGTTAAAGTAAATTTTATCCGTACTTTAAGTACAATACAAAACTTACAATTTTTTTTTCATAATCTCGAGGGCACACGAATGTTATAAGCACATAATTAAATAAAATTTGAAGCCTATCCGATAAGTCATTCCCAGGGGAAATGACTTATCGGATAGGCTGTTGTTGTACAGGAGAACACTGCAGTGTGCCGACTCCTCACTAAGTTCTGATGGGTTCACTTATTTTAGGAAAATCAGAAACGCCTCAAAAACGGGAGTTTTCAGTATTTCTTAGTTTTCTTTATTTGCTTTTCAAGTCGGTTTAAAATTTTCCACAATTCTCCAAGAAAAGAATATTTGATTTTGTGTTTTTAACAAAGTACTATTTGATAAATTTCTTTAAAAAAATAGAAGTTGGCGCGTAAGAAGCTCAAAGAACATAAATATATGAGTTTCAAGCCTACTCACTGAAGCATTCTCTAGTTATTACATGGAAAGCAATTTTTTATAACACTGGCAATTAAAAATTTATATAGCTTAATATGAAAGCCAAAATTTCTTTCAAAGAAGCTCATTAAGAATGAAAGTTTGAAATCTACCAGAAAATTCATTCTCCAGGAAATTGCTCTGACTCCAATGATTCCAAAATTTTCATTAACAATTTCATAGAAAAAAAATGAATTTGCAGGAAAACATTATAAACTTACACGGTGTCGTCCTTGTTATGGAATATTCCAGCTTAATATTTTAAAGCTGATAAGACGAAGAATTCTTTAATTATTGAATGAAAATCAATATTGCTGTTTTAGTTAAATCTGCAAATTAGGAATTATGCAGCCCAGTAACAACGACCTTGCCTTATCGAAAACACAGAGAGGATGTAAATTTGAAGCCGATCAGAAGTGGCATTCTCAAGTTACTAAGCGAATTCGAACAATTTCAATTTTTCTCGTAAAAATGAGTAAATTGGAGAGTTTGCTGGTACTTAAGCTAAACATAATGAGCACTGTTGTGGCTGCAAGATGTTTTAACAAGTGAAGATTGAGACAGTCAGAAGCAGGAGGCTTAAATATATTTAACCTGATTAAACAGGAATGCAAATTTCACTCTGACATAAAACTGGCAGATGTTTGTCTTGACTCTTGAATGTTTCTCTCCACTATGATGTTTGTCTTGACTCTTGCATGTCTCTCTCCACTATGATGTTTGTCTTGACTCTTGAATGTCTCTCTCCACTATGGTTGTAATAATATTTGAAGCTACAACTCAGAGGCTTTTACATGTTATCAAATCCATTCATGTTTGCTGGGAATGGAGTTAACAACTTTCAGCCAAAAGGAACCTACACATGCCAGTAGTTTGTCGAATTTTGCCATAGTGACCGAATACCAGTGCTGAAAATTGCAGGTCGGTCGCTTGAAGTTGTCTAGTGTTCTGGGATAAATAAAAACAATAAGTTGGATTAAGAAAAATAAGCAAAGTTTCAGCAGCCACTTAAGACAATTCCCTTCAGGACACCCAATTACACTTACTAATATCTATAAGTATTTCGTACGTTGAAGGATCTTGAATTTCATGGAAGCTGTCAGTATAGTGAGTAATCTGGGTAATGTGTTGTTCTTGCAAGAGAGGTTATGTTAGGAAAGATTCATCAGGAAACAAAACACTGGTTTACTGATGCGGGTTTTAGTCATATTATGAACCAACACTAGAGTTTTCGGTCATCTGATCGAGGCCTTCCGCTGGCTTACCGATCCATCCCTTTAAAAATAAAATTTTATTTTTGTAAAGCTGGGACATTTGCGTGTGTATACAGGCTCTTGATCACAGGGGCTAGAAAAGCTCCGCAACATAAAGTTACTCTTGATAAAGAGGATCTGCTGTGCGCCAGGACGTCAAGACGTGGCGGGGTGTTAGGCTGACACTGATACGGGTATTTGGAGTGTATTTAAATGTCGAGACTTACTACCATTCAGAGTGTGGTGGTTAGGGTGTGGGTGGTGGTCAGGGTGTGGGTGGTGGTCAGGGTGTTGGTGTTGGTCAGGGTGTGGGTGGTGGTCAGGGTGTTGGTGTTGGTCAGGGTGTGGGTGTTGGTCAGGGTGTGGGTAGTGGTCAGGGTGTTGGTGGTGGTCAGGGTGTTGGTGTTGGTCAGGGTGTGGGTGGTGGTCAGGTGTGGGTGGTGGTCAGGGTGTGGTGGTGGTCAGGGTGGGTGGTATCAGGTGTTGGTGGTGGTCAGGGTGTTGGTGTTGGTCAGGGTGTGGGTGGTGGTCAGGGTGTGGGTGGTGGTCAGGGTGTGGGTGGTGGTCAGGGTGTGGGTGGTGGTCAGGTGTTGGTGTTGGTCAGGTGTGGGTGGTGGTCAGGTGTGGGTGGTGGTCAGGGTGTTGGTGTTGGTCAGGGTGTGGGTGGTGGTCAGGGTGTGGGTGGTGGTCAGGGTGTGGGTGGTGGTCAGGGTGTGGGTGGTGGTCAGGGTGTGGGCAAGACACTTTACATCCGGTAGCGAAGTCAATTTATTTATCCCATCTTCTTTAATTAACCTCCTTATTCACTATTATTACTATCAGTCTCACATTCACTGATCACTCATACACACACATATAAGTTTATTCAGGTATATACAAATACAGCCACATAGATTATCATACATAGCAGCATATGTGTAGAAAACCTGGGATAACTCAAAAAAGTCAGTGACTTATTTCCATTGTGGTCCTTATATACATAGTACACATATGATTTTTTTCACTTACATTTTCCTACTGTTATTTATAAGTGTTGTTTGCACTATAAGCGATATTTGCACTAATTGTTGTTTGACTCATCCGATTTTACTTCCACTTCTCTGCCGACATCTGGCAATAATTCGCTATTGATGTTTGACCATATAAAACACCGATATATTATATAATTTGCGATATTTATAGTCCACACTATATGATCACTATATCACTACACATCACTACCCGTAATCACTTGCTATATTATTTATGACGCTACTTCAAGAATTCGGCCCTCCAAGCCTCTCAACGTATTGTCTTATGCCTTCCGCACTGTTCCTAGAGTATTTTTATATAACACACGTATAAAAGTCCTAAACATTATTATAATTCATTATAGCTAAAAAAAAAAGTATTTCATATATACATCATAGTCTTTATATATTCAAGGCAATGGGCCAAATTTAAGTCCATCTTATTTTCGAGAAATGTCACTGTTAGCATGTCTTCTAGTATACAGACTATTACAAAAACACAAAAACAAAGATGAAGCAGCTAAATACAAACAGCTGAAGATGTGTGTGTGGGAGGTCAGGGAGCTGGTGTGTGTGTGTGTGTGGGAGGTCAGGGAGCTGGTGTGTGTGTGTGGGAGGTCAGGGAGCTGGTGTGTGTGTGATGGAGGTCAGGAGCTGTGTGTGTGTGTGGAGTCAAGGAGCTGGGGTGTGTGTGTGGAGGTCAGGAGCTGGTGTGGGTGTGTGGGAGGTCAGGGAGCTGGTGTGTGTGTGTAGAGGTCAGGAGCTGGTGTGTGTGTGGAGGTCAGGGAGCTGGTGTGTGTGTGTGGGAGGTCAGGAGCTGGTGTGTGTGTGATGGAGGTCAGGGAGCTGTGTGTGTGTGTGGAAATCAGGAGCTGGGTGTGTGTGTGGGAGGTCAGGAGCTGGTGTGTGGTGTGTGTGGAGGTCAGGGAGCTGGTGTGTGTGTGAAGAGGTCAGGGAGCTGGGTGTGTGTGGGAGGTCAGGGAGCTGGTGTGGTGTGTGGAGGTCAGGGAGCTGGTGTGTGTGTGTGGAGGTCAGGAGCTGGTGTGTGTGTATGGAGGTCAGGGAGCTAGTGTGTGTGTGTGGAAATCAAGGAGCTGGGGTGTGTGTGTGGGAGGTCAGGGAGCTGGTGTGGGTGTGTGGGAGGTCAGGGAGCTGGTGTGTGTGTGTAAGAAGTCAGGGAGCTGGTGTGTGTGTGTGGGAGGTCAGGGAGCTGGTGTGTGTGTGTGGGAGGTCAGGGAGCTGGTGTGTGTGTGATGGAGGTCAGGGAGCTAGTGTGTGTGTGGGAAATCAAGGAGCTGGGGTGTGTGTGTGGGAGGTCAGGGAGCTGGTGTGGGTGTGTGGGAGGTCAGGGAGCTAGTGTGTGTGTGTGGGAAATCAAGGAGCTGGGGTGTGTGTGTGGGAGGTCAGGGAGCTGGTGTGTGTGTGGGAGGTCAGGGAGCTGGTGTGTGTGTGTGGGAGGTCAGGGAGCTGGTGTGTGTGTGATGGAGGTCAGGGAGCTAGTGTGTGTGTGTGGGAAATCAAGGAGCTGGGTGTGTGTGTGGAGGTCAGGGAGCTGTGTGTGTGTGTGGAGGTCAGGAGCTGGTGTGTGTGTGTGGAGGTCAGGGAGCTGGTGTGTGTGTGTGGAGGTCAGGAGCTGGTGTGTGTGTGGGAGGTCAGGAGCTGGTGTGTGTGTGTGGAGGTCAGGGAGCTGGTGTGTGTGTGTGGGAGGTCAGGGAGCTGGGTGTGTGTGTGTGGGAGGTCAGGAGCTGGTGTGTGTGTGGAGGTCAGGAGCTGGTGTGTGTGGGAAATCAGGAGCTGGGGTGTGTGTGTGCAGGAGGTCAGGGAGCTGGTGTGTGTGTGTGGGAGGTCAGGGAGCTGGTGTGTGTGTGTGGGAGGTCAGGGAGCTGGTGTGTGTGTGTGGGAGGTCAGGGAGCTGGTGTGTGTGTGTGGGAGGTCAGGGAGCTGGTGTGTGTGTGTGGGAGGTCAGGGAGCTAGTGTGTGTGTGTGTGGGAGGTCAGGGAGCTGGTGTGTGTGTGTGGGAGGTCAGGGAGCTGGGGTGTGTGTGTGGGAGGTCAGGGAGCTGGTGTGTGTGTGTGTGGAGGTCAGGAGCTAGTGTGTGTGTGTGGGAGGTCAGGGAGCTGGTGTGTGTGTGTGGGAGGTCAGGGAGCTGGTGTGTGTGTGTGGGAGGTCAGGGAGCTGGTGTGTGTGTGTGGGAGGTCAGGGAGCTGGTGTGTGTGTGTGTGGGAGGTCAGGGAGCTGGTGTGTGTGTGTGTAAAGATAACCACCTATTCTTATCTTCCACAGCTAACTGTGCTTAACGCCGGAAGGAAGTACTTAGGGTTGGAGAGTCTGGCTGGGCGGGTGCTCGTCACGTCAGGCCTGGGAGGCATGAGTGGAGCCCAGGCTAAAGCTGCCGTCATCTGTGGCTGTATCGGTGTGGTGGCAGAGGTATGTAGTCCAGACATGCACCACCACCACCTGTGGTGGCAGAGGTATGTAGTCCAGACATGCACCACCACCACCTGTGGTGGCAGAGGTATGTAGCCCAGGCTGGTACATGCACCACCACCACCTGTGGTGGCAGAGTTATGTAGTCCAGACATGCACCACCACCACCTGTGGTGGCAGAGGTATGTAGTCCAGGCTGGTACATGCACCACCACCACCTGTGGTGGCAGAGGTATGTCGCCCAGGCTGGTACATGCACTACCACCACCTGCATTCCATCATCCCAAAGTGTTTACACTAAGACTAACCTATTAATTCAAAATATTTATTTTTAATTCGCTGGATGACATTAATTTAGTTTTTTGTATTGTAGGTTCCTTTTAATTTATATTTTTTCAAACTCTGGATGGGAAATACTAGGTCTATTGCTTCGGTTCAAAAGTAATCTCACTTGAGGAATCTATTCTCTAACACTTATGTGAGGAACTTGATCTTCTTTAACGCAGGATCGACTCTGCAACTCCTCCAGAGCAAAACGTTGCAACAATTATCATTAACCCTCTAAATTTACTAGAGCCTTTCTTATTGTTCTAGTCTAAAAAAATAAAATAAAAAATAAACGCATCATCTAAGTTTTTTCCAGCCATCACCTTGCATGATTTAATCCATAAACAAAAAAACAAACAAACCAGTCTTGAGATAAAACGAGCAGTTATGCAATATTTCATACTTCATAGTTAAACCATATTAAAACAAGTTTTTGTCTTATTTCCATAAATCATTTTCACTCGTTTACTTGTCGATATATCATTATCAAATTACCCTTGGATGTCATACATAGATTTTCTGTTTGTGTCGATATTTTATTGACGTAACTAAATACCTTAACAAAAATTAAAGGAAATAATTTCTATTTATAAATTGCTGTAAACAAATTATTTTAAATTTTAAAAGGTTTGAGTGGTAAGCCAGTGGAAGGCCTCGGTCAGATGACCAAAAAATTCCTGTGGCGGGTCATCACATGACTGACACCCGCGTCAGGAAACACTTGTCCAGTTCCCTGACTAATATTACCAAAGTTAACCTAATAAATTCAGTCATGTTTATTAACACGTTTCTATGATAATTATTTATATGTACTGATATGGTCATATAAAAATGAGTCCTTTTTATTTTTCTAATAGCTATAATCTAAGTCTTATTTCGTATAGCTAACTGCAAGATTCTTACTTACTTTTAAATCTAAATCATTCTCATATATAATTTTTTTTATATGTTTTCATCTAGTAAATAATATTATGAAAAACTCAGTCTGATTTCTAATAATTGCATAATACATAAGTCGGTCTTATGTATTATGTTAATGTCATTCCTATAATTTAACATTCATCATTGTGTCTAATGACAGAGAATTTTACATATGAAAGTTTATTTTTACTCCATATTCATTTATCATATGAGTTTCGTTTATTTTTTTAATTATACAGCTTCAATAATACATATCTATAACATCATATTTATATTATTTAACATTAATCTGTAATATTTCTCGTGAATAGTAGATAATAATATTTATTGCGAAATTTCATTCCTGACTGGGCCCAGTATAGTACACACACACACACACACAAGCGGAGCCAGGAGCTATGAATGGACCCCTGCATCCACAACTACGTGAGTACACACACACACATTCACGCACGCATATACATCAGGCCTTGTGTCTGATCGTCATATGCCTTAGACAAAATGGTAACACACACACACACACACACAGGTCCAGGAGCTATGACTCGACCCCTGCAACCACAACTAGGTGAGTACAGTTTTAAATCACACTCGTATTATTGTTCTCTTGTGCTGTGAGTTTTATTTCATATAATGTGGCATCGTTGGTTGCAGAGTAGAGTTGCACATTTTATAACATGCATTATAGTGTGTAGGATTTTTTTTTTGTCCCTGGAAAGCCGCTTCAATTGTACATCAATCAGCCACTCTGTGCGGAACAACTGTTCATATGTACATATAATTTTTTGGTTATACTCGCACTTCATTTCCCAGATGATTCATGTTCACTTTCACTTTCATCTGTGTAGGTTCTCTATTTCGGAAGTATCACTTTAAACTCTTGTGTAAATAGCATGGCAGCAAAGTATTGTGTAAGTGTGTCAGTGAGGGTGGGGACTACCACCCTGACCTCTGACTGATGCACTGACACGTGAGCCAGTGAGGGTGAGGGACTACCACCCTGACCTCTGATTGATGCACTGACACGTGAGCCAGTGAGGGTGAGGGACTACCACCCTGACCTCTGACTGATGCACTGACAAGTGTGTCAGTGAGGGTGAGGGACTACTACCCTGACCTCTGATTGATGCACTGACACGTGAGCCAGTGAGGGTGAGGGACTACTACCCTGACCTCTGATTGATGCACTGACACGTGAGCCAGTGAGGGTGAGGGACTACCACCCTGACCTCTGATTGATGCACTGACAAGTGTGTCAGTGAGGGTGAGGTCTGAGACATAACCGAACACTAGTAATAAAATGGATTATTCTTAACTGATTCAATTTCCCGTGGTCAGGTGAACAAGGAAGCCCTGAAGAAGCGCTATAAACAAGGCTGGCTAGAGGAGTACACTGATGACCTCGACGTATTGATCAAGAGAGTCCGTGAAGCTAGAGCAAAGAAACAGGTACGTGTGTATTCACCAACTCATATGTGGTTGCAGGGGTCGATTCACAGCTCTTGGCCCCGCCACTTTATTGGTCGCTACTAGGTCCTCTTCCTGCTCCATGAGCTTTATCATACCTCATTTTAAAACTATGTATGGATCCTGCCTCCATTACATCACTTTCAAGACTATTCCACTTCATGACAATTCAGTGGCTGAAGAAATACTTTCTAACATCCCTCTGACTTATCTGAGTTTTCACCTTCCAATTGTGACCTCTTGTTGCTGTGTTCCATCTGTAGAACATTCTGTCTTTGTCCACCATGTCAATTCCTCGCAGTATTTTATACGCCGTTATCATGTTGCCCCTATCCCTCCTGTCCTCCAGTATCATTAGGTCGATTTCCCTTGATCTTTCTTCATAGGGCATTCCACTTAGCTCCGGGACTAGTCTTCTTGCAAACCTTTGCAGTTTCTCTAATTTCTTGACGTGCTCGACTAGCTGTGGATTCCAAATTGGTGCTGCATACTCCAATATATGCTTGACATACACGGTGTACGTCAGACCCTTATTGGTATGGGTATGAGAACGCTATTCTTAGGTTTGCCAGACGCCCATATGCAGCAGCTGTTATCTGGTTGATGTGCGCCTCAGAGATGTACTCGGTATTATACTCACCCTAAGATCCTTTTCTTTGAGTTTGATTTGCAGTCATTGGCCTCCTAGCCTGTACTCTGTCTGTAGTTTTCTTTGCATTTACCCGATCATCATGCCTTTGTATTTGGTGGGGTTAAATTCCAGGAGCCGGTTGCTGGACCAAGCTTGAAACCTGTCCAGATCCCTTTGTAGTCCTGTCTGAGCATTATCCGATTTAGTTCTCCTCATTAACTTCTCATCATCAACAAACAGGGACACTTTTGAATCTATTCCTTCCGTCACAGGCGCCCACTCTGCCACCTCGTTACGAACCATGACTCGTTGTTGCCTCCCTGTCGGGTATTCTCTGATCCATTGCAGTGATTTTCCTGTTATGTGTACCTGATCCTCTAGCTCTTGCCTAATCTCTTGTGTGAAACTGTGTCGAAACCTTTTTGCAGTCCAAGAAAATGCAATCTACTCACCCCTCTCTTTTCTTGTCTTACGTCTGTTACCTTGTCATAAAATTCCAGAAGGTTTGTGACACAGGATTTCACTTCTCTGAAACTGTGCTGGTTGTCGTGTATAAGCTTGTGTCTTTCTAGGTGCTCCACCATCTCTCCTGATAATCTTCTCCATGACTTTGCATACTATACATGTCAGTGACTCTGTTCTGTAGTTTAATTCCTCATGTCTATTATCGTTCTCAAAAATTGGGACTACATTTGACGTCTTCCAACCTCAGGTAGTTGCCTAGTTTCAATGGATGTGTTACTGGCACATACGGCGTCTCTGTTCCCTTTCTAAGGGCCCACGGAGAGATATTGTTAGGTCCCATCGCCTCGGTTGTGTGTCTTTCGTCCAACACTTGTTGTGTAACCTTTGCTGGTGTATCCCACTATTCCGACTTTCCGGAGTTCTTCCTGTCTCCACTGTAAATACTTCTTTAAATCTCATGTTGACCTCCTCACATACTTCTCGGTCGTTTCTTGTAAACTCCCACCTTCCTTCCTCAGCCTGATTACCTGGTCCTTGTCTGTTGTTTTCCTCCTGATGTGGCTATACAACAGCTTCGGGTCAGACTTGGCTTTCCATGTTATGTCGTTTTCGTATTGCCTCTGGGCCTCCCTCTTATCTGTGTATTTTCGTTTTTGGCTCTTCTACTAATTTCTTTATTTTTCTGGGTTCTTTTTCTTCTGTGCTTTTTCCATTCTCTGGCGCACTTAGTTTTTGCCTCCCTACACCTTTGGGTAAACCAAGAACTCGTTCTGGTCTTCCCATTATTTATGTTGCCATTGGGAAGGAACCTCTCTTCTGCCTCCTTGCATTTTGTTGTCACGTAGTCCATTTTGTTTACTGATTTTCCTATCAATTATTTTTCCCACTGAACCTCCTTAGTCCCCCCTTTTGTAATTTGGATTTTCCCATCCTACTCCTGTTACCCTCTGCACTTGTAACTCTAATATGTATTCAAAGCTCAGAACCTTATGATCACTAGCTCCGAGGGGCCTCTCATATGTGATGTCCTAGATGTTCGAGCTACTGAAGGTGAATACGAGGTCCAGTCTTGCTGGTTCATCCTCACTTCTCTCTCTGGTAGCGTCCCTAACATATTGATACATGAGGTTTTCCAGTACCATAGGCATCATCTTGGCTGTCCTTGTTTCGGAACCCCCATGCGGCTCCAGGTTTTCCCAATCAGTCTCCTTGTGTTTGTGTGCATGTGTGTGTACTCACCTAATTGTGGTTGCAGGGGTCGAGACTCAGTTCCTGGCCCCGCCTCTTCGCTGTCCGCTACTGGGTCTCTGCTCTCCCTGCTCCATGAGCTTTATCATACCTCGTCTTAAAACTATGTATGGTTCCTGCCTCCACTATATCTTTCTCTAGACTATTCCACTTCCTAACTACTCTGTGGCTGAAGAAATGCTTCCTAACATCCCTTTGACTCATCTGAGTCTTCACTTTCCAGTTGTGTCCCCTTGTTTCTGTGTTCCCTCTCTGAGAACATCCTGTCACTGTCTACCTTGTCAATTCCCGCATAGTTTTGTATGTCGTTATCATGTCTCCTCTGACCCTTCTTTCCTCCAGTGTATGTATGATAGTTACCATTTTGTCCTAGGCACATGTCGATTAGACACTAGGCCTGTTGTATGTATGTGTGTGTGTGTGTGTGTAAGGAAACTCTTCGAAATGTTTCTGCCCCACCGGGAATTGAACCCGGCCCCTCCGTGCGTGAAGCGAGAGTTTTACCCACTAGGCCACCGGGGGCGTATGTGTGTGTGTGTGTGTGTGTAATCACTTGTATGTCGCTGCAAAGGTCGAGTCTTAGCTCCTGGTCCCTCTTTTTAACTTGCCTCTTGCCAGACTCACTCTTTCCTAGCCTCTAGGGCCTTACCATGCCTGCTATTAAAGGTAAGTATAGAGGCTGCCTCAGCCACTTCTCCGAGGTCATTCCATTTTCCTACCACCCAGAAACACCCTCTCCCTGTCTAACCAATCTGTTCCCTGAGAATACTGTATGTTGTTATAAAATCTTCTCTCGTTCTTTCATTGTCCATTTTCCTTAAATTCAATTCCATTTAGCTTCTCCTCGTGGCTCATACCCTTTAACTCAGGAACAAGCCTTATATACTTCTTAACATGCTTCCTCAGGTGTGGGTTCTATACTGGTGCTGCACAATCCAAGAATGGCCTGACATATGTTGCAGAGAGTGCACTGTAAGACCATGTTGAGATTCCTGAAGGCAAGTTCCACATGTGACAGGCGAGTCTTAGCTGCAGAGGTTATTCGGTTGATATAAACCTCCAGCACAATATTAGGCTAGGCAGTATGCTCACCTCAGTGTCTCTCGCGTTGACTCAAGTCTGCATCCTCTATCCCCCGAGAGCATGCAACTTGTCCCGTCTTCTGTTCCTTTCCCAGAATTCAGTCAACCATTCTTGCAGTTTGTTCAAATTCATTTGCAGTTTTTCCCTGTCAATGTCTGTTTTTATTCTTCTCATCAGTTGTACATCATCAGCAATCTGTTATATATCTGACTCAATCTTATCTAGAATATCATTCACTGGACTCTTATACCATTCCTTGCGGTACCGGCCAGCAGTAACAGCCTGGTTGATCAGACCCTGATCCAACATGAGGCCTGATCTCAGACCGAGCCGCGGGGGCGTTGACCCCCAAAACCCTCTCCAGGTAAACTCCAGGTAAACCCCACTTGTTGTCTTTCCCATTCTACAGTCTCCTCCAGGACAATCATTGTTTGTCCCCTTCCAATAAGATACTCTGTGATCTACAGGAATATGTTCCCTGTTATTTCTGCCTGAGCCACAAGATTTTATTTTTGATCCTTGGTGAGCCCCGCTCCTTACATACACTTATTCCGACACCTCTTCCCCTACAATCACTAGTTGTTTCCTTTCTCTCAGGTGTGCCTTGATCCATTGCAGTACTTTCCCTGTTTTACCTGCCTCCTCCTCTAGCTTTTGTACCAGTCTCTTGTGTAGTGCTTAAGAAGCCTTCCTACGGTCTTTGAAGATGCGATCTACCTATCCCTCTCTCTTCTGCCTTACCTCTGTTACCTTGTCGAAGAACGTCAGTACGTTTCTGAGCAAGTTATGTATCAACCTACCTCTTTATAAGTGCTCCATCACTCTTTTCCTGATAAACATCTCCATAACTTTATATTCTATTCATGTCAGTGAAATCGTTCTGTGATTTAATGCTACCTGTCTAACTCGTTTCTTAAACACTGGGACTAACTACATTTGCTATCTTCCACACCTCAGGCAGTTGGTCTCTGTCGGCAGACTTCTTAAAGATTGTTGCTAGTGGTAAACACTGTACCTCTGTTTCCTCTAAGTACCCATGGAAAGAGGTTATTTTGTCCCTAGCTCTCACAGTTGCCTCTTCACCTCATTCCAAGTTGCGTGTATTGTGTCCAATACTCGCTGGTGCACTCTACAGCTTCGATTTGCCAGTAGCCTTCTTGTCTTCACTGAGAACACCTTCCTAAATACCTTGCTGAGCTGTTCACAGATTTCTTGGTCATTCCTTGTAAGCTCCTCTTTTTCCTTCTTGAGCCTGATTACTTAGTTCTTTGCTAGTCATGTTACTGATGGGGTTATATAACAACTTTGGATCGGATTTCGCTTTCGATGCTATGTCATTCTTAAGTTGTCAATGAGCCTCCCTTCTTTCGGCTCAGTTCCTTATTTTCATGAGTAATTTGCTATTTATACATTCTCTTATATATTTAGCGTAGGTCTCTCTACACCTCTGGGTAAACAGTGGACTCACTCGTTTCCTCCGGCCACATACTCCATCATCTCACTCACTGTCTTATGAGGACTCTAGCTTTCTTTTCCACTTCACCTTATTCAGTAATTGTCTCATGCCTGTGTAGTCCCCTCTTTTGAAGTTTGGCTTATCACATCTTTCCTGTGCTGCCTTTCTCCCCATTGTTATTTCCACTAGGTATTCGATACTCATGGCTGTGTGGTCACTAGAATCGAGAGGCCTTTCATATGCAATATGTCCTTTGTCAAAACCACTCAGGGCTCATCCTTCCCTCTGTCTCTCTGGTTGTGTGCTGGAAGTTTTCCATTACCACCTCCAGCATCCTGGCCCTTCACGTTTTTGGTCCCACATGTGGCTATACGTTCTCCCAGTCTGTGTCCTTGCGGTTAAAGTTACCCTTGATCAGCTTTGTCCTGTTCATGTAGGCTCTTATGGCCAACTTATCTTGTGAATCCACTATTGCTCTGTTGTTTTTATCGTATTCTTGTCTTGGTTCTTTGCTCTTTAGTGGAGGGTTGTACATTACTGCTATCACTACTTAGGGAGCCCGGGTCTTCAGTGTACCTAATATTTAGTTATTTGCGTCCCCTCTGTACATTCCTCTCATCTCGAAATTCCAATGGTTTCTAAAAAGCAGTCCTACTTCTTCACATTCTCTCTTTAATGGTCTTTCCTCAAAATTTGATATCAAGTCGGGAAGATCACGTCTGTTATCATCTTGAGCTTTGTCTCTGTTTTATCACACTTATTTCTTATTCCACTTACACTTGTTATGTGTGTGTGTGTGTGATTGAAGAAATACTTCCTAACATCCCTTTGACTCATAGGAGTCTTCAACCTCCAATTGTGACCCCTTGTTTCTGTGTCCCCTCTCTGGAACATCTTGTCTCTGTCCACCTTATCTATTCCTCGCAGTATTTTATATGTCATTATCATGTGTGTGTGTGTGTTTTAAAGAGTGACAGTGTGTAATGTTGCTTAATTGTTACGATACCAGCAAACTCCTCCCTGGCCTCCCTCAGGTAACGTCCATCGGGTACCAGGGAAACGTGGTGGAGGTGTGGGAGAGGCTGGTGAAGGAGTACGAGACTACTGGAGATCTTCTGGTTGACTTGGGGTCCGACCAAACCTCCTGCCACAACCCATTCAGCGGCGGCTACTGTCCCGTTCAACTCACCTTCCAAGAAGCAGAGCAGGTCACCAACCTTGATCTACATGTTATTACTTTGTAATATAATATCTTGATAAAAATGTATATTACCATTTGCAATAATTACTAATATCGATGATACTACTAATACTAGTAATACTGCTATTACTTCCACTAATTCTACTACTACTGCTACTACTACAAACATAATGTTACCTTCTTACAAGCTGGGCACTTTAAATCATTATACAATAAGAATTCTGTGCTGTTTAATCTTACAAACTTCTAAAAGAGGGTTATCATTTTCATGCCTTTCTCAGCTTTTCAATAAAACATATTGTATGATTTTTTCCCTTGATAGTTTGGGTATTAAAAATTCTAGAACTAGTTGGCTAGAAAGACATGAGCCGAAGAGATGTATTTCGGTGATTGTGTGATCCGAGGAAGGTGTCCCTGTCTTGCAAAAGGCCAGTCGCCTGTACTTCGATGCACAAGGAATAGTACAGGGTGTGGCATTGGTTGATAATGCAGATCAATATTAGAACTGAAGATTTAAAGGGAATAAGAGGTGGCATTCACAAATGATATGGATAGTAATTTTCAAATTTATTAAAAAAAAAGTGGTAAATGAGAACATACGAAGTATAAAACTAATTAAAACCTTTCAAAATGACCATAGAAACAAGTTCATTAAACTTGAAGCCGCTCAGAAGTTGCATTATCAAGTTATCAGCATGGCAAGGTTTATGCTAATTAATTAGACACTCCGAAATTATCTCGTGAAAAGCGGCATTTAATTTTTTTCCAATTTACTCCAAGAAATCAAACTGGGACCTACGTATGCCAAAATCAATACAAAACTTTTCTCTGTGGCAGACTGGCCAGTTTTTACGAACGTAAGTACAGTATACTAGTAAGAAAGACTAACCATAGCGTACAAACTGTACATAACATAATTTTTTTTAACAGTAACCCTATGGGCACACAGATGCTATAAACACAACCAAGGATCAACATGAAGACAAACTGTGTCCTCTTTCTCATCAGAAGAGAAACATTCCAACTGTTTCACAGAAACCAATATGATTAATAAAACTGCCCACGTTAACTTACACAAGCTAACAAGAAGAGAGTGTTTCGTCTGAGGAAAATTCATCAACACTAAAAGTTTAAAGTTAACTAGAAGATTTATTTCCCAGTTATTTCACAGGATAAAGCAAAATTTGTGCCTTCACAAGGTTACCCATGAAAGGATCCCTAAATTTCATTTGAAGCAAAACCAATTGAAGATTGATGCTGTTCATAAATGCTGTATTTTAATCAAAGGAAAGAGCCAAAACCATAGAGATCATATAGTGCCTTTTGAATGGGAGGCATTTAAATCAAATTGAAGCCTTGAGAAGGTAAGTCCAGTTCCTTAGATCAAGAGCCCCTCACCAGCATCAAGGAATAAATAATGCAAAAAGTTAAAATAATACTGTTCCTAGGTTAAAAGTAACAATATTTCCAATGGGCGGAGTCTTTCTCCAGTGATTTCACAGAACCAAGAATATGGGATTGACGTGTGTAGCAGTGTGCATAGCATACCCACCACACAGTGTGCATAGCATACCCACCACACAGTGTGCATAGCATTCCCACCACACAGTGTGCATAGAATAGCTGCAAAGAGTAGGAAGTGGGAGCTACAAGCCAGAGCAGCAGAAGCTAAGATACAGTGCTTAGAAGAGGAACTGAAACACCTGAAACAGCTTAAAGAGAAAAATGACAGTACAGATATGATATCAGGAACTTCTACATCAGTCACAGACAAGGGGACTGCAAGGAGCAAAGAAGCTGTACTGTATGCAAAGGCCCTATCAGACCCAAGTGGGGCCCAGGCAAAGGCAAGAAGCACACTAAGAACAAATGAGAGGTCTGAAGACAATGTAGGAGCTATGCTATATGCAGAGAAACTAACAGACAACTGCAGTGGCCTGGAACACATGAGCAGGAAATACAGACCACTGAATATAGGGGCTTCAGCTAGGGAAGGGATTGAAGGAAGGAGTGCTTCAATGGAAGGAACTAAAACACCTCAAAGGATGCAAAGGGAAACACAGTAGGAGGACTAAAGGGAGAGGTCAGTTTTTGTCTACGGGCTCCAGGAAGTCAAAGGGGAAACCTATGATGAAAGAAAATAGGAGGAAAAAAAGTGATTGAAGGTATCATGAAATCAATAGGTAAGGGCGACATGATCCAGGTGACAAATTTTAGGAGAATTGGGTGGTTTGCAAGGGGAAGAAAACGGCCTCTCAAAGAAATTTTAAAGGCAGAATCAGTTCGAACCATGATCCTGCAGGAGAAAGCACGACTGAGGAAAGGATGATACTGAAAGAAATGGTACAAAGAAAATGACAAAGACGAGCAGAAGAACCCAGACCCAGGAGGAAGGGCAAACGCCCTCCAGAAACACCTGCAGAAGGACTCCAACCACGACAACCCCAAGGCAACTAAACAATCTAAACCAACACCCACACACTGTCCCCTCTGTCCCTACCCCAACATCACAAACCCCCCCTACTGCAACCCCTTACAGGCACTCTGCCCCCACACCACTCATCACACACCCCACTCCCACCGCAACCCCCCATTGGCTCCTGCCAGGGTTCCCACTCCCCAAACCCCAATATTCTCCCTGGACCACAGTTTTAGAAAAGAAGTTGAAGGTTTGGTAAACGAACGCAGATGGAATAACAAATAAATATGATTAGTGGAATGAAAGAATCAATCAGAATTTCCCAGACATCATAGCAGTCACAGAAACGAAACTCACTGAGACAATAACAGACACAATCTTCCCACCTAGATATCAGATCCTGAGGAAAGATAGACGGAGCAGAGGTGAAGGAGGGGTTGCACTGCTCGTAAAAACCGATGGAGATTTGAGGAAATGGAAAGCATGGACGAGATTGGAGATAGGAATTACACAGTAGGTGCAATTCAGTCTGGGGAACATAAGGTAGTTATTGTAGTGATGTATAACTCACCACAGAACTGCAGGAGGCCACGAGAGGAATATGAAGAGAGCAACAGAGCAGTGGTGGACACAATGGCTGAGTTGGCAAGAAGAGTTCACTCGATCAGAACAAAGTTACTGGTTAAGGGCGATTTCAACCAGAGGGAGATCGATTGGGAAAACCTTGAGCCACATGGGGGTCCTGAAACATGGAAAGCCAAGATAATGGATGTGGTATTGGAAAACCTCATGCATCAACAGGTCAGGAAAACTACCAGAGAGAGAGAGGGAAGGATGAACCAGCCAGACTATACCTTGTGTTCACCCTGAGCAGTTCAGACATTGAGGACATCACATATGAGATGCCCCTGGGAGTTAGTGACTGCGTGGTTCTGAGCTTTGAATACATAGTAGAGTTACAAATGGAGAGGGTAACCGGAGTTGAATGGGAAAAGCCGAACTATAAAAGGGAGGACTACATGGGTATGAGGAACTTCCTGCAGGAGGTTCAGTGGGACAGAGAAATGGTAGGAAAGTCAGTTAACGAAATGATGGACTACGTAACAACAAAATGCAAGGAGGCAGAGGAAAGGTTTGTTCCCAAGGGAAACAGAAATAATGGAAAGACCAGAACGAGCCCTTGGTTTACCCGAAGGTGTAGGGAGGCAAAAACTAAGTGCGCTAGAGAAGGGAAAAAGTACAGAAGGCAAAGGGCCCAGGAAAATAAGGAGATTAGTCGAAGAGCCAGAAACGAGTATGCACAGATAAGGAGGGAGGCCCATCGATAGTACGAAAACGACATAGCATCGGAGGAAGACAAGTCAAAGACCAGATGATCAGGCTGAGGAAAGAAGGTGGGGAACTCACAAGAAACGATCAAGTGGTAGTTGAGGAGCTCAACACGAGATTTAAGGAAGTATTTACAGTAGAGACAGGAAGGACTCTGGGAAGACAGAACAGAGGGGGACATCAACAAGGAATATACCATCAAGTATGGGATGACATACACACAACTGAGGAGGAGGTGAAGAAGCTACTCAGTGACCTTTATACCTCAAAGGCGATGGGACAGGACAACATCTCCCCGTGGGTCCTTAGAGAGGGAGCAGAGACGCTGTGTGTGCCACTAACCACAATCTTCTACACATCCCTTGAAACTGGGCAACTACCTGAGGTATGGAAGACGGCAAATGTAGTTCCAATTTTTAAGAAAGGAGACAGAAACGAGGCACTAAACTATAGACCAGTGTCACTGACGTGTATAGTATGCAAAGGCATGGAGAAGATTATCAGGAGGAGAGTGGTAGAGCAAATCCTGTCACAAAAAACCTGGAGTTTTATGACAAGGTAACAGAAGTAAGACACGAGAGAGAGGGGTGGGTTGACTGCATTTTCTTGGACTGCAAGAAGGCTTTCGACACAGTTCCCCACAAGAGATTAGTTAGAAGCTAGATGATCAGGCAATGGATCAGATAATACCTGACAGGGAGGCAATAACGAGTCATGATACGAGATGAGGTATCACAATGGGCGCCTGTGACGAGCGGGGTTCCACAGGGGTCCACACTGCTTCATTATCACACTGCTCCATTATCACACTGCTTCATTATCACACTGCTCCATTATCACACTGCTTCATTATCACACTGCTCCATTATCACACTGCACCATTATCACACTGCACCATTATCACACTGCACCATTATCACACTGCACCATTATCACACTGCACCAATGTCACACTGTACCATTATCACTCTGCTCCATTATCACACTGCTTCATTATCACACTGATCCATTATCACACTGCACCATTATCACACTGCACCATTATCACACTGCACATTATCACACTGCTTCATTATCACACTGCATCATTATCACACTGCACCATTATCACACTGTTTCATTATCACACTGCATCATTATCACACTGCTTCATTATCACACTTCTTCATTATCACACTGCACCATTATCACACTGCACCATTATCAAACTGCTCCATTATCACATTGCACCATTATCACACTGCACCATTATCACACTCTTCCATTACCACACTGCTCCATTATCACACTGCACCATTATCACACTGCATTATTATCACACTGCACCATTATCACACTGCACCATTATCACACTGTACTATTATCACACTGTACTATTATCACACTGTACTTTATCACACTGCACCATTATCACACTGCACCATTATCACACTGTACTATTATCACACTGTACTATTATCACACTGCATTATTATCACACTGCACCATTATCACACTGTACAATTATCACACTGTAATATTATCACACTGCATTATTATCACACTGCACCATTATCACACTGCACCATTATCACACTGTACCATTATCACACTGTACCTTTATCACACTGCTTCATTATCACACTGCTTCATTATCACACTGTACCATTATCACACTGCATTATTATCACACTGTACCATTATCACACTGCATTATTATCACACTGCACCATTATCACACTGCATTATTATCACACTGTACCATTATCACACTGCATTATTATCACACTGCACCATTATCACACTGCATTATTATCACACTGCACCATTATCACACTGCACCATTATCACACTGTACTATTATCACACTGTACTTTATCACACTGCACCATTATCACACTGCACCATTATCACACTGTACTATTATCACACTGTACTATTATCACACTGCATTATTATCACACTGCACCATTATCACACTGTACAATTATCACACTGTACCATTATCACACTGCATTATTATCACACTGCACCATTATCACACTGCACCATTATCACACTGTACCATTATCACACTGTACCATTATCACACTGCTTCATTATCACACTGCTTCATTATCACACTGTACCATTATAACACTGCAATATTATCACACTGTACCATTATCACACTGCATTATTATCACACTGCACCATTATCACACTGCACCATTATCACACTGCACTATTATCACACTGCACCATTATCACACTGTACAATTATCACACTGATTCATTATCACACTGCACCATTATCACACTGCATCATTATCACACTGCACCATTATCACACTGCACCATTATCACACTGCACCATTATCACACTGCACCATTATCGCACTGCACCATTATCACACTGCTCCATTATCACATTGCACCATTATCACTCTGCACCATTATCACACTGCACCATTATCACACTGCTTCATTATCACACTGTACCATTATCACATTACACCATTATCACTCTGCACCATTATCACACTGCACTATTATCACACTGCTTCATTATCACACTGCTTCTATTATCACACTGCAAAAATCACACTGCTCCATTATCACACTGCTTCATAATCACACTGAACCATTATCACACTGCTTCATTATCACACTGCTTCATTATCACACTGCTCCATTATCACACTGCTTCATTATCACGCTGCACCATTATCACACTGCTTCATTATCACACTGCTCCATTATCACACTGCTTCATTATCACACTGCTCCATTATCACACTGCTTCATTATCACACAGCACCATTATCACACTGCACCATTATCACTGCATCATTATCACACTCCACTATTATCACACTGCACCATTATCACCCTCCATTATTATCACACTGCACCATTATTACACTGCACCATTCTCACACTGCACCATTATCACACTGCACCATTATCACACTGCACCATTATTACACTGCACCATTGTCACACTGCACCATTATTACCCAGCACAATTATCACACTGCACCATTATCACACTGCATTATTATCACACTGCATTATTATCACACTGCATTATACACTGCATTATTATCACACTGCATTATTATCACACTGCACCATTATCACACTGCATAATTATCACACTGCAGTATTATCACACTGCACCATTATCACACTGCATCATTATCACACTGCACCATTATCACACTGCTTCATTATCACACTGCTCTATTATCACACTGCAAAAATCACACTGCTCCATTATCACACTGCTCATTATCCACTGTATTATCACACTGCTCATTATCACACTTCTTCATTATCCATCTCCATTATCACACTGCATCATTATCACACTGCTTCATTATCCCCCTTCATTATCACACTGCCCATTATCACACTGCCATTATCACACTGCCCATTATCACACTGTTCATTATACACTGCACCATTATCACCTGCTCATTATCACACTGCACCATTATCACACTGCTCCATTAACTGCACACTGCTATTATCACCCATTATCACACTGCACCATTTATCACACTCCTTCCTCATTATCACACTGCACCATTATCACACTGCACCATTATCACACTGCACCATTATCACACTGCACCATTATCACACTGCTCCATTATCACACTGCACCATTATCACACTGCACCATTATCACACTGCACCATTATCACCCTGAACCATTATCACTGCACCATTATCACACTGCACCATTATCATACTGCACCATTATCACAATACACTATTTTCACACTGCACCATTATCACACTGCACCATTATCACACTGCACCATTATCACAGTACACTATTATCACACTGCACTATTATCACACTGCACCATTATCACACTGCACTATTATCACAATACACTATTATAACACTGCAGCATTATCACACTGCATTATTATCACACTGCATCATTATCACACTGCACTATTATCACAATGCATATTATCACACTGCACCATTATCACACTGCACTATTATCACAATACACTATTATCACACTGCACCATTATCACACTGCATTATTATCACACTTCACCATTATCACACTGCACCATTATCACACTGCACCATTATCACACTGTACCATTATCACACTGCACCATTATCACACTGCACCATTATCACCCTGCACCATTATCAGACTGCACCATTATCAGACTGCGCCATTATCACCTTTTTCATTTGTTCCCAGTATAATATGTCTTCCCCACTGGATTATGCATTGATATCGTCTTTTGTATAAGATATATTAAGGTGTATCAAGTCTTAACATAATACCAGTCATTATACGTCCTTGCTCAGAAAGTTTTTATTATATACTTATTAAAGACACGTTGAATAAAACACGCAATAATAATTTTTTTTTTAATTTAAATGGATATATCACAAGGTAAGCATTCACGAAAGTTGACTCATGTGCTCCAAGTCCATGAATCAGGAACCCTCGCCCTCCCCTCCCTCCCTCTCCTTACCGTCTAATATTATACACAGCCTCACATTCCATGGCACATACCTTTATCTTTCTACTTCTCTAAAATGTCCATAATTATAACTGTACTTCTCAATTTTTGTGTGTAAGACCATTAATACTTAGTCTGAGGATTATTCTTTCACACACACACACTCGGGGACAGGAGCTGTGACTCGATCCCTGCAAGCACAACTAGGTGAGGACAACTAGGTGAGTACACACACACACATACACCACTTTGCTTTCATGAGTTAATCCTTAGTTAGTATTCTACACACTATACTACGACACTAACTTGCCTCTCCTGGCTTGATGCTCGGGTGATACACCGACACTAACTTGCCTCTCCTGGCTTGATGCTCAAGTGATACTCTGACACTAACTTGCCTCTCCTGGCTTGATGCTCAAGTGATACTCTGACACTAACTTGCCTCTCCTGGCTTGATGCTCAAGTGATACTCTGACACTAACTTGCCTCTCCTGGCTTAATGCTCGGGTGATACTCCGACACTAACTTGCCTCTCCTGGCTTGATGCTCAAGTGATACTCTGGCACTAACTTGCCTCTCCTGGCTTAATGCTCGGTGATACTCTGACACTAACTTGCCTCTCCTGGCTTGATGCTCGGGTGATACTCTGACACTAACTTGCCTCTCCTGGCTTGATGCTCAAGTGATACTCTGACACTAACTTGCCTCTCCTGGCTTAATGCTCGGGTGATACTCTGACACTAACTTGCCTCTCCTGGCTTGATGCTCGGTGATACTCCTACACTAACTTGCCTCTCCTGGCTTGATGCTCAAGTGATACTCCGACACTAACTTGCCTCTAATGCGCTTGATGCTCAACGATACTCTGACACTAATTGCCTCTCCTTAATGCTCGGTGATACTTGACACTAACTTGCCTCTCCTGGCAATGCTCAAGTGATACTCACACTAACTTGCCTCTCCTGGCTTGATGCTCGGGTGATACTCCGACATTATTTGCCTCTTCCTGGCTTAATGCTCGGGTGATACCTGACACTAACTTGCCTCTCCTGGCTTAATGCTCGGTGATACTCCGACACTAACTTGCCTCTCCTGGCTTGATGCTCGGGTGATACTCCGACCTAACTTCCTCCTGGTTCGTGCTCGGAGTGATACTCTGACACTAACTTGCTTCTCCTGGCTTAATGCTCGGGTGATACTCCGACACTAACTTGCCTCTCCTGGCTTGATGCTCGGTGATACTCCGACACTAACTTGCCTCTCCTGGCTTGATGTCAGGTGATTCTCTGACACTAACTTGCCTCTCCTGGCTTGATTCTCAGGTGATACACTGACACTAATTGCCTCTCCTGCTTGATGCTCAGGTGATACTCTGACACACACTGCTCTCTGGTGATGCTCGGGTGATACTCGACCTAACTTGCCTCTCCTGAGCGATGCTCAAGTGATACTCTGACACTAACTTCTTCCTGGCTTGATGCTCAAGTGATACTCAGACACTAACTTGCCTCTCCTGGCTTAATGCTCGGGTGATACTCCGACACTAACTTGCCTCTCCTGGCTTGATGCTCAAGTGATACTCTGACACTAACTTGCCTCTCCTGGCTTGATGCTCAAGTGATACTCTGACACTAACTTGCCTCTCCTGGCTTAATGCTCGGGTGATACTCCGACACTAACTTGCCTCTCCTGGCTTGATGCTCAAGTGATACTCCGACACTAACTTGCCTCTCCTGGCTTGATGCTCAAGTGATACTCCGACACTATCTTGCCTCTCCTGGCTTAATGCTCAAGTGATACTCTGACACTAACTTGCCTCTCCTGGCTTGATGCTCAAGTGATACCCTGACACTAACTTGCCTCTCCTGGCTTGATGCTCAAGTGATACTCTGACACTAACTTGCCTCTCCTGGCTTGATGCTCGGGTGATACTCTGACACTAACTTGCCTCTCCTGGCTTGATGCTCAAGTGATACTCTGACACTAACTTGCCTCTCCTGGCTTGATGCTCGGGTGATACTCCTACACTAACTTGCCTTTCCTGGCTTGATGCTCAAGTGATACTCCGACACTAACTTGCCTCTCCTGGCTTGATGCTCAAGCGATACTCTGACACTAACTTGCCTCTCCTGGCTTGATGCTCGGGTGATACTCCGACACTAACTTGCCTCTCCTGGCTTAATGCTCGGGTGATACTCCGACACTAACTTGTCTCTCCTGGCTTAATGCTCGGGTGATACTCCGACACTAACTTGCCTCTCCTGGCTTGATGCTCGGGTGATACTCTGACACTAACTTGCCTCTCATGGCTTAATGCTCGGGTGATACTCCGACACTAACTTGCCTCTCCTGGCTTGATGCTCGGGTGATACTCTGACACTAACTTGCCTCTCCTGGCTTAATGCTCGGTGATACTCCGACATTAACTTGCTCTCCTGGCTTGATGCTCGGGTGATACTCCGACACTAACTTGCTCTCCTGGCTTAATGCTCGGGTGATACTCCGACACTAACTTGCCTCTCCTGGCTTGATGCTCAAATGATACTCTGACACTAACTTGCCTCTCCTGGCTTAATGCTCGGGTGATACTCTGACACTAACTTGCCTCTCCTGGCTTAATGCTCGGGTGATACTCCGACATTAACTTGACTCTCCTGGCTTGATGCTCAAGTGATACTCTGACACTAACTTGCCTCTCCTGGATTGATGCTCGGGTGATACTCCGACACTAACTTGCCTCTCCTGGATTGATGATCAAGTGATACTCCGACACTAACTTGCCTCTCCTGGCTTGATGCTCAAGTGATACTCTGACACTAACTTGCCTCTCTGTGCTTGATGCTCAAGTGATACTCTGACACTAACTTGCCGCTCCTGGCTTAATGCTCGGGTGATACTCCGACACTAACTTGCCTCTCCTGGCTTAATGCTCGGGTGATACTCTGACACTAACTTGCCTCTCCTGGCTTAATGCTCGGGTGATACTCTGACACTAACTTGCCTCTCCTGGCTTGATGCTCAAGTGATACTCCGACACTAACTTGCCTCTCCTGGCTTAATGCTCGGGTGATACTCTGACACTAACTTGCCTCTCCTGGCTTGATGCTCAAGTGATACTCTGACACTAACTTGCCTCTCCTGGCTTGATGCTCAAGTGATACTCTGACACTAACTTGCCTCTCCTGGCTTGATGCTCGGGTGATACTCTGACACTAACTTGCCTCTCCTGGCTTGATGCTCAAGTGATACTCCGACACTAACTTGCCTCTCCTGGCTTGATGCTCAAGTGCTACTCTGACACTAACTTGCCTCTCCTGGCTTAATGCTCGGGTGATACTCTGACACTAACTTGCCTCTCCTGGCTTAATGCTCGGGTGATACTCTGACACTAACTTGCCTCTCCTGGCTTAATGCTCGGGTGATACTCTGACACTAACTTGCCTCTCCTGGCTTGATGCTCGGGTGATACTCCGACACTAACTTGCCTCTCCTGGCTTAATGCTCGGGTGATACTCTGACACTAACTTGCCTCTCCTGGCTTGATGCTCAGGTGATACTCCGACACTTACTTGCCTCTCCTGGCTTAATGCTCGGGTGATACTCTTACACTAACTTGCCTCTCCTGGCTTAATGCTCGGGTGATACTCCGACACTAACTTGCCTCTCCTGGCTTGATGCTCGGGTGATACTCCGACACTAACTTGCCTCTCCTGGCTTGATGCTCGGGTGATACTCTGACACTAACTTGCCTCTCCTGGCTTAATGCTCGGGTGATACTCCGACACTAACTTGCCTCTCCTGGCTTGATGCTCGGGTGATACTCCGACACTAACTTGCCTCTCCTGGCTTGATGCTCGGGTGATACTCCGACACTAACTTGCCTCTCCTGGCTTGATGCTCGGGTGATACTCCGACACTAACTTGCCTCTCCTGGCTTAATGCTCGGGTGATACTCGACACTAACTTGCCTCTCCTGGCTTAATGCTCGGTGATACTCCGACACTAACTTGCCTCTCCTGGCTTGATGCTCGGGTGATACTCCGACACTAACTTGCCTCTCCTGGCTTAATGCTCGGGTGATACTCTGACACTAACTTGCCTCTCCTGGCTTAATGCTCGGGTGATACTCCGACACTAACTTGACTCTCCTGGCTTGATGCTCGGGTGATACTCCGACACTAACTTGTCTCTCCTGGCTTGATGCTCAAGTGATACTCCGACACTAACTTGCCTCTCCTGGCTTGATGCTCAAGTGATACTCCGACACTAACTTGCCTCACCTGGCTTGATGCTCAAGTGATACTCTGACACTAACTTGCCTCTCCGTGCTTGATGCTCAAGTGATACTCTGACACTAACTTGCCTCTCCTGGCTTAATGCTCGGGTGATACTCTGACACTAACTTGCCTCTCCTGGCTTAATGCTCGGGTGATATTCTGACACTAACTTGCCTCTCCTGGCTTGATGCTCAGGTGATACTCGACACTACTTGCCTCTCTGGCTTAATGCTCGGGTGATACTCTGACACTAACTTGCCTCTCCTGGCTTAATGCTCGGGTGATATTCTGACACTAACTTGCCTCTCCTGGCTTGATGCTCGGGTGATACTCCGACACTTACTTGCCTCTCCTGGCTTAATGCTCGGGTGATACTCCGACACTAACTTGCCTCTCCTGGCTTAATGCTCGGGTGATACTCTGACACTTACTTGCCTCTCCTGGCTTAATGCTCGGGTGATACTCCGACACTAACTTGCCTCTCCTGGCTTAATGCTCGGGTGATACTCTGACACTTACTTGCCTCTCCTGGCTTAATGCTCGGGTGATACTCCGACACTAACTTGCCTCTCCTGGCTTGATGCATTTTTATTTTCCAACGAAGTTTTAACTCTCTTATAATTGTGTTCACTTTGTGTTTCCCGTCTTCTCTCAGATGATGTTTTGCACTTTCACAAAATGGCTGCCAGCTACGATCCTTCACTATTTCACATATAATAACACAAATCACAAAATTTTACCATATTTTTCACTCGCACGTCTGTCTGAGACACATTCAAACCAGATTAGTTAAGTCTCTGCTCATACAAATGCTCCGCCCAACATCAAAATTCAGAGCTGCTGACCACTGATTACACACGTAAAGTTCAATGTAATGTAATGCGATGCGAAGTTCATAATGAAGCTAATACCAAAGAAAGATGAATACAAGTGAAAAGTTCAATGCATAGTAATATGAAATAATGTTTAAAACAAAGTTAATACAAATGAACGTTCAATACAAAGTAAATACGAAATATCCTTAAAACGTATTATCATTCATTTCTTCATACATTTTCATTATTTTTTCGTATATGGGTATAATAACACTTATAGATAAGCAGATGATCATGTTGTTGCCTGATCTTCGACACTCTCTTGACCACGTAAAATTTCTGTCCCAGGAAACTTTTCACCATATCATCAGTCCATTGTTTCACCCCTTCTTTCACATCACCCTCAGTATCGTCTGTCTGCATCCCCCTCAGTATCGTCTGTCTGCACCACCCTCACCACTTTCTCGTAGTTCTCACCATTACATTTACAATTCTCATAACTGTGTATACTTAAGTTAAAAACCTCCGGGGCAAGATCTCTTACGTCTTAACAGTCCTCTAAATCTCTTATATTCTTCCCAACAGTCCTTTAACTCTCTCATATTCTTCCCAAGAAACCTTTAAATCCTCATATTCTTCCCAACAAACCTTTAAATCTCTCCTAGTCTTCCTGACAACAAAGTCGCCCACTGTCACATCCATGTTTACCAATGCACTGCGGTACACTTTTCCCTACAATCTGCTCCCTCATAAGATCCTACCATAAGAGATTGTCAACTACATTAAAAAATTCTTACACTTGTTCACATACAGTTTATATATTTCATCAAACATTTCTCCTAATCTCATTTTCCATTGCACTATAATTTCTATGTTATAAACATTTATTACTAAACAAATACATGATTCTGGCTGACCACACTGAGAAATGTGGCACATTTCTCAAGACTTTAGACTGAACACATCGACTCCAGGCTGAGAGACTGATTACCTCAAACTCATCTTCTTCTGTTCTTCTCTGTACTGGACTGTAGAAGTCACTGTCTGGCGAAACGTTTCCAAAATGTTTCACAAGTGTCTCATGCTTCAACTTGTCAATTTTATAAACTATTTGCATAAGATAACTTCATGAGTGAATACACTCAACTAATATTCTCATGAGTGTGTACACTCAACAAATATTCTCATGAGTGTGTACACTCAACAAATATTCTCATGAGTGTGTACACTCAACAAATATTCTCATGAGTGGGTACACTCAACAAATATTCTCATGAGTGTGTACACTCAACAAATATTCTCATGAGTGTGTACACTCAACAAATATTCTCATGAGTGTGTACACTCAACAAATATTCTCATGAGTGTGTACACTCAACATATATATTCATGAGTGTGTACACTCAACAAATATCCTCATGAGTGTGTACACTCAACAAATATCCTCATGCGTGTGTACACTCAACATACAACCTGAGTGTGTACACTCAACATATAAATTCATGAGTGAGTACACTCAACATATAAACTTATGAGTGACTGTACTCGACGTAAAACTCACAAACATTATCCATCTGCAGAAAGGTATTAAATTATTATGAACAACAGGAAATGTTGAACCTGTACAATTCCTATGGGACTGAAAGGGAATCAGACTTGATCAGAATGAAGGGAGGGTTGTTTTAGTTCCTTGGACTGAGGACGCATCTCCTGCACCGAGGGTGGTGTTAAAACATGCTCAACAATCACCATAGCTGGTGTTGACGCTGTGTTTATATGCTCCATCAGTACTCTTGCTTTATGTTTCAGCTAACTAGAAGGTGTATTAGTGAAAGCAAGATATTGCAAAAATCAACATTTTGCAATAAATAAATACACTGTAGAGTGTATTTTGTTTCCTTATAACTGTTGAGTTTGTACAGCTAGTCAGTATGATCTGAGTGTTACTAACTGTTGAGGTGGCAAGGAGGGTGGGTTAGTATACCTGGGCTTTCAAATGAGCAGAGATAAAATAACAGCCCTTAGCTGTGTGAAAAAAATGTGCTTCGCATTTATTTATTTTGTTCGTCTTCACCAGATGTTGGCTAAGGAGCCTGACAAGTTCCGGCCGCTGGTAGAGGAGTCGTTGCGTCGTCAGGTGGCCGCTATCAACAAGCTAGCTGACGCTGGTCTCTTTTTCTGGGACTATGGAAATGCCTTCCTGCTGGAGGCTCGCCGTGCTGGGGCTGACGTGGGTAGCGCACAGGGAGGAGACGACATCAAGTTCCGGTACCCAAGTTATGTCCAGGATATCATGGGGTAATTACGTAGCCTTTCCTGTGTCCAGCAACATCCAGGTGACCACAACTTGATGCATTTCGGCCGCGAGAAAGATAGCCCCATATTCCATAAAGCTGGTAAATATTAGCATTCATAATTTGAAGGAAATCAAAAATAGCATTTACATATCATCACATGTAAATATATCCAAATTTCTTAAAAACAAATAGTAAATTAGGACACAGACCAAATCTAATTCCAACTTTTCATTGAGACCAAACAGATCAATATTTTAAAATACACATGCATATTAATCATGAAAAAGAGTATTTATATTTTTTTAATAACAAAAGTAGATAATTGGAACCCACTCGGGCCAAAATAAATCTAATCAGTTTGTTGACAAGTCTGACCAGCTTTTAAGAAAATAAGTAAAGTAATTAAATAATTATATAATAAAGGGCAGTAATTAAGGAAATAGGTTTTATGTGAGCTTAGTGAACATAACATACAAATTCTTAACAATGTTCATGAGAGCACACTGATGTTATAGGCGCAAAATAATATTTAATTTATTTAATCTAGAATAACCAAATAAAGTCGAACATTTTGACTTGTTTATCATGAGAAGAAACATTTTCCAATTACTTCACAGTAAACACTGTGATTAATGAAACTGTTTCACTATAACTTGCACCATCTATCATCAAGAGATTGTTTCCTTTGAATATAGCACGTCAGTACTGAAGGCTCACCACAAGATGCATTTCCCGGTTACTGCGCAGAGTCCAACAAAACTTAGGCCTACGTACATAGCTTAGATTGATCAAACATTCCCGTCATTTCATACAACGAGTAAGTAGTTGAAAATTGATGCGTTCACTATGGTTATATTTTATTCAAAGTGCTAAACCCACAGGGTTATTGAAATATCAATCCAAGAAAGGGGATGATAAGTCCAGTTCCTAGGATCAAGAGCCCATTTCAAGCATCCATTTATAATATTGTAATAAAGTAAAGTAATAATATACCATTTCGAGATTAAAACTGGCAAAATGGCATCTAAATACTCCATTAAATATACCAAACTTCTAAGTAGGAGACACCTGTGTGAAGTCTATCAGAGGAGCCAGACACCATCTATTACATGGAAACATACTTTGGGAATGACCTCGGTAGTATTGTTTATTGACACATTAATTTAATAATAAACAAACACAATGAAAAATATTTTTTTCGTTAGGTTCAGAATGATTTTTGTGAAATTATTGGATACTCAAATTTTTGCTTGCCTTATTCGGCAAGAAGTGCGTTGCTATTTAAGCCAAAAATCGCAAGTTTTACCTATTCGGCACGCAAATAGTCCCATGAATCTTATCCAAGATATATTACATCAGTGTTCAAAAATTGAAGTCCATCGAATAAGGCGTTCTCGAGTAATAAACAAAATGTTGTGAAAAAGCAATTGAAAATGTTTCTGACAATGTACCGAAGAACATTGTATTTAAGATTTCTTACAATCCTGAGGAATTAGACCTTTCGGTCTTCTTCCTCAGACCGAACGTAATTATCTCCCAATCTTCCCTTCCCTATCCCATCCCCCCTTTTTACCCCTTTTCCTCCAACCTCCCCACCCCCATTTTTCCCGTCCCGTTTGTAGCCTTTGGGGTCCTCCCCTCTGGCATTACGGTTTCTAGGTAGGGGGAGGCATGCTGGGATTCATCCCACTCCGTGAGGTCCCTCGGGGGTGGTGTGGTTTGAGGTGGAATCTGAATTGTCTGAAGGTGCCTTGCACCCTTCCCAGATTCCCGAGAAGTGAGCGGGGTGCCCTTCCCTTCGAATAATGGCTGTACCTCCAGAAGCTGCCTGTCGGTTTTGGGAGGTGGCAGCCAAAGGAGGTATGCTTTGTGGTGGGTTTCCGACTGCCCTTTCTTTTGTCTGCCAAGGTGGCTTGGTAGATGTGAGGCTGCTATCCTTGAGCGCTGGTTTACTGACGTGAAGGGTAGGGTATAGCACGGGTTCCACGCTGCATCTTCACTGCCAGTGCACTCGAGGGCCTCTCGGTTGAGGGGTGGAGCTTCCGGCCCCTCCATGCTTCCTAGTGACTGTCCCTCCTCTGTCCCTTTTTTTCTTTCCTTCTTTCTTTTTTTCTTAAAATAACAAGAAAGGAGATAACACAGAAGCACGAGTGAAACCCTTCCTCCTCCCAGGCCCCTTTCTGTTCCCACATCCTGTTCTGACCCGGCTTCGTTATTGGACCATTCTCTAGACTTTTCTCATACCCCTGTTCCTTCTGCTGGTGGCGCTCAGTCGCCTGCTCCAGGTGCCGAGACGCCACCCGTTTCTGCTTCTTGCAAGCCTTTAACAATGCGTCCGGCTTCCCCGCATACGGTGCAATGGTTTTTGGATCCCCCAACTCCCTCAGGTCAGACCACCCTCGGTACAACTCCTAAACGTTCAAGACAACCTACTGACGACAGTTCTTCGATGTCTGCTCAAAAACGACCTATGTGACACTCACTACTTTTGCGTACTGGGTTTACAAGTACGCAATGGACTAAATTCTTTTCCTTACAAACGATGCCTCAAACTGATTATCTTTCTGATCATGGAATTGGTAAAGCTCTTTTACGGCACGTTGGCCAAAATATATCCTTCCACGCGCGTGTCGTAACATTACAGAATTCAGAACAAGCTCATGCTCTCTCCCATATTACTGCCATAGATAACATACCAGTCACCGTTCGTAAACACACTACTCTCAGTTCTTCAAGTGGTACTGTGGTCTTACCGTTTACCATTGTACAGAGTGATTTTTTGTCTTGCGGCGATATTTTAGAACAATTAGCCCTTCAGGACCTTCCTGGTCTTAAGGTAGATACATACATCCTGCCCACTCATAGGCGGAGGCGCTTTTCTAGTAACATCGCCCACTTAACCTTCGACTGCCGTGAACTTCCGTCCTCTGTCTATACTGCAGGCCATTGCCTAGAGGTCCGTAAAGTAGTCCCCACTCCCCAACAGTGTCGCAATTGCTGGCGTTTTGGACATCCCGCTAAATACTGCAGATCTGCGGTGGAATGCCCGGTCTGTGGTGCAGCAGATCATTCCAATACATAATGTAGTCTTTCCCCTCTTGTCTCAATTGCAATGAATCTCATCCTTCTTTTTCACGCCGTTGTCAAGTCTATCGTAATGAATGATTCGTTATCTTAAGGACTGTGAGGGCCTTATTTACGCTATGGCTGTCTCTCAGCTCTACCTTCAGGGACAACTTCCTCATGTCCCTTATGCTCGAGTAGCCCGGAGACCTCCAACCTCGACGGTCCTCCCACCTTTCAATTCCTCTGCGACCTTGTCTTCAAAGGTCACCCGTTTCTAATTCTTATGCGGTTTTATCCTCTGAAACTCCTACCTCTGCACCTCTTCCTCTTTCTACTTCATCTCGCTCGCTTCTCAGTCTACGAGACCTCACAGACCTACACTTTCTTCACGTCTATCACCTATAAAGTCGAATCTATCTTCTTCCTTGGGGCCTAGTTCTCACCCCCTTTCCAACTCTCACACGAAGGTGGAGGTTCACCCCCCCTCGTGTAGTCCCCTTTTCTCCTGTTCCCTCCTCGTCTCCTTCCACAGTTACTTTCCAACCTCCTTCCTCTCCTGTCACACTGCAGGACTCTTCTGCCCTCACCAACGCATCTCTCCAGGTTCATACTCCCCGCCCCCCTCAGACCTCTTTGGCTGCCTCCATAGTTACTCCGATCTCTACTTGCTCTACCTCTCCTGTCTCCGACATCATGGTATCATCAGCTTCCTTAACTGCTGAGACGTTAGACGATATCTCCAGGTATATTGTGGAGACGACACCCTTGATGGACACCAGCGTGCCTCCTTATACCCCTTCTTTTTCACGACCCTCGCAGCAATCTTTTCTTCTGCAGCATTCTGATTCCTCCTTGCTTACACGCTTACCATTGCCCCCACACATTGACTTTACTTTTCCTAAAAGCCCATAGGTTTTATAGTTTCTTATTGTTGACATTTTTATTTCTGTAAATAATGTCTTTTTTACAATGGAATATTCGTGGCCTCAGGGGCAATCGGGGAGAACTCCAAGAGTTGCTCTCCCAGTTGTTTCCAGTATGTGTTGGGTTACAAGAGCCCAAAATTCATTCGGTTATCATTCGCCCCGTCTCGGGCTACGTGCTATTACATTCTTCCGATCCTCTTCCTGACGAATAATTTAATGAAAGTGCACTTCTTGTGCGCGTTGATTTGCCATATCAACAAGTTTTTATTCATTCTCAGCTGCATTATACTGCAGTTCATATTTATTTATGCAGATGGTATACAGTTTGCTCTCTATATCTTTCTTCTTCCCGTACATTCTGTATCTCTGATATCGCATTTTTAATTTCTTCTCTACTGCCGCCCATCTTGTTGTTAGGTGATTTTAACGCTCACCATCACCTGTGGGGAGGGTCCCACTGCGACTCGTGGTGATCAGTTGGAGACTCTTCTCACTTCTCATCCTCTTCATGTTTTAAATACGGGTGCTCCTACCCATTTTGACTTTTGCACTCAATCTCTCTCCGGCATTGATCTTTCTATCTGTTCCTCGTCAATTGCACTTAGTTTTGCTTGATCTGTTCTTCCAGATTTACATGACAGTGATCACTTTCCTATTCTTCTTACTTCTACTATATATGCCCGACCGCTTCGTAACCCTCGTTGGCAATTTGCACGAGCAGATTGGGACTTATACTTTCATCTTACCACCTGTTGTGAGGACCTCCTTTCGTCCTCTATTGATGAACTGCCACATCAATTTTCGACCTTAGTTTTAACTGCAACGAAAAGTTCTATCCCCCAAACCTCAGGTAGGCATTCTCAGACATGCGTACCATGGTGGTCTGCTGCATGCCCCCATGCAGTGCGTTTGAAACGTGCGGCGTGGGGCCGTTATTGATATAATCGTACCTCGGAGCGTCTATTGGATTTTAAGCGGGAAGGGCAGTTGCTCGCCGCGTCATACGCGACGCTAAACGCACTTGATGGCGAGACTACGTGTCTACCATTACCTCGTCTTCCCCTATGTTTGAGATTTGGATAAAGGTGCGGAAGTTGTGTGGCAAGTGCACTCTGGACCTAGCTCCCGTTTTGCAGGTTGCTGGAGTTAATGTTCCAGAACCTCTAGAAGTTGCCACCTAAATCGGGAACTATCTTGTCCATATCTCCCAAGGGCTTCACATTTCTCCTCTGATGGAATGGAGCCGTATAACGTACCTTTTACTCTCCTAGAATTAGAGTCCACGCTTTCCGTTTGCCGGCCGTCGGCAACAGGACCAGATGATATCCATATCGGTATGCTACAACATCTACAGTCTACGGCCTTTCCAGTTCTTTTACTTCTTTTCAATGCAAGTCTTTTTACTTACCATTATTGAAGATTGTTGATGGCATATGGAAGAGAGGGAGGAGGAGTGAGGGAGGGAGGGGTTAGTGTTTGGAAGGGGAAGCCCCTTCCAGAAGGACTTCAGGTACCAAAGCCTTATCTGGGGTTACTTCTAGGGATTCTCCTTCAACAATGGAAATCTGATATTGTACTACCGTTTTGCAAAGCTGGCAACTCGGAGCTTGATGCCTTCCACTATAGTCCCATTGCCCTGACCAGTGTAGTCTGCAAGGTGATGGAACGATTGGTAAATAAACGTCTGATGTGGTTCTTGGAGACTCACAATAGTCTTTTCCCTCGCCAATATGGCTTTTGCAAGGGCAGCTCTACTTTAGACCCCTTGCTCCACTTAGATACGTATTTTCGAAATGCCTTTGTTAATAAACACTCCATTCTAGAGGTCATTTTTGATCTAGAGAAGGCATATGACACCAATTGGAGGTATAACATTCTCGTCCATGCCCACTCTTTAGGCCACATTGGCAATCTACCAAACTTCCTTGCTGTTCTCTTATCCGACAGACATTTTCGGGTTCGCGTTGGCGCCTCGCTTTCCTCAGACTTTGTACAAGCTGAAGGAGTCCCAGAAAGTTGTGTCCTTAGCACTACCCTTTTCCTCTTAGCTATGAATGACCTACCTTCCGTTCTTCCTTTGCATATTTGGTCGTCACTTTATGTTGATGTTCATGAATGGTATACAATACCAACAAGATGAAAATTAGACACATGTGCGACTTTATCAATACAGATATCAATACAGATTCTAGGACATAACTTGGTTCTGTTAACACCAACTCCAAGGCCGAGGGACTGATTATGTTGATGACTTCGCTATAGCTTACTCAGGCGCTGACTGTCGCCTAGTAGCAGCCTTCCTTCAGGATGTGATTGACCTAGTTTCCCATTGGACCACTTCTCATGGCTTTAAATTTTCAAGTTCGAAAACCCGATTCATTACCTTCACTAGACGTCTGCTTATCCCAGATACTCCATTGTACTTACACGGTTCACGTCTTCCGGAATGAGATACGGTCAAGTTTCTTGGCCTGCTCTTTGATCGCAGCTTGGAATGGAGACCTCACATTTTTTCTTTAAAGACAACTTGCCATGGTCGGTTGAATCTCCTTAAAGTTCTCGCGCATTGTTCACGGGGAGCAGATCGTCGCACTCTCCTCCGTTTGCATTCCACCCTAGTCTTGTCCAAGCTGGATTATGGTGATCAAGTCTATTCTACGGCCTCTCCCGCAACTCTTTCTAAGTTAGATTCCATTCATCATCAAGGTCTCCGTTTATGCCTTGGTGCCTTTCGTTCATCCCCTGTTGAAAGCCTCTATGCAGAGGCGAATGTTCCTATGTTCCTTCCTTAGCTGATCGTCGTGATGCTCATTGTCTTCGTTATTTTGTCCACGCTCATGATCTTCATGTTCCTTCTAAGTATAGGTTAGTCTCAGATATTAGTAGGAACCTACTATTTGTTTGACGCCCCTGCCTACTCCGGCCGTTTTCTCTTCACCTTCACTCACTCCGGTCTTCTCTCTAGTTGCCCCCCTTGTTCGTTCATTTAGCGTCCGCCTTTTCCATTACCCCTTGGGAAGTTCCGACGGTTCATGTCTGTTTTTCCCCCACTACCGTGCACGCTCTCTTTTCCTTGAGCACTTCCGGTCACATGTTTATGCCATTGCTGTTTATACAGATGGGTCTAAATCTTCTGATGGTGTTGGGTTCTCGGCAGTATTCCCTGGTGAAGGTGTCCGAGGCCACTTGTTAGACTCAGCTAGTATTTTTACTGCTGAGTTGTATGCCATCCTCATAACGCTTCTTCGTATTACATATATGCCTCCTTCGACGTTTGTGATCATTTCAGATTCCCTCGGTGCTTTACGAGCTATTAAACAATTTGATTCCCCTCATCCATTAGTCCTTCGTATTCAACAATGGTTGCGCCGAGTAGCTAGCAAAAAAATAAATATGTTGTTTTCTGCTGGGTCCCTGGTCACGTTGGTGTGGAGGGTAATGAGCAGGCAGATGCTGCTGCATGATCAGTGGTGCATGATCTACCGATTTCTTATAGAGGTATTCCATTCAGGGACTATTTTCCAATCATCTCGGCCCGTCTCCACAGCCGTTGGCAACAACGGTGGTCAGTCATGCACCATAACAAATTGAGCTCTATTAAACCGCTTTTAGGTTTGTGGCCATCTTCTTACTACCATTGTCGTTTTCGGGAGGCTGTGCTCTCCCGTCACCACATCGGCCATACTCGCTTTACCCATGAGTATCTCATGGACAGACGCCATATTCCTCTCTATGAGGTTTGTCAGGTCCCTATTTCGGTTCTTCACTTTCTTGTTGATTGCCCGGTTTACCAGCGAGCTCACAGGATTTACCTCCAACGCCGCCGCCGCGCCACTCAGACAACCCCAACTTTGACTCCCAATCACTTTTTGACTTTTTGTCAGCAACTGCCTTATTATACGAACTTTGACACATAGCGCTTAGCATACCTTTCATCCCTATTCTTCCCTCACCTCTGATCCCCTCTCCACCTAGCTGTTTATAACCTCCGCACTATTTGCTGCCCCACAGCACTGTATGACCCTTGTCGGTAAGGGAGAAAAAGTTAGCATATGAGAGGTTTTTACAAAGTAGAAGTGATGCAAGGAGGGAAGAGTATATGGAGAGAAAAAGAGAGGTTAAGAGAGTGGTGAAGCAATGTAAAAAAGAGAGCAAATGAGAGAGTGGGTGAGATGTTATCAACAATTTTTTTTTAAAATAAGAAAAAGTTTTGGAGTGAGATTAATAAGTTGAGGAAGCCTAGGGAACAAATGGATTTGACCGTTAAAAATAGCAGAGGAGAGTTATTAAATGGAGAGTTAGAGGTATCGGGAAGATGGAGGGAATATTTTGATGAGTTGTTAAATGTTGATGAAGACAGGGAAGCTGTGATTTCGTGTATAGGGCAAGGAGGAATAACATCTTGTAGGAGTGTGGAAGAGCCAGTTGTGAGTGTGGGGGAAGTTCGTGAGGCAGTGGGTAGAATGAAAGGGGGTAAGGCAGCTGGGATTGATGGGATAAAGATAGAAATGTTAAAAGCAGGTAGGGATATAGTTTTGGAGTGGTTGGTGCTATTATTTAATAAATGTATGGAAGAGGGTAAGGTACCTAGGGATTGGCAGAGAGTGTGTATTGTTCCTTTCTATAAAGGCAAAGGGGACAAAAAAGAGTGCAAAAATTATAGGGAAATAAGTCTGTTGAGTGTACATGGTAAAGTGTATGGTAGAGTTATTATTGAAAGAAATAAGAGTAAGACAAAGAGCAGGATAGCAGATGAACAAGGGGGCTTTAGGAAAGGTAGGGGGTGTGTAGACCAAGTGTTTACAGTGAAACATATAGGTGAACAGTATTTGGAAAAGGGTAAAGAGGTTTTTGTGGCATTTATGGATTTGGAAAAGGCGTATGATAGGGTGGATAGGGGGGCAATGTGGCAGATGTTTCAGGTGTATGGAATAGGAGGTAGGTTACTGAAAGCAGTGAAGAGTTTTTATGATGATAGTGAGGCTCAGGTTAGAGTGTGTAGGAGGGAGGGGGACTATTTAACACTAAAAGTGGGCCTTAGACAAGGATGTGTGATGTCACCGTGGTTGTTCAATATATTTATAGATGGGGTTGTAAGAGAAGTGAATGTGAGGGTCTTGGCAAGAGGTGTGGTGTTAAAAGATAAAGAATCAAATACAAAGTGGGAGTTGTCACAGTTGCTTTTTGCTGATGACACTGTGCTTTTGGGAGATTCTGAAGAGAAGTTGCAGAGGTTGGTGGATGAATTTGGTAGGGTGTGTAAAAGAAGAAAATTGAAAGTGAATATAGGAAAGAGTAAGGTGATGAGGTTAACAAAAAGATTAGGTGACGAAAGATTGGATATCAGATTGGAGGGAGAGAGTATGGAGGAGGTGAATGTATTCAGATATTTTGGAGTGGACATGTCAGCAGATGGATCTATGAAGGATGAGGTGAATCATAGAATTGATGAGGGGAAAAGGGTGAGTGGAGCACTTCGGAGTCTGTGGAGACAAAGAACTTTGTCCATGGAAGTAAAGAGGGGAATGTATGAGAGTATAGTTATACCAACACTCTTATATGGGTGTGAAGCATGGGTGATGAAAATGCAATGAGGAGAAGGCTGGAGGCAGTGGAGATGTCATGTCTGAGGTCAATGTGTGGTGTGAATATAATGCAGAGAATTCGGAGTTTGGAAATTAGGAGGAGGTGCGGGATTACCAAAAGTATTATCCAGAGAGCTGAGGAGGGGTTGTTGAGGTGGTTCGGACATGTAGAGAGAATGGAACGAGACAGAATGACTTCGAGAGTGTATAAATCTGTAGTGGAGGGAAGGCGGGGTAGGGGTCGGCCTAGAAAAGGTTGGAGGGAGGGGGTAAAAGAGGTTTTGTGTGCGAGGGGCTTGGACTTCCAGCAAGCATGTGTGAGCATATTTGATAGGAGTGAATGGAGACAAATGGTTTTTAATACTTGACGTGCTGTTGGAGTGTGAGCCAAGTAACATTTATGAAGGGATTCAGGCAAACCGGCAGGCCGGACTTGAGTCCTGGAGATGGGAAGTACAGTGTCTGCACTCTAAAGGAGGGGTGTTAATGTTGCAGTTTTATAACTGTAGTGTAAAGCACCCCTCTGGCAAGACAGTGATGGAGTGAATGATGATGAAAGTTTTTCTTTTTCGGGCCACCCTGCCTTGGTGGGAATCGGCCGATGTATTAATAAAAAAAATAAAAATATTATTATTATTATTATTATTATTATTATTATTATTATTATTATTATTATTATTATTATTATTATTATTATTATTATTATTATTATTATTATCATAGGGAATGCTGAACCCGTAGGGATTATACAGCGTCTGTAAGGGGGAAGGGGAAATGGAAGGCATTCAGACTTAACTCAGGAAATTGGAGCACAGATACAATTGCCTAGATCAAGAGCCCCTCACCAGCATCAAGGGAAACTCCCTTGAGGAGTATTACGATATTCCAGCAAACTGAAACTTACGCCAACTTGTGCTAAAAGTTTGAAAACGATCAGAAAAGACATTCTCCAGTAATAGATCTGGAGTTTACCTAGAGAGGGTTTCGGGGGTCAACGCCCCTGCGGCTCGGTTTAAGACCAGGCCTCGTGGTGGATCAGGGTCTGGTCAACAAGCCTGTTACTGCTGGATGCATGCAAACTGACGTAAGAACCACAGCCCGGCTGGTCAGGTGCTGACTTTGTGTCTGTCCAGTGCCTTCTTGAAGACAGCCAGGGATCTATTGGTAATCATCCTCATGTATGCTGGGAGGCAGTTGAACAGTCTTGGGCCCCGGACACTTACTGTGTTGTCTCTCAGTGTACTAGTGGCGCCCCTGCTTTTCATTGGGGGGATGTTGCATCCCTTGCCTAGTCTTTTGCTTTCATAGGGAGTGATTTTCGTGTGCAAGTTTGGTACTAATCCCTCTAGGATTTTCCAAGTGAATGTTATCATGTATCTCTCTCGCCTGCGCTCCAGGGAATACAGATCAAGAACCTTCAACCGTTCCCAGTAATTTAGGTGCCTTATCGTACTTGTGTGTGCCGTGATCTATCTTAGAACGTGCATCGTCAACAATAGTTTGAAACCAATAAAAAGCAGCATTCTTTAGTTATTTAGTAAAAAATTAATATCACTATTTATTGTAGAAATCACCATTAACGAAAATTTCCAGCCGATGAGGTGAATCATTTTCTAGTTATGGCATAGATTCCAGCGATTTCATTTTTGTTACTATTTTGTAACATCAACAAATTTGAGAAGTCATTCAGAAGACGTAAACTGTAAATTACAGTATCTAACGGGAATATAAATTGATAAAAATTAAGCAACCTTTTAAAATTTTCCCTTTGGGGATGAATAATAACTCGTTTTACCTTCTAATCGAAAAATATACCTTAATATCGCTCAAAGAGATTTTTAAGGGTTTCCTAAACCCTTTTTTTTGTCGTCTTTCTCTCACTTTTCGATTTTTTTTCACTTATATATCGACAACGCCGCATCCAGTCGGCATCAAACTTTCAACGCGGATTAGATTCGTGGGACAACTGGCAGTTCACGTGCACTATTACCGAAGTTATCGAACCCATTCCCAGTATCATGGAATAGCTGGGATAACTTCTAGAACTGTCATTAGCATACCTTTAAACATTCTAGATAGGTGTCTTCTAATTGAACGATCTCTGAGAATAATATTCAAGAGCGTTGTTTCACATTTGATCATTTTATGTGTGGAGCAGAGTGGAACCTTAAATCCCTCTTAATCACATTAAACCATATTCAGTCATCGTCCTCTGAACGACTTCACTATTTAATGGCTGATGCATCTTAAAACAGTAAAAAAATTGGAATCCTTAGAATCCGTGCCATAGCTGGAGAATGACTCATCCGATTGGCTTCAAATTTTCATCATTGGTTTAGTTTCCCGAGCTCTGCAAAACAAAAATTTGTTAAGTTATACTATTTACGCATCGGCGATTTCGCCCAATTTACGCCCTATTTTCGGTCAATTCCAATGTTTCAGTCTACTATAATTATAGCTATGTCGCTAGAATTCCATTTGTTCTATCTATTGAGTACAAGAAACCGCCAATTTACCGATTTCAACTACCTAATAAAGTGGTCAGAAATTGGCAATTTGGCCAATTTCACACAAATTTCAAACGATGCCAATTTCAAAATAGAGTCCAGAATAAACGAGACATACATTCCTGGCACTAAAATAACATTTTATCTGTTCATTAGTCACGTCTCCAGGCCCCTCTTACATTACGTTTGCTTTTCATTTTGAATTATTATTCTCACAAAAAATAGAAGATTTTCTGTTATGTATACTACTGCATCATTGTAAAAACTGTATAAATAATATCAGCGCACTTGTGCAAGAATATTAGACTCGCCAGTTGATGTGTATTGGACACATGGCGTGATTTGTTTACTCTTAAACATCGGCAAAAATCGAACATTTTTGCTAATTTGCGCTCAGTTTCAAAGTATTTGTCTCCGTGAAACCAATCAAAAGTATCTTTAGTTCTGTCATATATTGTCCATGCTATCAAATGAGACCAAGAAAACCTGAATACAAGCATAAATACCATTCGAAAATAGACTGCAAAGTCGCTGTTTTAAACCAAAAACACGGTCGGAGTTTTTTTTTCATTATGCACTGTGTGGTGCAGGATTTTTTTATACTGCGCACACTGACCGCACAGACACATTCTCTCACATCTAGGCCTACCAGCCTGTTTCTGCTTGATTTGAGGGCGCTAGAATTTAGGCGTACTAGTACGTCAATAACCCTGGTGCGTAAGCCGTACTAGTACGGCGAAAACCCTGAAAGGGTTGAGAATAGATCCTAGACTTCACCTTACGAAACAGACAAAGCAAATACGATAGTAATTATGAACAAGGTAGACTAAAGTGGAGAAATGGACATGTTATTAGATGGGGGAACTTACGTGCCTCGTAAGTTTTTAGTGCTAATGTGTTTTCTCCAAAGGAAACAATCTCTTGATGTTAGAGTGTGTAAGTTATCATGATCCAATTTTATTAATCACACTGTTTTCTGAGAAATAATTGGAGAATGTCTCAGAAATAAGTCGTAGAGTTTGAATTAATCTGGTTATCTTAGGTTAAATCATCTTAATGGTCTTTTATATATCTGTAACGTCTATGTTGCCTAAAGTCATTGTTAAAAACATGACTTTATGTACCCAAAGTTTGTATAAAACATACTGAATTTACTTGGTTTCTTAAAAGCTGATCAGTCTTAGGGAAAAGTTTGGATTGATTTTGACTTTTGTAGTTCTATTATTTTTGTGAAGAAACTGGAAAAATGAAACACTGCTTTTCAAGCAATTTTTTTCTGAGAGTTGCATCTTGTTTGATTCAACTGTTCCATGTTGATTCCTTAATAACACAACTTAAGAGTGCCTTGATGCTTAATGCACTTGTGTATTTTAGATATTGGCTTCTTTGAAAGGTTTTAATTAGATTTGGACTGTATATGCCCTAAGTTACCATCAAATTTAAGAGAACTGAATATTAGTTCCCATATGATAATTTGTGAATTCCTCTGCTAAATCCCTTCAAATCTTTAATGCTAATATATAAACGCACTATCAACTTACTCCCCACACTGCACTATTCCAGTCACATGCTTGGAGGCACAAAGGGGACCGAAGCTGTGGTATCCGGGAATATATTTTTCTATTTCATTTCATAATATTTCGTTGGGTATCTATCTCTACACCCTTAAGGGTCATACTAGGCTGGCATTGTATTTTATAAGTATGTATGTTTCGTTATGTCTGAGAAGGACGCTGGTGCTTAGTGATTGATCACAAGAGTGTATAACCCCTCGCTATATGGTGACTACGTCTTGCAGGGACATCTTCTCGCTGGGCTTTGGTCCCTTCAGGTGGGTGTGCACGTCCGGTGACCCTCAGGACCTGCAGAAGACAGACGAAATAGCCTGCACCATCCTGAAGGCCATCTGTAACGGTGAGAGAGAGAGAGAGAGAGAGAGAGAGAGAGAGAGAGAGAGAGAGAGAGAGAGAGAGAGAGAGAGAGAGACAGACAGACAGACAGACAGACAGACAGACAGACAGACAGAAGACAGACAGAGAAACAGACAGACAGAGACAGAGACAGACAGAGACAGACAGACAGAGACAGACAGACAGAGACAGACAGATAAACATACAGACAGACGGAGTGAGTGAGAGCACTCACTTAGTCTTGTTGCATGTGAGTAGTAGACATGTGCAACATTTAGGTATTTTTATTTCCAAAATGTTTCACCTACACGGTAGATGACACTGTGCAGCCTCCTCTGTACCAAGGACTCAGCGCCGTGTGCTTCAACGATGACGAAGCCAACAAGATCATCACCACCTCACCTATAAACTTTCTCAAGGAGCGTGACTTCGAAGTAGCTCCTTACCCCTGCTTTTAAAGCCAAGAAATCGGTATTCGTAAAGATGCTTGATCACGAAGTCACCAGTAAATCAACTAAGTACTTGAAATGACTCACTAAAGAGAAAATTGATTGGGCCATCTTTGAATCCACTAAAAATCCAACTACCATCTCTATTATCTGGGTCATCTTCGCCGAAATCTCAATGGCATTTCAAGTACTCACCCTCATGTTATCACGATAATCCGAAGAATATAGACCCTGAGAGATTCCTCCACATTATCCCATGTTGGAACTGCTATGCATATACCCACCGAGAATTGCCCTCTGAAGGTAAATAATTAGTGCTTCAACTGCGGCAGTGAAGGACACACACTAAGCACTGCACCTTCGCCTCACAGCTGAAATGTATCTACTGACAAAGTGATCACCACAGTCTTGCAGCCAAGTGCTGTCTCAGGAAGGAAATCGTTAATAAAATATGCTCGAGACCCGGAATTACGCTGCTGCAGACACTAAGCTTCAAGCCGACACTCAAAGAATTTTCCTAATTTCCCAACAGCTTACGTCTACTACCAAACTTCATTCGTACACTCGCAGACGGCGCTCCCAACAAGATCATGTATTGCATGATGTATCACCACATGAAAAACGCCGCTTTCCCTGAAATTTTCAATTCCACAATCAATGAACTCCTTCGCCTCAACTATCTTCCAGGCTTCAATTTTCCTGTCACTTCACCATCAGCAGAAGTAATGAAAATCCTTTCCGACCACTACACAGCGAATCCACTCCTTACCCACTATCCGCTCAATCCACTACGCCTATTCAACCTGCCATCCATTGCAACTCCTCCTGAGGATCAAAACTCATCCACCTCTGAAGAAGAAATGAAAGAAAACGATCACACCCCCGACCTAACCTTTAAAAATCTTCTACTATCCATTACACCTCCGAAGAGGCACCATGTTTAGCAAGGAACTTCACCCTCGACTCTGCAATAAAACTTCCAAAGACGCCTCTATTGTCCCATATATGTTAACACATATTTTGCAACACTCACAAACTCACCAAAAGAAATGTTTTGGAAATTCAAGAACGGATCATTCAAATTATTAGAGTAAAGTGAACTTCACCTGAACTCCTGTGCCTGCCTGCTGTCTCCAGCCTGACTGCTGCTACCATTACCCATCAAGCGCTTTGCTGCTGGGTTAAGCTCTGGCTCTGTTTCTGAGCCTGAAGACGCTCTTCTTTGGTGCTATTCATCGCTTATCCGCCCCCCAGCTCTCCAAAACTGAGAGTTAGTTTGTTTTTGTCTTTATCTGCTCATTGGTAGAAAGTATGGAGGTAAACACAGCTAAGGGACTAACCACCTGACACTTTTATTCTTCTTCAAGGCTGAGGGACTAACCACCTCATTTCTACTTCTTCCATTGCTGTTGGCTCACCACTCGGTGCACTTGTGACTGAACTTCTAGAGCTGGAGTACCTAGAAAAGAAGACGTTGAAGCCACACATCCCAACCAGCTGAAACATTTTAATGGCATCTTAGTCTTTGTCCCTAGACATACCAACAAGATTGAACTCCTGAACAGCAGCAACTCTTATTAAAAACAATCTATTACGTATATAATGTTGGGGTTTAAAGTCCAATAAGAATAACCTTCACTTCTCATGCCCTATCGCACGTGCTAAGAGAGACATCGTCATAGATTTCTTTTCAAGGACACACAGGATCACCAGTACTTCATATTTAGAGGATGAATGCAAATACATTCATAATGTTTTCTACAAACTCCATTATTCTCATTATTTTCTCAACGGCCAGACAAGTAGAAAACATCAGCAAGACAGCTAATCATCGAGTCACCAGACAGGGTCACAATTTTACCTTTTAACCACATTGCTTATGACATACAGAAGTGCTAAAAACAAATCCAGTATTACCATTTTAATCATCAGCACGTCTATGGAAATAGACTCTACAAGAAGCACACAACACAAGGAAACCAACGCCGGACTACACACCATTTCATGTGCAACATGGGACAAAATATCTGCGAGAAATCACAAAATTTTTACACAATGGATCAAGAAACAAAATTAACATGGCCAAGGAGCGACTGGAACACCACAACACTCATTGCTGCTCTGTGGACACCTCGCGGACTCTGTGGACACCTCGCGGACTCCGTGGACACCTCGAGGACTCTGTGGACACCTCGCAGACTCTGTGGACACCTCGCGGACTCTGTGGACACCTCGCGGACTCTGTGGACACCTCGCGGACTCTGTGGACACCTCGCGGACTCTGTGGACACCTCGCGGACTTCTGTAATGATAAACAATGGAATTAGGAAATATCTAATGGTTATGAAATAGTTATAATATTAACCATAATTTTTAAAGGGGTGAAATGGAAAGCCAACGGAAGGCCTCGGTCAGATGACCAAAAGCTCCAGCTGCTGGTCATACTATGACTAAGACGTGTGCCAGGAAACACTTGTCCAGTTTCCTGACAAATCTTACCTAACCTATCTAACCTAACCATGGAATTAGAACATTGCACTAGACGCTGTAAAGAGCCATCACTCAAAACATTTAGTTCCTCTTCTCTCACAACACCTGACCTCTGGCACTATTTACTCTCCCTTTGTCTCGCTCTCTGTATTGAATTGATTAATTCCTTAATGGATGAAACATTTTAATGTCTTAAAATCCGAGTACTTGCTTATTTACATGTCGGGGTTAATCACTACTTTTATCCGTACAGTAGTAATGCTCTCACAAGAGTCATCAATAAAGTCCTTCTGCCTAATAACCTCCACCTCTTGACCATAGCCACAAACTCTAACATAAAACAATAATAATTTATATCTCCCTCACTGCCCGTCTTCCACCCTCCCTACACAGAGGGCATCTCCGAGAGGACCCGTCAGCAGTACCAGGACAACATGACATGGATCGAACAGGCAGGAAAGCAGAAGCTGGTGGTGGGAAGCCAAGCCAGGATCCTTTATTCTGATCAAGTGGGTCGGGTGAGGATAGCCCGAGCCTTCAACGATGCTGTCAGGACTGGACTACTTAAGGTAAAATGAAACGAACTGTGGTATGCTAAGATTGTTACATTTTATTCGCATATGTCACACACGCATATAAGCATGACTTCCTGACCAGCGAACCAGATGCTAAGGGTATAATGAGTAGGGGCTCCCTTGTTATGTTATGCTAGCACCTTGGTTTAACCAGCCAATCACAAGGAAGCCCGCCGAAGTTATGAAGCGATGTGGTTCACTTGTGAATCAACATTGGCAGACTAACCTCCAAGTTTGGTCGATTGCGCTTCTCACTTTGTCTATTGCTTGCAATTTGCCTTTCTGTACATATCCTCTGTATATATTGTACATACTATTGCTTGCTGTTTGGTGAAGGAAATATTAGTATTTACTCTCTTCTGCTTTTGGCTCATTCCTCGTTTCTACCTTGGTTATCGTGCTACAACCAGGTGTGCAGGCCACTAGACTACACCTGTGTTCATATTAGGAACAACAACAAGAGTGACTCGATAATCGATGTTACCTGCTCCTGTTATTAACTATACAACTAGCGTGTACATGTGTATCCTTATCTTGTCAGACAGTGAGTTCAGGTGAACGGTGGGGCAGACTCATTTAATGATACTCTGTCTCTTCTAAGAACAAATGAAAGATCTCTAGTAAGCCAATACAAGGCAGACCTTCTCAAACCCAACCATTCTCACTAACGTACTTTTAAATCAGTCGAAGCGTCAATGACGCTACATGGCAGACTGTTTGTTCCCTGCATCAACGACTTCCAAACCTCTACTTATCTGTATCTGTATCCCACTTTTTCGATGTTTTTTCGGTTATATATCCCCAGCACCCTATTTATTGCTCCTTTATTAATACTTGTCTTCAACTTGTATACTTTAATTATATTTGCCTTTAATCTACGCCTTACAAAATAGTGTAAATTCAGATTCTTACTGTATCTTAGTGGGAGACATTTGATGAATAAGCAACATTTGCAACACCTGGATATTTCTACTGTTAGAAGATTCCCCTACCTTGGCTCTATCACTTTAATGAAGTAGGATACGTTAATAGTGGATTAAGTAGAAGAAATGAGAGATGCAGCAGTTGTAAATGTGGTCAAATGTGGATGGGGCTTACGAGTGACTTACGTCAGGATATTTCTCTTCACCTCATCCATTGCCTCCACTAAAATTGTCTTTTTTCTCGTGGTTTTGTGTTAGATTGACAAAGCCGGTGGTAGACGAGACACTTTTTGTTAATGCCCTTACCTCACCTATGGTATTTGTGCATGGGGCTCAACCACAGCAAATCATCTTAAACTTTTAATAACTCAACAAAGAGCTGCAGAGCGATTGATTACTAATTCCTTCACTAGACAATACACTCCACCACTTTTCAAGATTCTTAACTTGAGTAATATACAAAACATCCACGCTTATTTTTGTGCCTACTACATACACAGAACACTATACTCAAATATAAACCCTCTCTCAAGCTCCTTCTTGATAACTATAACAGAACACACAGTCATAATACGAGACACAAATCACTCTTCGATATCCCTCGTGTCCATCTCTCCCTATGCAAAAATGCTATGCACGTAAAGGGCCTGATGATCTGGAATTCATTGCCAGAACACAATAAAGGACCCCTGTCTGCAAGTCAGTTTAAGGTCCTACTAAGAACTCACCTCATCACTCAGAATTAACCAGACAAACCGTACCTAATACCTACCAGTTACTCAAAAGCTACTCATATTGTGCTGAGGATTGTTCAACCACTTACCCACTACTTCAAAATAATGATGTCTAAATTTCATTGTTTTAAATAGAACTAAATTGTAAATAGTTTTAAATTATTCTATTGTAATACTGTAATCTTTATAAACTAATTTAATAGTGTAACTATTCTCTACTAGACTTATCAAAACCATGTTGCATTACCTAATAGAATATTCAATTCTCTTGTACTCACTGTAACTTATCTAATGACCATATGAACTATTATTGCCTTCCTAACCTTAAGTTAATTTTTAAGTTTGCCCGTAATGCTCTGCATACAAAGGGGCTTTTGGGGTGTTCACCCAACTATTATATTCCTCTGTACAACCATGTATCATGTCAAAATAAACTTCTTATTCTTAATGACAAGAAAGGTGTCTCATACAGAGTATAAGCTCTGCAATTCATATCCATTCTGTTGATTGGAAACCAAAAACTGCATTATATGATCTGAAAGAGGCCTTATCAGTGATGCGTCGAGTTGTAGTGTGACTTGGCACTTTGATTATGTCTCCTCTCCCTTTCTCTCTCTATTTTTTTCTGTTTTTAATTGTTCGGTGAATGAGGATAATAGTAGTCACTTCCTCACTATAGATATATGTACATATATATCTCTGGCTGTCTTTTATTACATCCCTTTAGTGAAGTGAGTCAGTCATTTACTCTTAAGAACATAAGAACATAAAAAGAAGGAACACTGCAGCAGGCCTACTGGCCCATGCGAGGCAGGTCCAAGTCTCCAACAGGCTTAAGCCAATGCCCCGACCCAGCCAGGTCAGGTTACATTCACTTAAGGAAGGAGCACTGCATCTGACCTAGTAGCACAAGCTAGTCAGGACCAACTCACACCCAACCGCACCCACTCATATAATTATCTAGCCGACCACCTGGAGCAACTGACCTGGTAGTACAAGCTAGTCAGGTCCAAACTCACACCCACCCACACCCACTCATGTATTTATCTAACCTATTTTTAAAACTACACAACGTCTTAGCATATATAACGGTACTCTCGGGAGTTTGTTCCACTCATCTTGTGTACATTCTCCGGCAATGTCACACTAGGTGTAGCGTCCCACATAGTCGCTTCACTCATTAGGTTTAGCGTCCCACACGGTCGCTTCACTCATTAGGTTTAGCGTCCCACACGGTCGCTTCACTCATTAGGTTTAGCGTCCCACACAGTCGCTTCACTCATTAGGTTTAGCGTCCCACACAGTCGCTTCACTCATTAGGTTTAGCGTCCCACACAGTCGCTTCACTCATTAGGTTTAGCGTCCCACACAGTCGCTTCACTCACTTTACGATTAAAATGTCGTTCCCTTTCGGTTAAGCTCAGTAACGTTACCGTTGACTACTTAACATCGGAAGTGAAATTGGGATGAAAACGCTAATCTCGTAGGGGATCACACAGCTCCTGTGAAATGGGAAATAATCCGATTTTATATGTGATGGAGGCTTCAGACTCCTTTGATCAAGAGCCCTTCACCGGCATCAAGCCCCCCTTCCCCCTACTCTTGATGGTTGTGTGAATTCTAGCCTTTATATTTGATTATTTATAATATTGACACTTTCTTTATGAACACACAAATAACCCGCACATAGAAGAGAGGAGGTTACCACGACGTTTCGGTCAACTTTTACCATTTACAAAGTCACACTGACAGAGACGACAGGAGGGAGTATGAATGAGTCGTCATAAGCTTAAATAATCACAAATAACCCCATACCTGGAGTATACCTGGAGAGGGTTTCAGGGGTCAACGCCCCCGCGGCTCGGTCTGAGACCAGGCCTCGTGATGGATAAGGGTCTGATCAACCAGGCTGTTACTGCTGGCCGTACGCAAACTGACGTACGAGCCACAGCCCGGCTGGTCAGGTACTGACTTTAGGTGCCTGTCCAGCGCCTTCTTGAAGACAGCCAGGGGTCTATTGGTAATCCCCCTTATGTATGCTGGGAGGCAGTTGAACAGTCTTGGGCCCCTAACATATTGTGTTGTCTCTCAGTGTACTCAAGGCGCTTTTCATTGTGCGGGTTATCTGTGTATTGTTGCAGTCACGGTATTGTGCCTTGTTATTTATTCTTTATGAAGAAATAGTTTCAAATAACAATGTGACATATATTTCTCTGAACAATATGATAATTATAGAAGACTTTTTTCATTATATCGTAGTGGAATGTTAGTCTGGTATATATTAAAGTGTGTACTCACCTAGTTGTGGTTTCAGGGGTCGATTCACAGCTCCTAGCCCCGCCTCTTCACTGGCCGCTACTCGGTCACTCTACTCTCTCCATGAGCTTTACCATACCTCTCCTTAAAGCTGTGTGTGTGTGAGAGAGAGAGATATATATTGATTGATTGATTGAAAGGGGGGAGCAGGCCCCCACATGAACAAGAGCCTGCAGTACTAACACGAGTATTGTTATTGACAGGCAGCTGTGGTGATCAGCCGAGACCACCACGATGTTAGTGGGACGGACTCACCCTTCAGAGAAACCTCCAACGTGTATGACGGTTCAGCCTTCACTGCAGGTAGTGTATCACCACACCTCTCACTGCAGGTAGTGTATCACCACACCTCTCACTGCAGGTAGTGTATCACCACACCTCTCACAGCAGGTAGTGTATAACCACACCTCTCACAGCAGGTAGTGTATCACCACACCTCTCACTGCAGGTAGTGTATCACCACACCTCTCACTGCAGGTAGTGTATCTACACTCTCACTGCGGTGTGTATCCCACACTCTCACTGCAGGTAGTGTATCACCACACCTCTCACTGCAGGTAGTGTATCACCACACCTCTCACTGCAGGTAGTGTATCACCACACCTCTCACTGCAGGTAGTGTATCACCACACCTCTCACTGCCTACCAGCGCCTCTAGCTGCAGCCCAGCCTAAGACATTCAAACTGTTTAACATTCTCAAACGATGAATATCTGACAGATATTTCTAGTGCGCACGATGGGTCTCCGATGAGCTAGGACATACGATGGTGTGGTTGCCTCAGAGCTAATTTCATTCTACTCCCCGTTTGGTGTACTAGCTTCCACAACACGGGTTCGATCCTCCGGCTAGTCAGTGTTGTTATTGATTAAATACCACTTGCGGAACAATATGTATACTGTTTATGGAGGATAGTACACCAAACGGGGAGTAGAATGAAATTACCTGGAGATGCAACATTTCCATAATGAAAAGCAGGGGCGCCACGAGTACACTGAGAGACAACACAATAAGTGCCCGGGGCCCAAGACTGTTCAACTGCCTCCAAGCATACATAAGGGGGAGTAAAATAGACCCCTGGCTGTCTTCAAGAAGGCACTAGACAGGCACCTAAGTCAGTACCTGACCAACAGGGCTGTGGTTAGAACGTCAGTTTGTGTGCGGTCAGCAGTAACAGCCTGATTGATCAGACCCTTATCCACCATGACGCCTGGTCTCAAACCGAGCCGTGGGGGCGTTGACCCCCGAAACCCTCTCCAAGTAAACTCCAGGTAAGCCACTGAGGCACCCACACCATCGTAGGTCCTCGCAACTTGAAGCAAACCTAGTTCACTAGGCTCAAGTTGTTTGTAAGATTGTATAGTCCAGTGGGTTAGAGCGTCGTGAATTTTCGCTCATCATGAGGCAGGCTAAAACAACACGGGTTCGATCCACCGGCTAGTCGCAGTGTTGTTATTGATTAAATACCACTTGTTCGTGCTTACAGTAATATATATATATATATATATATATATATATATATATATATATATATATATATATATATATATATATATGTCGTGCCGATTAGGTAAAACTTGCGATTTTGGCTTAAATAGCAACGCTCACCTTGCCATATAAGACAAGTGAAAATTTGTGTATGCAATAATTTCGCTAAAATCATTCTGAACATAACGAAAAAATATATTTCATTGTGTTTGTTTTTATTAAATTAATGTTACCGTATCTAAAATATATTTAGTTGGGTTAGGCTAAATTAAATTGAGCTTGTTGTAATAAGGTTAGGTAGGTTTTCAAAGTTTCTCTTGGTACAAAATTATAAATTCTTACATTAACATAAATGAAAAAATATATCTTTAAACGTATAAGAGAAAATTTTAGAAAGGACTTAATTTTAGATGAGTTCTTGCTAATTGATCAGTTTTACCTAATCGGCACGACATATATATATATATATATATATATATATATATATATATATATATATATATATATATATATATATATATATATTTTTGCAAAAGATCACAGTAAACAGGTGATATCAAAATATGAGTAGTCACGAAAGCGCTTGGAATTCCTCTATTTTTCATAGTGGTTGTCTTGCATATATATATATATATATATATATATATATATATATATAAATATATATATATATATATATATATATATATATATATATATATATATATATATATATATATATATATATATATATATATGTCGTGCCGATTAGGTAAAACTGGTCAATTAGCAAGAACTCATCTAAAATTAAGTCCTTTCTAAAATTTTCTCTTATACGTTTAAAGATATATTTTTTTCATTTATGTTAATGTAAGAATTTATAATTTTGTACCAAGAGAAACTTTGAAAACCTACCTAACCTTATTACAACAAGCGCAATTTAATTTAGCCTAACCTAACTAAATATATTTTAGATACGTTAACATTAATTTAATAATAAACAAACACAATGAAATATATTTTTTTCGTTATGTTCAGAATGATTTTGGCGAAATTATTGCATACACAAATTTTCACTTGTCCTATATGGCAAGATGAGCGTTGCTATTTAAGCCAAAATCGCAAGTTTTACCTAATCGGCACGACATATATATATATATATGATAGAGTGGATAGGGGAGCAATGTGGCAAATGTTGCAAGTGTATGGAATAGGTAGTAAGTTACTGAAGGGTGTAAAGAGTTTTTATGAGGATATTGAGGCTCAGGTTAGGGTGTGTAGGAGAGAGGGAGATTACTTCCCGGTAAAAGTAGGTCTTAGACAGGGATGTGTAATGTCACCATGGTTGTTTAATATATTTATAGATGGGGTTGTAAAAGAAGTAAATCCTAGGGTGTTGGGGAGAGGGTTGGGATTAAATTATGGAGAATTAAATGCAAAATGGGAGTTGACACAGTTACTTTTTGCTGATGATACTGTGCTTATGGGAGATTCTAAAGAAAAGTTGCAAAAGTTAGTGGACGAGTTTGGGAGAGTGTGTAAAGGTAGAAAGTTAAAAGTGAACATAGATAAGAGTAAGGTGATGAGGGTATCAAACGATTTAAATAAAGAAAATTTGGATATCACATTGGAGAGAGGGATTATGGAAGAAGTAAATGTTTTCAGATATTTGGGAGTTGACGTGTCAGCGGATGGGTTTATGAAGGATGAGGTTAACCATAGAATTGATGAAGGAAAAAAGGTGAGTGGTGCATTGAGGTATCTGTGGAGACAAAAAACGTTATCCATGGAGGCAAAGAAGGGAATGTACGAAAGTATAGTGGTACCAACACTCTTATATGGGTGTGAAGCATGGGTTGCAAATGCTGCAGCGAGGAGGAGGCTGGAGGCAGTGGAGATGTCATGTCTAAGGGCAATGTGTGGTGTAAATATTATGCAGAAAATTCGGAATGTGGAAATTAGGAGAAGGTGTGGAGTTACTAAAAGTATTTGTCAGAGGGCTGAAGAGGGGTTGTTGAGGTGGTTTGGTCATTTAGAGAGAATGGATCAAAGTAGAATGACTTGGAGAGCGTATAAATCTGTAGGGAAGGAAGGCGGGGTAGGGGTCGTCCTAGAAAAGGTTGGAGGGAAGGGGTAAAGGAGGTTTTGTGGGCGAGGGGCTTGGACTTCCAGCAAGCATGTGTGAGCGTGTTAGATAGGAGTGAATGGAGAAGAATGGTTTTGGGACATGACGATCTGTTGGAGTGTGAGCAGGGTAACATTTTGTGAAGGGATTCAGGGAAACCAGTTAATTGATTTAGTTGGACTTGAGTCCTGGAAATGGGAAGTACAATGCCTGCACTTTAAAGGAGGGTCTGAGATAGTGACAGCTGGGAGGGACAATTCTCAGCTGTCGTATCTGAGCTCCTCTGCAAAGACAGTGATTATGTATGAGTGTGGTGAAAGTGTTGAATGATGATGAAAGTATTTTCTTTTTGGGGATTTTCTTTTCTTTTGGGTCACCCTGCCTCGGTGGGAGACGGCCGACTTGTTGAAAAAAAAAAAAAAAAAATAATATATATATATATATATATATATATATATATATATATATATATATATATATATATATATATATATATATATATATTTATATATGAGGATTTGTTAAATGTTGATGAAGACAGGAAGCTGTGATTTCGTGTGTAGGGCAAGGAGGAATAACATCTTGTAGGAGTGTGGAAGAGCCAGTTGTGGGTGTAGGGAAGTTCGTGAGGCAGTGGGTAGAATGAAAGGGGTAAGGCAGCTGGGATTGATGGGATAAAGATAGAAATGTTAAAAGCAGGTGGGGATATAATTTTGGAGTGGTTGGTGCTATTATTTAATAAATGTATGGAAGAGGGTAAGGTACCTAGGGATTGGCAGAGAGCGTGTATTGTTCCTTTGTATAAAGGCAAAGGGGACAAAAGAGAGTGCAAAAATTATAGGGGAATAAGTCTGTTGAGTGTACCTGGTAAAGTGTATGGTAGAGTTATTATTGAAATAATTAAGAGTAAAACAGAAAGCAGGATAGCAGATGAACAAGGGGCTTTAGGAAAGGTAGGGGTGTGTAGACCAAGTGTTTACAGTTAAACATATAGGTGAACAGTATTTGGAAAAGGGTAAAGAGGTTTTGTGGCATTTATGGATTTGGAAAAGGCGTATGATAGGGTAGATAGGGGGCAATGTGGCAGATGTTGCAGGTGTATGGAATAGGAGGAAGGTTACTGAAAGCAGTGAAGATTTTTTATGAGGATAGTGAGGCTCAGGTTAGAGTGTGTAGGAGGGAAGGGGACTATTTCCCAGTAAAAGTGGGCCTTAGACAAGGATGTGTGATGTCACCGTGGTTGTTCAATATATTTATAGATGGGGTTGTAAGAGAAGTGAATGCGAGGGTCTTGGCAAGAGGTGTTGGGCTAATAGATAAAGAAGCAAATACAAAGTGGGAGTTGTCACAGTTGCTTTTTGCTGATGACACTGTGCTTTTGGGAGATTCTGAAGAGAAGCTGCAGAGGTTGGTGGATGAATTTGGTAGGGTGTGTAAAAGAAGAAAATTGAAAGTGAATATAGGAAAGAGTAAGGTGATGAGGATAACAAAAAGAATAGGTGACAAAAGATTGGATATCAGATTGGAGGGAGAGAGTATGGAGGAGGTGAATGTATTCAGATATTTGGGAGTGGACATGTCGGCGGATGGATCTATGAAGGATGAGGTGAATCATATAATTGATGAGGGGAAAAGGGTGAGTGGAGCACTTCGGAGTCTGTGGAGACAAAGAACCTTGTCCATGGAAGTAAAGAGGGGAATGTATGAGAGTATAGTTATACCAACGCTCTTATATGGGTGTGAAGCATGGGTGATGAATGTTGCAACGAGGAGAAGGCTGGAGGCAGTGGAGATGTCATGTCTGAGGTCAATGTGTGGTGTGAATATAATGCAGATAATTCGGAGTTTGGAAATTAGGAGGAGGTGCGGGATTACCAAAACGATTGTCCAGAGAGCTGAGGAGGGGTTGTTGAGGTGGTTTGGACATGTAGAGAGAATGGAACGAGACAGAGTGACTTCGATAGTGTATAAATCTGTAGTGGAGGGAAGGCGGGGTAGGGGTCGGCCTAGGAAAGGTTGGAGGGAGGGGGTAAAGGAAGTTTTGTGTGCGAGGGGCTTGGACTTCCAGCAAGCATGTGTGAGCGTATTTGATAGGAGTGAATGGAGGCATATGGTTTTAATACTTGACGTGCTGTTGGAGTGTGAGCAAAGTAACATTTATGAAGGGATTCAGGGAAACCGGCAGGCCGGACTTGAGTTCTGGAGATGGGAAGTACAGTGCCGGCACTCTGAAGGAGGGTGTTAATGTTGCAGTTTTATAACTGTAGTGTAAAGCACCCTTCTGGCAAGACAGTGATGGAGTGAATGATGATGAAAGTTTTTCTTTTTCGGGCCACCCTGCCTTGGTGGGAATCGGCCGATGTGTTAATAAAATATATATATATATATATATATATATATATATATATATATATATATATATATATATATATATATATATATATATATATATATATATTGTCGTGCCGATTAGGTAAAACTGGTCAATTAGCAAGAACTCATTTAAAATTAAATTCTTTCTAAAATTTTATCTTATACGTTTAAAGATATATTTTTTTTCATTTATGTTAATGTAAAAATTTTAATTTTGAACTAAAAGAAACTTAGAAAACCTACCTAACCTTATTATAACAAGCGCAATTTAATTTAGCCTAACCCAACTAAATATATTTTTGATACGTTTACAGTAATTTAATAATAAACAAACACATTGAATGATTTTTACGAAATAATTGCATACACAAATTTTCACTTGTCTTTAATGGCAAGATGAGCGTTGCTATTTAAGCCAAAATCGCAAGGTTTACCTAATCGGCACGACATATATATATATATATATATATATATATATATATATATATATATATATATATATATATATATATATATATATATATATATATATATATATATATATATATATATATATATATATATATATATATATATATATATATATATATATATATATATATATATATATATAGGGTACCCTCATCCTTTCATCCTCAAAGAAAAGAATAAACTTGCTTCAGGGAAAACTTAAGTTTCTCCCTGAAGCTGTTTGAATATTGTTTTCTTTATTTAAAGACAAAACACATTGACAAAAATACAATAGTGAGTAGAACAACATAGATAACTCAGAGCTACATCTCGAGTACTTCGTGCAACTCTTTGGCGGTGGGCCGGGTGCCCAGAATGCTGCAGGCATTTCCCCTCTGAATCGTATCACTGAGTCTCTAAAAAAGAAGCTGGCTGCCCTGTGGTCCTTAGTTTTTATGATGAGTTTTTCTCCCAGCTCTTTGAGGAACTTTGGAGCACACTTGCCCCATATTCTAAGGGTCTCCGACCCATAGAGCCTTCTGGGTCTCCCTGTGGCTGGTCGCTCCACCCTTTTCAGCTTCGGAGTATGGCAAGTAGGTGTCTCCCAATGTGGCGGCAAAGGTGTAGTCCCAGGCAATCTGCTTACCATCCTTCCAGGGTAGCATAGTGGCTCCATTAGGATGCTTTTGACTTCTGTCAGACCTCTGCACTTGGGGTTCCCGTTGAGCTGGGCAATGGGCTGTGGAGAGGCTTCTCTTTATGATGTCGTTGACCTCCTCATGTCTAGCATACGTCCCTTCTGATGTGTGACACACGAGACCATGAAGTCCGAATTGATCAGCCGTCGCCCTGCCGCAAATACACCAATGTTCGGTGAGTATGGGGGCGGCAAGGCGAAGAGCAACACCAATCCGAATGGCCTGTGGGTCGAGTCGAGTCCCCAGAGAAATTGGGAACAGCTAGAACGAAATCTTCTGAGTGTGGTGCCTTCATCGCTAGGAGACGAGCTTTGTCCTTTCCTGAAGCGTTGGTGAGCATTGTGTTGGCAATTTTTTTCCATGAGTGGTTTGATCCAGTGGGACTGTTTGTGCTCTTTGGGAGGAGCTGGTCTACTGGAGGAGTCTGCAAGGATGTCCCATCAACCGGCTGCTTCAATGAACCAGGGGTATTTAGCTCCTATCGCGTCTCTCAAGCGTTCGGGGACAATCTTCTTGACTTAACCACTGGAAGCCAAACAAGACGCCAGATCCCATTGCTGATCTTCCAGTGACAGATTCAGTGCTTTTCTAAAGACTGATTTCAGGAGTGCGTCATATTCGTTGAATCTTGGTTTGTCAAATGAAGGTGCGCACCTCAGGAAGTGAGTGTTGGCAGAGTAAGACATCTTGTGAGGAGATACAGGGCATCATGGGCATCAAGATCGCTTATTCTCTCCTCCATTCTCTTCAGGTCATTCAGTTTGTCCTTGAGGACCGTGTCGATGGCCTGATGACCCAGCGGTGCTCCGAAGAGGGTGCTGTTGGATGGAGTGGTAGTAGGGACTTCAGGGAGGATTGTTTGCACACCTCTGATTATTTCCCGGTTCGCTGTGATGATTTTACACTTGGAGGGATTGAGGAGGGATGTGTTTTCGCTCACCATGAGGCGGGCCAAAACAGCATGGGTTCGACTCCTTGGCTAGTCACAGTGTTGTTATTGATCAATGCCACTCGTTCGTGGGTACAATAATATAATATACTGCTCGTTGGGCTAGTACACCAAATAGGGAGTAGAATGAAATTAGCTTAGAGGCGTCCACACCACCGTATGTCCTTGGAAGGCGGGTACCACAATTAGCTTGGCTGGATGCGCCATTCTTAAGGAGTGTGTGGTGTAGTGGTCTAAAGCATCATGTGTTTTCACTCACCATGAGGCGAGCAAAAGCAGCATGGGTTCGACTCCTTGGCTAGTCGCAGTGTTGTTATTGATCAGTACCACTCGTTTGTGGGTACGATAATATATATATATATATATATATATATATATATATATATATATATATATATATATATATATATATAATATATATATATATATATATATATATATATATAATATATATATATAATATATATATATAATATATATATTATAATATATATATATATATATATATATATATATATATATATATATATATATATATATATATATATATATATATATATATATATATATATATATATATATATATATATATATATATATATATATATATATATATATATATATATATATATATATATATATATATATATATATATATATATATATATATATATATATATATATATATATATATATATATATATATATATATATATATATATATATATATATATATATATATATAATATATATATATATATATATATATATATATATATATATATATATATATATATATATATATATATATATATATATATATATATATATATATATATATATATATATATATATATATATATATATATATATATATATATATATTGCGAACAATCACAGACAGGCGACCTTAACTATGCAAGACAAGCCACGGGAGGTGGAAATTTTTAGCTCAAGTACTTTCACACTTATCAGTGAGTCATCAGGAGCTATGCAATGTTGCATGGTTGCAACTGAAAGATTGAGGGGAAGTTTTCTCAGAGTAGTGCAGTGCGGGTCTGTCCCCTACTGCAGGCTCTCTCAGGATACTGAGAGACCACAGCACCACCCAATCCTATAAGAATCACGCACCCAGCAGAGCTAGGTGTTTTACTGTGATCCGAGGAAATACGATAGTGTGCATGCCTATGAGCTAATTTCACTCTACTCCCCGTTTGGTGTACTAGCCTCCACGAGCAGTATATATATATAATCATGGACGAGTGGTATTTTATCAATAACAACATTATGACTAGCCGAGGACTCGAACCCATTTCGTTTTGGCCCGCCTCATGGTGAGCGAAAGTTTAGTGACTCTGTAACTCACAGAACCACCCAATCCTACAAGAATAACGCACCCAGCAGAGCTAGGAATTTTACCGTGATCGTAGGACATACGATTGTGTGGGTGCCCCAGAGCTAATTTCATTGTTGTAGGATTAGGTGGTCCTGTGGGTTAGAGCGTCATGTGATTTTTGCTTATTATGAGGCGGGCCAAAAAGACATGGGTTCAAGTCTTCGGCTAGTCTCAGTGTTGTTATTGATTAAATACCACTCGTCCATGGTTACAATAATATAAATACTGCTCGTGGAGGCTAGTACACCAAACGGGGAGTAGAATGAAATTAGCCCCTAGTAACCCACACCATTGTATATCCTCGGATCACGGAAAAACACCTAGCTCTGCTGGGTGTGTGATTCTTGTAGGAGTGGGTAGTCCTGTGGGTTTGAGCGTCATGTGGTTTTCGCTCACCATGAGGCGGGCCAAAACGACATGGGTTCCAGTCCTTGGCGAGTCGCAGTGTTATTGATTAAATACCACTCGTCCATGGTTACAATAATATATATATGTCGTGCCGAATTGGTAAAACTTGCGATTTTGGTTTAAATAGCAACGCTCTTCTTGCCGAATAGGGCAAGCGAAAATTTGTGTATGCAGTAATTTCGCAAAAATCATTCTGAACCTAACGAAAAAAAAAATATTTCATTGTGCTTATTTATTAAATTATTGTAAACTTGTGTAAATTATATTTAGTTGGATTAGGTTAAATTTAATTGCGCTTCTTATAATAAGGTTAGGTAAGTTTTCTAAGGTGCTTTTGGTACAAAATTATGAATTTTTATTTTAACATAAAAGAAAAAAATATATATCTTTAAAGGTATAAGAGATAATTTTAGAATGGACTTAATTTTAAATGTGTTCTTGTTATTTGACGAATATTACCTATTCGGTACGACAATTACATCCAGATGAGAATCGAACCCATGACATTTAGCCTGGCTCCTGGGAACCAAGCTAACCTCCTAGCGCCTTAAACCACTTGACCACCATGCTACAAACACCAGGCACACAGTAAGTACTCTGGAACTGCGTCCTGGTGCAAGCATATTCGTGGCCGTCGATACTACAGGACACATTGTATTCTTTTACCGTTTTGAATACCAGTTTCAACGATAAGTACACATATTTATGCATGTGAGAACAAGTGGGTTTAAGTAAATATCTAACTGCACTGGCCTTGAGTCGAACCCAAGTGCCGTGCTAAAGTATCGGGGTTTAGATTCCAGCCAGTGTAGTTTGTTATTTACGTACTTAAAACTTCTTGTTTATTGGTGCATTAATATAAATACTGCTCGGGTGACTGGTATTCTAAATGGGAGGAAAATTAAATTAGTCCTGTAGCATGATACAGCCACGTATGTGTCTGCATCAGGAGTGACATGTTCAGTAGTAATGGATACTTGATATTTGTGAAGTTGATGACTAAGTGGGCTACTCAGGTGGCTTGTTAAAGTTCGATTCCTGGTCAGTGCAGTTTGTTATTTGCATATATCTTAAACCTTATAGCAGTACCAAGCTCCTTGCATAATCCATCTTTAATTCTCTAATATCACCACATAATAATTTTTCTAAATTTATCTTTCCCTTCATCATATTGACGTTATTCATGACTCTCACACCAAATATTTCCGTTGCCTCTATTTTCTTCATTGCTAAAAAAAATCACAGATGATTCTTCACACGTATATAAACATACAGAATATGTTGAGTGACTTAGCTCATTGCCCTGGTCTCCCTCCCTGCACAGACATGGCAGTTCAGAACTTCGTTGGCGATGCCTTCCGAGGAGCCACCTGGGTGGCTCTGCACAATGGTGGTGGAGTGGGTTGGTGAGTATTAATCTTGTTGATAGGAGGCGAAGAGCGGTAAACTGCAAGTGTAATTGTATTTCATGAGGAGCTGTAACACCCATTGTTGTCATTGAGCGTGAGGGGTGTTGCAAGCTTGATCCTTCCTCCTCTTACCGTGACCCGGCCTTTGACCAGTCACGTTCATGATGGAATCATAATGAAAAATAAACACATAATAAACACTTGTGTTTGTTTTTCCATTATGTCGGTATTTTCCATTTATTTCCATAAAATCATAATGAGTTGAGTAGAGCAGCGACGATAACTTTAGTGATGGTATTGAGTAGTGATGAATAGTTGAGAGTGAATGAGGTAATCTCAAAAATTTATAAATTATTAAAAAAATAACAATTCTTCAATTTATAAATAATATGAAATATTAAAAATTTTCAACATAGTATCATTCTTATTCTTATTGTTGTTGTTGTTATTCATAATATTTATGATAGATTTAAAAATGTAGTGTTAGTGTTCAGCAGAAGTTTGTGGTCACAGGAAAGTGGGTGCGGGAGGGAAGAAGAGCGATTGGTGGAATGATGAGGTAAAGAGAGAAAAAGTTAGCATACGAGAGGTTTTTAAAAAGTAGAAGTGATACAAGGAGGGAGGAGTATATGGAGGAAAAAAAAAGAGGTTAAGAGAGTTGTGAATGACAGTAAAAGGAGACCAAATAAGAGATTGGGTGAGATGTTATCAACAAATTTTGTTGAGAATAAGAAAAAGTTTTGGAGTGAGATTAATAAGTTGAGAAAGCCTAGAGAAAGAATGGATCTGAAAGTTAAAAATAGGAGAGGAGAGTTATTACTTGGAGAAGATGGAGGGAATATTTTGAGGAACCGTTAAATGCTGATGAAGATAGGGAAGCTGTGATATCGTGATTTGGGCAGGGAGGTATAACATCTTGTAGGAGTGAGGAAAAGCCAGTTGTGAGTGTGGGGGATGTACGTGAGGCAGTGGGTAGAATGAAAGGGGTAAAGCAGCTGGGATTGATGGGATAGACAGAAATGTTAAAAGCAGGTGGGGATATATTTTTTGATTGGTTAGTGCTTTTATATAATAAATGTATGGCAGAGAGCATAAATAGTTCTTTTGTATAAATGCAAAGGGAATAAAAGACTGTGAAAATTACAGGTGAATAAGGCTGTTGAGTATATCTGATAAAATGTATAGTAGAGTTATTATTGAAAGAATTAAGAGTAAGAAGGAGAGTAGGATAGCAGATGAACAGGGAGGCTTCAGGGAGGGTAGGGGGTGTGTAGACCAAGTGTTTACAGTGAAACATATAGGTGAACAGTATTTAGATATAGGTAAAGAGGTTTTTGTGGCATTTATGGATTTGAAAAAGATATGCAGCGCCCCGTGACCTGGTGGCAAAAGCTCTCGCTTCACACGGTGAGGGTCCGGGTCCGATTCCCGGCGAAGGGGTGGAAACATCAGACGTGTTTCCTTACACTGGCTCTCTATGTTCACCCATCAGTAAAATGGGTACCTGGGTGTTAGTGGACTGGTGTGGGTCGCATCCTGGGACAAAAACTAACCTAATTTGCCAGAAATGCTCTGCATAACAAAGGACTTTCTATATAGTAGTATGTCATTGGTGTCAGCTATGGCCTGTGTACCTTGTACATGTACTTGTTGTAAATAAAGATATTATTATTATATTATTATTATATGGCAGGGTGAAAGGGGGACAATGTGGTAGGTGTCGCAATAATGTATGGAATAGGGGGGGGCACGTTACTGAAAGCAGTAGAGTTTTTACGAGGATAGTGAGTATGTAGGAGAGAGGGAGATTATTTCGTTCTGTTGAGGTGATGCTCAACAGAATGAACACCAGCAGAGTTGTTCTGCATAAAATTTATGCAATGAAGTAACTTAAGAACCTCATAGGTTGATGAATTAGACATACGTGCAACACCTTGGGTATCTTTACTTTGTATAGTGGGTATATCAACACAATACATGGACATGATCTAAAGGCTTGAAATACATACAGAAGGCGGTGGAAGACGAGATAATCAGTGTATCAGTCTAAGAGCAGGTGATGAGTACTGTAGCCTTTCATCTACACTGTACTTCACAGTAAGTAAGGTTTTCCTCGCATATACGAATGCCAGACACTGTCTGGCCACGCTATACACATCACACATATGGGCCACTAAAACGACATCTTCCAGCTCCCATATTAATTCAAGTTTCTGAAGAATGAAAAGGCACAATACCGTTACTGGAAAACTACACAAATATCCCGCACTTAGCAGACTCAATCTTATGACGAGGCTTCGGTCCCACTACGACCATTAAGGGCAGTAACACCTGTCTCCGAGAGCGAATAAAAAAAAATCGAAAAATTATGAAAATTGAGTTAATTTTATAGAAAAATAGCTTAACTCTCTGGCTACACAATGGTACAAGACTCAATGTAATACGACGTTTCTACAAGAAATTATAGTCATATATATCATGTATGGTGACGGCGATGTGCGCAGCTCGCCTGCTCTCAGCCCGTATATTTTTAGATTTTTTTTCCATTTTTTTTCTTTACCGTTTCGTGTATTATTCATTCTAATGGTGTAATTTACGATTTGGCATCATATGAGAGTGGGCGGAGCTTATACGTAGTCTACCAGCCAATCAGGAACGATCTGGGAATATTTGCTGACGTCAGCAGAATTCCCACTGAGAGCACCATATATTATTTCATTATTATGCTAATATCAATTCTACGGCTTATTTATCTATCACAATTGATCTAATATGAAATAATAAACACTATAAATAACATATAAACATGTTATATGCTCCAGCATGAATAAAAATGAGCTCTAATATAGTGCGGTCTCTATCAGCAATATGAGTATAAAAATGATTCCCCTTCCATCCCCTTCCCATAACGTTTTCTTTGGCCTGTAAATAAGAGAAAACGGTGTGTAGAGGCTAACTACACTAAAACATTAGTTAAAACATTGAAACAAGTGATTTTTTCGAAAAAAAAAAAAAAATTCCCGAGGCGGGTGGCCGGCGCCGTTCCAGGCGCTTTCCAGGCGAATATCTCGGAAGTTATTGACTTATTTTACTTTGTGGAGTTTTTACTGTTTGATTAAATGAAATAATATTCACAGGAATGGTAAAAATATGATTGTTCTTATTTTTAAGAACGCACTTTTGTAAATATTCCAAATATTTTGGGATTTATTTGGGATTAAAGGGCATATTTTTTTTCAACATTCAAACAGTTACATGCTTTATTTTTTTTGTGGAATAAAGATAAGATGTTTACAGGAAAGTACGTCGTCAAAAAATCGTATTAGCATTGTTCTTTCGGTACCAAGTCTCAAAACAACCTTACGTAGTGACATATAGGATCGGGATCCTGCCAAACGTCCTGACATGAGATTTTCAGTAAATATTTTTTTTTTCAGTTGTTGTTTGGACTATCTTATTGAATAATTTTTAAAACATATTGAGTGAACACTTCTATGTGTAAAAAAAAAAATGAAAGAAATTCGACGAACAGAAAAAAAACAAAAAATTGACAGGTCATACTGCCCCTAACTAGTCTCATTAATTACTTGAGTATTCAGGTTTCTGCTTAACACTTGAGGGAACACACTTCTTGGCACTATAATATGATAAAATATTATAATATCTTTATTTACTACAAGTACATGTACAAGGTATACAGGCCTAGCTGACATCAAAGACATGCTACTGTATAGAAAGCCCCTTGTCAGGGCAAATTAGGTCAGTTTTGTCCCAGGATGTGACCCACACAAGTCGACTAACAGCAAAGCCCCTTGCAGAGGACAGTGTTAATAACACTGTACACAGCACCTCAATATTATTACAAACACAGTAAACTTTAGGGGAAAATTGGATATGAAATGGTGTGAATTTGTGTGAAGACAATAATACTCTGCCCTCACTGATACTGTTACTGGCCTCATTGTCACTGACTTCAATGTCACTGTCACTGACCTCACTGTCATCTAATGTTACTGGTTTCACTTTCATCTACTGTTACTGGTTTCACTTTCATCTACTGTTACTGCCCTCACTGCCATCTACTGTCACTGTCCTCACTGGCATCTACTGTCACTGGCCTCACTTACATTTACTGTCATTGGCCTCACTGCCATCTACTGTCACTGCCCGCACTGTCATCTACTATCACTGGTCACTGCAATCTACTGTCACTGGCCTCACTCTCATCTAGTGTCACTGGCCTAACTATCATCTACTGTCACTGGCCTCAATGTCATTTACTGTCACTATTATCTAATGTTACTGGCCACACTGTCATCTACTGCTCTCACTGTCATCTAATGTTACTGGCCACACTGTCATCTACTCTCACTGGCATCACTGCCATCTACTCTCACTAGCCTTACTGTCATCTACTGTCACTGGCCTCATTGTCATCTACTCTCTCTAGTCTCAATATCATCTACTGTCACTGGACTCACTGCCATTTACTGTCACTGTCCTCAATATCATCTACTGTCACTTGTCTCACTGCCATCTTCGGTCACTGGCCTCACTCATCAACTGTCACTGGGGTCACTGTAATCTACTGTCACTGGCCTCACTGTCATCTACTGTTACAGGCCTCACTCCCATCTACCCTCACTGGCCTCACTGTCATCTACTGTCACTAGCCTCACTGACATCTACTGTCAATGGCCTCACTGTCTACTATTGTCATTGTTCCCACTGTCATCTACTCTCACTGACCTCACTGTCATCTACTGTCACTGCCCTCACTGTCATCTACTGTCACTGGCCTCAACGTCATCTACTGTCACTCTCCTCACTCTCATCTTCTATCACTGGCTTCACTGCCATCTACACTCACTGGCCTTACTGTCATCTAGTGTCACTGGCCTCACTGCAATCTACTGTCATCTGCCTCTTTGTCATCTTCTGTCACTGGCATCACTGCCAACTACAGTTACTGGTCTCAATATCATCTACTGTCACAGTCCTCACTGTCATCTACTGTCACTTGCCTCGCTCTCATCTACTCTAACTGGCCTCACTGTCATCTACTGTCTCTGCCCTCACTCTCATCTGCTCTCAATGGACTCATTGTAATCTACTTCCACTGGCCTCATCTCATCTACTGTTACTAGAATCATTGTAATCTACTGTCACTGGCCTCACTAGCAACATCTGTCACTGGCTTCACTGGCATCTTCTGTCACTGGCCTCACTCATATACTGTCACTGGCGTCACTGTAATCTACTGTCATTGGACTCATTGTCATCTACTGTCACTGACCTCACTCTCACCTACTGTCACTGACCTCACTGTCATCTACTGTGACTGGCCTCTCAGCCATCTACTGTCACTGGTCTCACTGTCAACTACTTTTACTGGCCTCATTGTCGTCTACTGTCACTGGCCTTACTGCCATCTACTCTCACTTGCATCACTCTTATCTACTGTCACTGGTCTCTCTGTAATCGAAAGACACTGGCCTCACTGTTAACTACTGTCACTTGCCTCACTAGCATCTACTGTCACTGCCCTCTCTCTCATCTACTGTCACTGGCCTCACTGTCATCTACTGTCACTGGAATTTCTCCCATCTATTTTCACTTCCCTCATTATCAACTACTGTCACTGTCGTCACTGCCATCTACTGTCACTGGAATCAATGTCATCCAGTGTCACTGGCCTCACTATCATCTACTCTCATTGACCTCACTATCTTCTACTCTCACTATCCTCACTCCCATCTACTGTCACTGACATCACTGTCATTTATTGTTACGGGTCTCACTGCCATCGACTGTCATTAGCCTCACTGTCATCTACTGTCACTGACCTCACTGGCATCTATTTTCACAGGTCTCACTGCCATCTACTCTCACCAGCCTCACTGCCAGCTACTGTCACTGGCCTCACTCCCATCTACTGTCACTGGTCTCACTGCCATCTACACTCACTGGCCTCACTGCCATCTACACTCACTGGCCTTACTGACATCTATTGTCACTGGTCTCACTGCCAGCTACTGTCACTGGCCTCACTGCCATATACTGTCACTGGCCTCAATGCCATCTACTGTTTCTGGCGTCTCTCAAATCTACTGTCACTGGCCTCACTGTCATCTATTGTCACTGGTTTACTGTCATCTATTGTCACTTGCCTCATTGTCATCTACTGTCACTGGCCTCTCTTTTATCTAATGTTACTGGATTCACTGTCATCTACTGTCATTAGCCTCACTGTCATCTACTCTCACTGGCCTCATTGTTACCTACTGTCACTGGCCTCACTGTCATCTACTGTCACTGGCCTCACTGTCATCTACTGTCACTGGCTTCACTGCCATATACTGTCACTGTTATCACTGACATAAACTGTCACTGGCCACACTGTCATCTACCCTCACTACCCTCACTGCCATCTACTGTCATTGGCTTCACTGACATCCTCTGTCACTAGTCTCACTGCCATCTACTGTCACTGGCCTCACTGCCATCTACTGTCACCCGCCACTCTGTCATCTACTGTCACTGACCCACTGTCAACTACTGATAATAGCCGTCTACTGTCACTGGCTTCACTGTCATCAACTGTCACTTGCTCTATGCCATCCTCTCTCACTGGCCTAACTGCCTTCTACTGTCACTGGCCTCACTGTCATCTACTGTAACTTGCCTCACTGCCATAAACTGTCACTTTCCTCAATGTCAGCTACTGTCACTGGCCTCAATGCCATCCTCTCTCACTGGCCTCACTGCCTTCTCTCACTAGCCTCAGTCCCATCCACTGTCACAGGCGTCACAGTAATCTTCAGTCACTGGCCTCTCTGTCAACTACTGTTACTGGCCTCACAGCAATCTTCAGTCACTGGATTAACTTCCATCTACTGCCACTGGCCTCACTGCCATAAACTGTCACTTTCCTCAATGTCAGCTACTGTCTATGGACTCACTGCCATATACTCTCACTGGCCTGAATGCCATCTTCTGTCACTGACGTCACTTCCATCTACTGTAAATGGCCTCAATGTCATCTAGTGTCAGTGGCCTCTCTGTAATCTAGTGTCACTGTCCTATCCGTCATCTACTCCATCTGGCCTCACTGCCATCTACTGTCACTCACCTAACTGTCATTCACTCTCACTGGCCTCACTGCCATCTTATCTCTCTGGTCTCACTGCGATCTCCTGTCATTGGCATTACTGTCATCTACTCTCACCTTCCTCACTGTCACCTTCTGTCACTACCCTCACTGATATCTTCAGACATTGGCCTCTTTGGTATCTTCTGTCACTGGCCTCACTGTCACCTACTGTCACTGGCCTCATTGTCATCTACTGTCACTGGCCTCATTGTCATCTATTGTTACTGGCCTCGCTGCCAACAACTGTCACTGTCCTCACTCTCATCTACTGTCATTGGCCTCAGTGTCATCTACTGTAATTGGCATCACTGTCATCTACTGTCATTGGCCTCACTGTCATCTACTCCTAACAGCCTAACAGTCATCTACTGTCACTGACCTCACTGTCATCTACTGTCATTGGCCTCACTCTCATCTGCTGTCACTGGTCTCATTGTCATCTACTCTTGCTGGCCTCACTTTAGTTAGGCTACTGTCATCTAATGTACTCCACTGTCATCAAATGTTACGGGCCCACACTCTCATCTACTGTCACTGGCTCCTGTCATCTACTGTCACTGGTCTCTCTGTAATCGCAGAAGACACTGTCCTCACTCTTACTACTGTGACTTGCCTCACTAGCATCTACTGTCACTGACTCCTCTATTTTCCTGCCCTCATCAACTACTGTGACTGTCGTCACTGCCATCTACTGTCACTTTAATCAATGTCATCCAGTGTCACTGGCCTCACTATCATCTACTCTCATTGGCCTCACTATCTTCTACTCTCACTATCCTCACTCCCATCTACTGTAACTGACATCACTGTCATTTATTGTTACGGGTCTCACTGCCATCGACTGTCATTAGCCTCACTGTCATCTACTGTCACTGACCTCACTGGCATCTATTTTCACAGGTCTCACTGCCATCTACTCTCACCAGCCTCACTGCCAGCTACTGTCACTGGCCTCACTCCCATCTACTGTCACTGGTCTCACTGCCATCTACACTCACTGGCCTCACTGCCATCTACACTCACTGGCCTTACTGACATCTATTGTCACTGGTCTCACTGCCAGCTACTGTCACTGGCCTCACTGCCATATACTGTCACTGGCCTCAATGCCATCTACTGTTTCTGGCGTCTCTCAAATCTATTGGCACTGGCCTCACTGTCATCTACTGTCACTGGTTTCACTGTCATCTATTGTCACTTGCCTCATTGTCATCTACTGTCACTGGCCTCTCTTTTATATATTGTTACTGGATTCACTGTCATCTACTGTCATTAGCCTCACTGTCATCTACTCTCACTGGCATCATTGTTACCTATGTCACTGGCCTCACTGTCATCTATTGTCACTGGCCTCACTGTCATCTACTGTCGTTGGCCTCACTGTCATCTACTGTCACTGGCCTCACTGCCATATACTGTCACTGTTATCACTGACATCAACTGTCACTGGCCACACTGTCATCTACCCTCACTACCCTCACTGCCATATACTGTCATTGGCTTCACTGTCATCCTCTGTCACCCGCCACACTGTCATCTACTGTCACTGGCCCACTGTCAACTTCTGTTAATAGCCATCTACTGTCACTGGCTTCTCTGCTATCTACTGTCACTGGCCTCTATGCCATCCTCTCTCACTGGCCTAACTGCCTTCTACTGTCACTGGCCTCACTGCCTTCTACTGTCACTGGCCTCACTGTCATCTACTGTCACTGGCCTCACTGCCATAAACTGTCACTTTCCTCAATGTCAGCTACTGTCACTGGCCTCAATGCCATCCTCTCTCACTGGCCTCACTGCCTTCTACTCTCGCTAGCCTCAGTCCCATCCACTGTCACTGGCCTCTCTGTCAACTACTGTCACTGGCGTCACAGCAATCTTCAGTCACTGGCCTCTCTGTCAACTACTGTCACTGGCCTCACAGCAATCTTCAGTCATTGGATTAAGTTCCATCTACTGCCACTGGCCTCACTGCCATAAACTGTCACTTTCCTCAATGTCAGCTACTGTCTATGGACTCACTGCCATATACTCTCACTGGCCTCACAGCAATCTTCAGTCACTGGATTAAGTTCCATCTACTGTCAATGGCCTCAATGTCATCTAGTGTCAGTGGCCTCACTGTAATCTAGTGTCACTGTCCTATCCGTCTTCTACTCCATCTGGCCTCACTGCCATCTACTGTCACTCACCTAACTGTCATTCACTCTCACTGGCCTCACTGCCATCTTATCTCTCTGGTCTCACTGCCATCTCCTGTCATTGGCATTACTGTCATCTACTCTCACCTTTCTCACTGTCACCTTCTGTCACTGCCCTCACTGACATCTTCAAACATTGGCCTCTTTGGTATCTTCTGTCACTGGCCTCACTGTCACCTACTATAACTGGCCTCACTGCCATCTACTTTCTCTGGCGTCACTCATCTACTGTCACTGGCGTCACTGTCATCTACTGTCACTGGCCTCATTGTCATCTACTGTCACTGGCCTCACTGTCATCTATTGTTACTGGCCTCACTGCCAACAACTGTCACTGTCCTCACTCTCATCTACAGTCACTGGCCTCACTTTCATCTACTGTCACTGCACTCACTGTCATCTACTTTCATTGACCTCACTCTCATCTACTGTCATTGGCCTCAGTGTCATCTACTGTCATTGGCATCACTGTCATCTACTGTCATTGGCCTCACTGTCATCTACTCATAACAGCCTCACAGTCATCTACTGTCACTGACCTTACTGTCATCTACTGTCATTGGCCTCACTATCATCTGCTGTCACTGGCCTCATTGTCATCTACTCTTGCTGGCCTCACTGTTAGCTATTGTTACTGGTCTCACTGTCATCTAATGTTACTGGCCACACTGTAATCTACTCTCACTGGCATCACTGCCATCTACTCTCACTAGCCTCACTGTCATCTACTGTCACTGGCCTCATTGTCATCTACTGTCACGGGCCTTTCTGTCATCTACTGTCACTGGCCTCACTGTGCATCTACTGTCACTGGCCTGTCATGTATTGTCACTACCCTCACTGCCATCTACTGTCACTGGCCTCTGCCATCTACTGTCACTGGCCTCATTGCCATCTACTGTCACTTGCCTTAATGTCATCTACTCTCACTGTCTTCTCTGCCATCCACTCTCACTGGCCTCACTGCCATCTACTCTCACTGGCATCTCTCTCCTCTAGTATCATTGACCTCACCATCGTCTACTCTCAATCTCCTGACTCCCATCTACTGTCACTCGCCTCACTGTTATCTAGTCTCAATGGCCTCTCTCCCATACACTGTCACTGGCCTTTCTGTCATCAATTATTATTGGCCTCACTGCCATCTTCTGTCATTTGCCTCACTGTCTTCTAGTGTCACTTGCCTATCCATCATCTACTCTCACTGGCCCCACTGCCATCCACTGTCACTCACTTAACTGCCATCTACTCTCACTGGCCTCACTGCCATTTATTCTCACTGATCTCACTGCCATCTTCTCTCATTGGCCTCACTGCCATCTACTGTCATTGGTGTTACTGCCGTCTACTCTCTCCTTCCTCACTGTCACCTACCGTCACTGGCTTCAGTGACATCTAATCTCATTGCTCTCTATGTCATCTACTGTCACCGGCCTAACTTTCACCTACTATAACTGGCCTCACTGAAATCTACTGTCACTGGCCTCACTGTCATCTTCTCTATCTGGCCTCAATGCCATCTACTTTCACTGACCTCAATGTCAACTAATGTCACTAGCCTCATTGTCATCTCTTCTCACTGGCCTCACTGTCATCTACTTTCTCTGGACATACTCATCTACTGTCACTGGCGTCACTGTAATCTACTGTCATTTTCTTCTTTGTCATCTACTCTCACTGGCCTTACTATCATCTACTCTCATTGGCCTCATTGTCAACTTCTGTCACTGGCCTCACTGTCATCTACTGTCATTGGCCTCACTGCCAACTACTGTCACTGGCATCATTGTCATCTACTGTCATTGGCCTCGCTCTCATCTACTATTACTGGCCTCACTGTCCTCAACTGTCACTGGCATCAGTGATATCTACTGTCATTAGCCTCATTGTCATCTTCTCTTATTGGCATCACTGTCATCTACTGTCACAGGCCTCACTGTTATCTACTGTTACTGGCATCACTGTCTTCTACTGTTACTGGTCTCACTGTCATCTACTCTCACTGGCCTCATTTTCATCGACTGTCACTGGCCTCAATGCCATCTACTGTCACTGGCCTCAGTTATATTTATTGTCACTGGCGTCACTGTCATCTACTGTCACCGGAATCAATGTCATCTAGTGTCATTTGCTCTCTGCCATTTACTCTCACTGGCCTCACTCTCCTCTATTGTCACTAGCCACACCATCTACTTTCACTGGCCTGACTCCATCTACTGTCGCACGCCTCTGTCATCTAGTCTCACTGGCAACACTCCCATTAAACCATACCACGGGTGGGGTTCGAACCCGCGGTCAGAGAGTCTCCGAACTCCAGACCGTCGCGTAAGCCACTGGGCCAGCTAGCTTCAATAAGATTCATCCAACTAGGTATATTTCTACACCATAGGAAGGTTAGCATAGGCACCACTGTGTCCCCTTCAAAGCCGTCAACATGACTCACGAAATCGTAATGACAAGATTGCAAACAAACCATACCACGGCTGGGGTTTGAACCCGCGGTCAGAGAGTCTCAGAACTCCAGACCGTCGCGTAAGCCATGTTGACGGCTTTGAAGGGGACTTGAGCTAGAGTTCGTCACGGCCATGCTAGCTGAAGATTCGTCTGTAAAAACTTGCATTTGTGGACATAGTGGTGCCTATGCTAACCTTCCTATGGTCATCTATTGTTACGACCTCACTGTCATCTGTTGCTACTGGCCTTACTGGCATCTACTGTCACTGGCCTCACAGTTATCTACTATTACTGCACTCCCTGCCATCTACTCTCACTGGCCTCACAGTTATTTACGGTCACTGCCTTCACTGTCGTTTACTGTCACCGTCCTTACTCTCATCTACTGTCACTGGCCTTACTGTCATTTACTGTTACTGGCCTCATTGCCGTCTACTGTCACTGGACTTACTACCATCTACTGTTATTGGCCTCACTGCCATCTATTGTTACTGCTCTCACTGTCATCTACTGTCACTGCCTTCGCTGGCATCTACTCTCACTGCCCTCACTGTCATCTACTCTCACTGGCCTCACTCTCATCAACTGTCCTTGATCTCACTCTCATCTATTGTCACTTGCCTCACTGTCATTTACTGTCACTTACCTCACTGCCATCTACCCTCACTGGCCTCACTCTCAGCTACTGCCACTGGCCTCACTGCCATATGCTGTCACTGGCCTCAATGCCATCTTCTCTCACTGGCATCACTGCCATCTAGTGATGCTGGCATCAATGTCATCTAGTGTCACTGGCATCACTGCCATCTACTCTCACTGGCCTAACCATCATCTACTCTCACTGGCCTCACTGCGATCTATTCTCACTGGTCTAACTGCCATCTCCTGTCATTGGCCTCTATATCATCTACTGTCACTGGCCACTCTCTCATATATTGTCACTAGCCTCAGTGTCATGTATTGTTACTGACTTCACTGCCATCTCCTGTCATTGGCCTCACTCTCATCTACTGTCATTGGTCTTACTCTCATCTACTGTCACTGGCCTCACTGTCATTTACTCTCACTGGCCTCACTCCCATCTTCTCTCACCTTTCTCACTGTCACCTACCGTCACTGGCCTCAGTGACATCTACTGTCTTTGGCCTCTTTGTCATCTACTGTTACCGGCCTTACTGTCACCTACTATAACTTGCCTCACTGAAATCTACTGTCACTGGCCTCACTGTAACCTTCTCCATCTGGCCTCACTGCCATCTACTTTCACTGACAGTAGATGGCTTCACTGACATCTACTGTCACTGGCTTAACAGTCATGTACTCTCACTGGCCTCACTGCCATCTACTATGACTCGCCTCACTCTCATCTACTCTTCCTGGCCCTCTGTCATCTACTGTCATTGGCCTTACTGTCATCTATTGTTAATGGCCTCTCTGCCATCTTCTGTCATGGCCTCACTGTTATCTACTGTTACTGCACTCCCTGTCATCTACTGTTACAGCACTCCCTGTCATCTACTTTTACTGCACTCACTGTCATCTACTCTCACTGGACTCACTGTCATCTACTGTCACTGGCCTTACTGTCATCTGCTGTTCCTGGCCTCATTGTCGTCTGCTGTCACTGGCCTTACTGCCAACTACTGTCACTGCTCTCACTGTCATCTACTGTCACTGATCTCACTGTTATCTACTGTCACTGCTCTCACTGTCATCTACTGTCACTGATCTCACTCTCATCTACTTCACTGGCATCACTCTCATCTACTGTCACTCTCCTCACTGTCATCTTCTGTTACTGGCATCATTGTCGTCTACTGTCACTGGCCTCACTGTCATCTATTGTTACTGTCTTCACTGCCAACAACTGTCACTAGCCTCACTGTCATCTACAGTCACTGGCCTAAATTTCGTCTATTGTCACTGGCCTCACTGTCATCTAGCGTCATTGGCCTAACCGTCATCTATTCTCACTGGTCTCACTGACATCGACTGTCATTCGCCTTTTTGTCATCTACTGTCACTGGCCTCACTGTCACCTATTATAACTGGTATCACAGAAATCTACTGTCACTGACTTCACTGACACCTTACCTAACTGGCCTCACTGCCATCTACTTTCACTGGTCTCACTGTCAACTACTTTCACTGGCCTCACCCATCTATTCTCACTGGCCTCACTGTCATCTACTTTCTCTGGTCTCACTCATCTACTGTCACTGGTGTCACTGTAATCTACTGTCATTGACCTCTTTTTCAACTATTGTCACTGGAAATACTGTCACCTACTGTCACTGGAAATACTGTCACCTACTGTCACTGGCCACACTCTCACCAAATCTCACTGGCCTCACTGCCATCTTCTTTCACTGGCCTCACTGTCAAAGTCTGTCATTGGCCACACTATCATCTACTCTCATTGGCCTCACTGTCAACTACTGTCACTGGCCTCTCTCTCATCTACTGTCATTGGCCTCACTGTCATCTACTATCACTGACCTGAGTGTCATCTACTGTCACTCTCCTCACTGTCATATACTGTCACTGGCTTCACTGTCAACTAGTCACTGGCCTCACTTTCATCTACTGTCACTTGCCTCACTGTCATCTTCTGTCACTGGCCTCAATGTCATGTACTGTCATTGGACTCACTGCCAACTACTGTCACTGGTCTCACTGTCTTTTACTGTTACGGGCTTCGCTCTCTTCTACTTTCCCTGGCCTCACTCATCTACTGTCATTGGCCTCACTGTCATCTATTGTCACTGGCACAGTAAAAAGAGCTCACACCTCTAACTTGAAGTTTCAGATGACTCACAGGGATGTTAGGAAGTATTTCTTCAGTCATAGAGTTGTCAGGAAGTGGAAATTAAGAAGAGACACGATAAAACTCATGGTGCAGGGCGAGAGTGGACCTAGAAGTAACCATCGAAGAGGGGATGCCAAGAGCAGTGACTCGACCTCTGCACACACACACACACACAACTACAGAGGGATCTGGACAGGCTGCAAGACTGGTCCAGCAATTGGCTCCTGGAGTTCAACCCCACCAAGTGCAAAGTCATGAAGATTGGGGAAGGGCAAAGAAGACCGCAGACGGAGTACAGTCTAGGGGGCCAGAGACTACAAACCTCATTCAAGGAAAAAGATCTTGGGGTGAGTATAACACCAGGCACATCTCCTGAGGCGCACATCAACCAAATAACTGCTGCAGCATATGGGCGCCTAGCTAACCTAAGAACAGCATTCCGACATCTTAATAAAGAATCGTTCAGGACCCTGTACACTGTGTACGTTAGGCCCATACTAGAGTATGCAGCACCAGTTTGGAACCCACATCTAGCCAAGCTCGTAAAGAAGCTAGAGAAAGTGCAAATGTTTGCAACAAGACTAGTCCCGGAGGTAAGGGGTATGTCCTACGAGGAGAGGTTAAGGGAAATCGACCTGACGACACTGGAGGACAGGAGAGATAGGGGGGACATGATAACGACATATAAGATACTGAGAGGAATAGACAAGGTGGACAGAGACAGAATGTTCCAGAGATGGGACACAGCAACAAGGGGACACAGTTGGAAGTTGAAGACTCAGATGAATCACAGGGATGTTAGGAAGTGTTTCTTCAGTTATAGAGTGGTCGGGAAGTGGAATAGCTTGGGAAGCGATGTAGTGGAGGCAGGTTCCATACATAGCTTTAAGTAGAGGTATGATAAAGCTCATGGAGCAGGGAGCGTGACCCAGTAGCGGCCGGTGAAGAGGCGGGGCCAGGAACTATGACTCGACCCCTGCAACCACAACTAGGTGAGTACAACTAGGTGAGTACACACACACACACACACACACACACACTTGTTTTATTAACAGTTTCAGTAAAATTTAAACTTTGCATCTTTAAGGAGTAAGATATATGTTCCTTACTCAATATGTTGTTTACAATATTCTGAAGCCAGTTAGATAAATCATTGTTGAGATAGTGAATAAAACTCTGTATAATTATTTAGCCAAAAAAGTTGCAAATTGGGATTTATTCCACCTTGTGTTCCAGAAACAACACTAGTGGTGAAAATTTGAAGCCGATCAGATGAGTCATTCTCCAGTTATGGCATAAATTCCAACGATTCCATTTTTTTTTACTATTTTACTATTTCAAGAAATTTACCAGGACGTAAACAGGACTTTACGGGTTCTATTTTGACCCTAAGATGTGTCAGATATTAAATAATGAAGCTAAAATTAATTCAACTTCATTTAATGGGAATGAAAACTACCCACTATTTTACATATGAAATGATGATATCTGAACCCACGTGCATGAGGCTCAGTCTGCCATCATGTAGGAGGCGCCTCTTCAGACGCTGAAGTTTACTTACTGAGAGTTTTGCAAGTTAACCAAGCCATTCAAGGATGTTGGGAAGTGTTCCAACACTTTGGTCAGAGTTCAAGTGAACTTATTAGTAGATCCAAGAATTTGATCTTCGTTATCGTTTACAAGAACTGAAAATTTGAAACCAAATGACAGACTTGTAAAAGTCCCCTTCTGGGATACCTAACAATATATATAATAGAGTATTAGGGCGCTTTCCTTATTATATCTTAATCTTACATGCCAGAAGCCATTCACGTCGCGGTCTATTGATTTTATGTTTAAAAGGGAGAAAAAATTAACATTGAAATTAATGACTGTGCACTGTTGACAGGGGTGAGGTAATCAACGGAGGGTTTGGTCTGGTCCTGGATGGTTCAGAAGACGCACAGTACCGCGCCTCTCTCACGCTCAACTGGGATGTCTCCAACGGTGTCGCTCGGAGGTGTGTATACCTGGAAAACTTGTCATGTTGTAAATAAACCTGGAAAATATGTCATGTAACTAAAGTTAAGAAACAGACAGGTGAATCTCAGGAAAGTAAGCAATAAAAATGTTAGGTTTTGAACTGATTTCCCTCACAAGAAAAAATAACTTGTTTGACTATGTTGTATATCTTAAGTTGGTGACGTTAGAGAATGTTGATAAATGAGACGCATGTTTATTAAATGGGTATCTTTATTGTGGAAACGTTTCGTGGCTAAACGTTCCCGTACTAAAGGTACCCAAGTGTATCATTTATCAACTTGGTTTATTTACACGTTAGCAATGTTCTTCGGCTGACATATTAGGAAGGGATCAAGTTATAAATAAGATTTTAAGTATGGTGTGTATATCGTCCGACCAGAGCGTGGAGTGGTAACGAGAACGCTGAAGCTACAATCATCCGCTCCATGACCCTGGACCACAGACTCAAGGTCACCATCCCACACCACGCTGACCCTGCCCTGGTGGCTCATGCTCTAGCCACCCACCAATAGTGCCCTGACTCCAGTCCGTCCTTTTAACCACAGACGTCATGGCACTGTTGTGAAAAAGTCAGAGGAGGGGTTGTTGATGGCGCCATGAGCAGTTGATGACATACCTGCAGGAGTCAGGCGCAGTATCTGCGTGTTTCTCTTAGCGGCCCCCACTCTTTTATGATCTTTTATATTTAAAGTTTTTCCTTGTAATTTAACCTAACCTAACTAACCTAATCTAACCTAACTAACATAACTAACCTAACCTAACCTAACTAGCCTAACCTAACTTAATTAACCTAACCTAACTTAACTAACCTAACTTAACTAACCTAACCTAACTAACCTAACTAACCTAACTAACCTAACCTAACTTAACCTAACCTAACTAACCTAGCCTAACCTAACTTAACCTAGCTAACCTAACCCAACCTCCTAGCTAACCAAACCTAACCTAACCCCACCGAACTTAGAAATTTTCTGGAAACACTATTATAAAGATTGACATTATTGACTTTTCAATATTTCTGATTGGTATGAACAAGTTTATACTATGCAGTTTCTTAAATGAGTATTAATAAGAATATCTGTCCTGGCTTATGCAAGACTCAACATCGGTTTAGAATTATGTAAAATGAGTGCAGGAAACCAGCAGCATTTAATACGTCTTGGGAATTACTTATGATGAATTTGGTATTTATAGGGAACAACATGTGTTGTAATATCATGTGCAGCTTTATATATCAACACTTAAATATCACTTAAGATTTGTTTTAAGCGGAACTTAGGCTTCTTGGAGGACAGAGAGAAACATAACTCGTGGTCTGAGGTGTGAGGAAGGTGGGTAATATTGTAGCGTGACGTCTGAGGTGTGAGGAAGGTGGGTAATATTGTAGAGTGACGTCTGAGGTGTGAGGAAGGTGGGTAATATTGTAGCGTGACGTCTGAGATGTGAGGAAGGTAGGTAATATTGTAGAGTGACGTCTGAGGTGTGAGGAAGGTGGGTAATATTGTAGAGTGACGTCTGAGGTGTGAGGAAGGTGGGTAATATTGTAGAGTGACGTCTGAGGTGTGAGGAAGGTGGGTAATATTGTAGAGGAACGTTTAAGGTGTGAGGTGGTGGGTAATAAAGTAACTTGTGAGGTGTGAGGAAGGTAACTTGTGAGGTGTGAGGAAGGTAACTTGTGAGTTGTGAGGATGGTAACTTGTGAGGTGTGAGGATGTTAACTTGAGGTGTGAGGACGGTAACTTGAGGTGTGAGGACGGTAACTTGAGGTGTGAGTGTAGATTGTAGGTGACGGACGAAAGCACCAATTTTGAAGTGCTTTCACTTGTCATTGTCCCGAGGAATGGTAGCTACCCTCCCCATCCTTGGATCAAACCTCTTAACCTCTCACACCCCAGGTATTGTATAACGCATACGAGTTTGATACTTCCTCATGAATATTATACATATTAATGATGTATTGAGATTTCCCGTCCTTCAGAATATTATAATGTCCCATAACCTCAAAATTTCTGGAATTGTTTTAATATTTTATCTTTGGCTGCCATTTGTATGCTACAGGATATTATTATTATTATTATTATTATTATTATTATTATTATTATTATTATTATTATTATTATTATTATTATTATTATTATAATTATTATTGTTATTATTATTTATATTATTATTAATATTATTATTATTATTATTATAATTATAATTATTATTGTTATTATAGTCGTTGTTGTTATTATTATTATTATTTCAGGGAAGAGCTTAAACCGTAGGAGCCATAAATCTGCTGTGGAATGAAAACAATTTATATTTGATTCCATGAGGAGAGTGATTTCAAATTCATGGATCATGTGTTTTTCACCAGATTAAATTCTCCTTCTTTTAAAGTAGTGTAGAGCGCATTAAGTAGTCAGCTGTGGTGGTTTCTAATAATCATCGGCTTCAATTAATAAAATGTGTGTAACATATCGCCGGCGTTTTGCTAAATCCTTCCTTCCTTATTCTCTTATTGTGTATAGAACTCAGAAGGCGAGTGGTCCTCTCTTATCGAAAATTAGATACCTCGGGCCATTATATTTTCTCTTTGGAGTTGCATTGCACTTAGTTTTGACGATGGTCTTATATAAGCTAGTCTATGGAGACCAAGTATATGGCAGAGCTTTTTAAGTTACTCTGAGTGTGCTTAATATTCTTGATCAAATATTACGTTTATGTCGCCACTGAGAACAAAGGTCGAAGATTTGTCTTCTCTGATTCTTGTGGACTATTCTGGTACTAGTGAAGACCAGATGCTGCTGTCTCCTATTTCACTAGTATAAAGCAGCAGCTGTCTCCTATTTCACTAGTATAAAGCAGCAGCTGTTTCCCGTCAGACTTGAGTAAACAAGAAACAGCTGTTACCTGCTGCACTAATGAAAATCATGTGAAAATATTACAAGTATAGGCCAAAAGCAGCTGTCTTCTGTTGTACTAATGGAAAGAAGTATCAGTTGTTTACTGTGGATCAAGTAGAGGACAGAGGCAGATGTTTACTGTAGCACTAATGGTAACCAAAAGCAGCTGACGCCTCACACACTAGTGAAGAACAGAAATAGCAGTTGCCCGTCGCACTATGGAGGCCAGAAGCAGTTGTCTTCTCTCCTGCTAGTTGACGACTGCAGCAGCTGCCCCCTACCGCACTAGTGCTTGCCAGAAGCAGTAGTTTTATGTGTCACTATAGAAATCCAGAAGGCACTGTTTCTTGTGACACACTGGGAGACAGACGCTGTTTTCTGTGGAGGAGATAAATGGCTATTTGCTATGGCATTATTGAAGGACAGACAGTTGTCTCCTGTGGCATTAATGGAACATGGAAACATTAATGGAACATGAATCAGCTGTAACATGTGGCCCTGGTGGAGCTCTGATGGAATTGTAGCTCTTGTGGTGGACAGTATTTGCTGACACTTTTGGATATAATTGAGGCCGGAAGGGCCTCCTGTGACACTAAAGAAGGTCAAGAGTAACTGTCTTCCGTGGCATTAGTCGAGACCAGACGAGCGTTATCCTCTTGCACTATGGGAGAGCAGAAGCAGCTTTCTTCTGCCCTCTGCCCTCCACTTGTTCTGAGGGACTAGTAAAGGACAGAACGACCTGTCTCCTGTGGCACTAGACAGAAGCAAATGTCTCCTGTGTCAGTAACGGTAAGCAAAACATGTGTGTTTTTTGTGAAGCATAGAGGACTGAAACGTGTTTACAAGTGGTGAATAGAAGCAGAGAAACAAGATGTACTTGTTCCTGTGGCACAAGTGGTGAAGAAAGACCCTTGTTTCGTGTGGCACTGATGGTGAACAGAAGCAATTGTATAATATTGGTAGAATTACCGACAATATGTTAAGTAAAAGGACACACATGCAACTAATGTGACATTTTATTGTGGCAACGTTTCGCTCTCCAGGAGCTTTGTCAAGCCGTTACAAACAATACATGGACACAGAGTGTATATATAGGCTCAGAGTGAGGTGTAATACCAGTGGTGGTAGAGGTAGTAGTGATATAAGTCGTAGTAGTAGCAGTGATGCAATAAGGTAGAACAATCAACTTACACATGAGTAAAAGGTGATAAAAGCAATTAATTGGGTAATATAAAAATAGGTTAGACAAATATTTCTGTTGGAGGTTGGAAAAGAGAAGGCCTGTAGCAGTGTTCCACATCTGCGAAGTGCTCGTGTAGTATAGGCAGGAGAGACTAGGTGATGGTAGGGTTTACTGTTTTCAGGAGGATTCTTGCTAAGACTTCAGAGATGGTGAAACTGCCTTTGTTTTGTTTAATTGTGTTAGAAACAGCGATAAGTGCTGATTCAAGGCACTTGCGTCTGCGGAAATTAGTTTCTTGGATTACTAAACGGGCGTCTTTGAATTTCATGAGATGATTGGTGGAATTTCGGTGTTGTACGCAAGCGTTGTTCAGGTTATCGTTCCTACATGCAATAATGTGTTCATTGAGGCGTGTTTCGAGGTTTCTTGCTGTTTCTCCTACATAAATCCTGTCGCAGCCTCCACAGGGTATAGTGTAAAACCCTGCGTTGACTGGTTCATGGTGCTTGGATTTTGTCCAGGTTAGATACTTTATAGAAGTGCTGGAAGCAATGGCGACTCTAGTGTTAGCTTGTGCAAGTACTTTAGAAATGTTGGATGCAACCTGGCTGTTGGGAAGAATTATAACTTTGTTTGGAGTGGTGTTTGTGCGTGGAGAATTAATGATCTGAAGAGCTCTTTTCTTGCAATCTTTGATGAAAAAGGAAGGAAAATGTAAATCAGTGAAGGTTTGGTGGATGTAGGTACATTCCTCGTCAAGAAACTCAGGACTACAAATTCGGTAATCTCTTAGGAAGAATCCGATGATGATACCTCTCTTGGTCTTAGTATCTTGACTGGAATAGAAGTGTGTGAGATCATTTTTATTTGTAGGTTTCCGGTAAACTTGAAATCTTAGGTTGTTATCTACTTTGTGGATGAGGACGTCTAGAAAGGGTAGCTTGTCATTAGACTCTTCTTCTAGTGTAAACTGGATCGCCGGTTCAACTGCGTTGAGCCTTGCCTGAAGATTCCGTACATCAAAACGTTGGGGAGTTATTACGAGGACGTCGTCCACGTAAAGTAACCAAGTGACGCTTGAGGGGATGATGTTGGCGAAGTGTTCAGCCTCTAGGTGTTCCATGTACAAGTTGTTAAGTAAAAGGACACAAATGCAACTAATGTGACATTTTATTGTGGCAACGTTTCGCTCTCCAGGAGCTTTTCAAGCCGTTACAAGCGATACATGGACACAGAGGGTATATATATACTCTCCAAGTGAGGTGTAATACTAGTGGTGGTAGAAGTAGTAGTGATATAAGTCGTAGTAGTAGTGATATAAGTCGTAGTAGTAGTAGTAATACAACAAAACAAAGGCAGCTTCACCATCTCTGAAGTCTTAGCAAGAATCCTCCTGAAAACAGTAAACCCTACCATCACATAGTCTCTCCTGCTTATTCAACACAAGAAAATCGTAGATGTGGAACACTGCTACAGGCCTTCTCTATTCCAACCTCCAGCAGAAATATTTGTCTAACCTATTTTTATACTACCCAAGTAATTGTTTTATCACCTTTTACTCATGTGCAAGTTGATTGTTCTACCTTATTGTATTACAATTACTACTACTACAACTTATATCACTACTACTTCTTCTGTCTCCTGTTGTGCTAATGAAGGTCAGGATTAGCTGACTCCAGTGGCATTAGTGCAGCCTTGAAGACGAAGATGTGTCCTGTGGCCCTATTGATTACCTGATGTAGCTGTATCCTGTGGCACTGGAAGAGGTCACACTTATATGTCTCCTGTGGCACTAGTGGAGCCCAGAATCATTTGTCTCCTGCGATACTAGTGAAGCCCACAAGTAGCTATGAGACTTGTAGTTTTAAAAATAGGTTGGATAAATACATGTGTGGGTGTGGGTGGGTGTGAGTTGGGTCTGACTAGCTTGTGCTAATAGGTCTGATGCCGTGCTTCTTCCTTTAATGGATGTGACCTGACCTGACTAGGTGGGTCATTGGTTTAAGCCGGGAGGTGACTTGGACTTGCCTCGCATGGGCCAGTAGGCCTGCTGCAGTATTCCTTCTTCCTTATGTACTTATATGTGTAGCTAATGGAAGGTCAGAATCAGCTGTCTTCTGTGGCACTTGTGGAGGTCAGATTCACCTGTCTCAAATAACACTAGGTGAGCCCAGAATCAGCTTTGCTTTGTTGCAGTGTTGCAGTGTTGCAGTGGTGAAAGCTATAAGCAACTATCTCCTGTGGCAGAAGTGGAGGCCACTAATCAAATCAAATGTTGAATAAGTAAATGACGTTAACAGCTTTTCCATGTTTAGCTGTTAGAAAGTAGAAGCAGCTGTTTCTTGTATATATGTATGATAGTAATAAGAGATTACCACAGCTTGTAATAATGTCTGGAGTTTACCTGGAGAGAGTTCCGGGGGTCAACGCCCCCGCGCCCCGGTCTGTGACTAGGCCTCATGTCTGGTGTTAACCAGAGTGCCACAACTTGTGGACATGTCTGGTGGTAACTGGAAAGTGCCTCAACTTGCTGACGTGCCTGGTGGTAACAAGAAAGTGCCACAAGTTGTGGACATGTCTGTTGCTAACAAAAAGTGCCACAACTTGTGGACATGGCTGGTGGTAACTAGAAAGTGCCACAACTTGTGGATATGCCTGTTGGTAACAAAAAAGTGCCACAACTTGATGACGTGTCTGGCAGTAGCTCATTATAAACTAACTGAAAACATACAATATGAAGTTCAGTATCCAACTTCATGGGTAGCAAGTTGTAGAGGGTTCCTCTGGAAGCAACTCTTCCTCTGCAAGGAAGAAAAAACACTGCTACATACATCTAATTCACCTTTCAACAGCTGCTTTCCTGGCAGGCAGATGGTTTCCTCACAGGCTCTTTCTTCCATGCAGGCAGCTGGCTTACTTTCAGCATGCTACATCACCTGCAGCAGCTGATTCTCCTGCACGATTTGGTTCCTGCTGACAGCGGTTTCCCTTCCTAATGTTATAAAAATATATCATATTGTTTTGTACACTTAGACATCACAAACTTTGGCAATGGAAAAAATATAACATATTTTGGATTCTAAGTAATGGTGAGGAGAGGAAGGCGAGGCAGAACACTCCAGCTCTTCGTGAATCATCAAATTTAAGGTTAAAAAAAAACTTTGACTTTCCTTTAAATTTACTTTAATTAACAAAAGGACTCCGAGTTAATGTAGTCTGTGAGGGTGAGTTTGTTGAGACACGTAAGTTCTAATAACATGTTAATTTTTCCACTATAAACTACCTTGTCTATAATTAATATCGCATTTGCTTTGTCATGGTATAACTTAACAAATCTTTGTTGTAGAGGTCTGATCAAAGCTCAGACCTCTACAACACAATTTCCTCAAAGATTTGTTAAGTTATACCATGAATTAAGGAAAGATCTTAGACTTGACCTTATGAAACAGACAAAGCAAATGCGATAATAATTATGGACAAGGTAGATTATAGCGGAAAAATTAACATGTTAATACGTGTCCAGGCTTCATCAATGTCATGTGGGCCTCCCTGGCACTCAGAAACTGCGATGCCTGTCACCATCTATTTTTATTTCAAACTTCTTCACAGTCACTTTGCAATGTTACTGTTCCATCTCACTTTAAAACTCAATGTTTTTCAGAGTGCACATTGCTCTTCACCTTGTGTGTGATATTGCACAGTGTAATGTGGTCAGCCTGGCCCACCCTGTACACAGCTCCACCACATGCAGCTCCTGTCCTGCAGCTAAAGTTAAAATGTCTTGCAATTGCTGTCCCGTGCTGTCCTGCAGCTGATGTCCCGCGCTGGTACTCAGGTGAAGATGCTGCACAGGATGGAGACCAGAATCCTGACGGACACTGCAGTGAGATCGCTGCTACGGGAGGTGTTGAGGGACGCTGAACTCCGTCCAGGACCCTGCTTCACCGGCTGTTGGATCTGACCTGTTTTAAGAAGATATATATAAGTAATTGAGGGAGTTAGTAGCTTACAAGGCTAAGCTGGTGACACCAAGAGAAGAATAAGTAGCCACAGTACTGTGACAGAATAAGTAGCCACAGTACTGTGACTGCATCAATACACAGACAACCTGCAAATATTACCTCTTGTTAGTAGTATTTTGTGTAATATAACCTTCAGAAAGAGTTGCTGCTTGTGAAGGGTTCTCGATCAGAGGAATTAGAGCTACCCTCCTCTTCTTCGGATGGAAATTAAGTACTTCCTATTTACAATTCGCATAATGACCACAAGTATTCTCCCATTTACCAACAAATACAAAAAACTAAATTTATATCCAAGATCTGGAAAGAATCCTTTGACTATTACGTCACCGCCTGGCCACCATGGAATGAAGTGTACTCATATTACACTTTATTCAAACATCACTAAAACTAATATTGTTTACAGTCTCTAGAGGGAAGTGTGATTAAACTGAGCAACTTGTAAGACAACAAACAGTATCCAGTAGCATTAGTGGAGGCCAGAAGCAGCTGTCTCCTGAGTCAATAATGGAGGAGAGTAGAAACTGTTTCCCCTCTCAGAAGCAGCTGTCTCCTGTATCAGTAATGGAGGAGAGTAGAAACTGTTGACCCCTTCAGAAGCAGCTGTCTCCTGTGTCAATAATGGAGGAGAGTAGAAACTGTTGCCCCCTTCAGAAGCAGCTGTCTCCTGTATCAATAATGGAGGAGAGTAGAAACTGTTGACCCCTTCAGAAACAGCTGTCTCCTGTATCAATAATGGAGGAGAGTAGAAACTGTTGTCCCATTCAGAAGCAGCTGTCTCCTGTATCAATAATGGAGGAGAGTAGAAACTGTTGCCCCCTTCAGAAGCAGCTGTTACCTGTAGCACTAACGAAGCACAGACACAAATGTCACACACAGCACAAGTGCAGGTCTGTCTTCTGTGGTACTAGCGGAAGCCGAAAGAAGCTGTCTCTTGTGATGCTAGTGAAGGCCATAGAAGTGCGCCTTATGTGGCACTAGTAGAGGCCTGAAGTAGCTGTCGTTTGTGGCACTAGGGTAAACCAGAAGCAGCTGTCTTCAATGGCACTAGTAAAGGCCCAAACAAGCTGTCTTCTGGGGTACAAATAGAGGCCAAAATCAGCTGTTTCATAGGAACTAGAGGAACAAGATTTCTCCAGTGGAACTATTGGAAACCAGAAACAGCCGTCACGTGTGACACTAGTGGAGAACAGAAACAGATATGTCCTGTGACACTAGCAGAGGATAGAAGCACCTGTTTCCTTTATTTGGCATTAGTGGAGGCTGGAGCACTACTGGAGGTCATAGCCAACCTTCTCCAGCAGCCATAGTAGCCTTGATGTAGTAGTTTCCAGAGGCATTAGTTGAGGCCAGAACGAACTGTCTCCAGTAGCAGCAGTGGAGACCAGAAGCAGCAGTGGAGACCAGTAGCAGCAGTGGAGACCAGTAGCAGCAGTGGAGACCAGTAGCAGCAGTGGAGACCAGAAGCAGCAGTGGAGACCAGTAGCAGCAGTGGAGACCAGAAGCAGCAGTGGAGACCAGTAGCAGCAGTGGAGACCAATAGCAGCAGTGGAGACCAGTAGCAGCAGTGGAGACCAGTAGCAGCAGTGGAGACCAGTAGCCGCAGTGGAGATCAGAAGCAGCAGTGGAGACCAGTAGCAGCAGTGGAGACCAGTAGCAGCAGTGGAGACCAGTAGCAGCAGTGGAGACCAGAAGCAGCAGTGGAGACCAGTAGCAGCAGTGGAGACCAGAAGCAGCAGTGGAGACCAGTAGCAGCAGTGGAGACCAATAGCAGCAGTGGAGACCAGTAGCAGCAGTGGAGACCAGTAGCAGCAGTGGAGACCAGTAGCAGCAGTGGAGACCAGTAGCAGCAGTGGAGACCAGAAGCAGCAGTGAAGACAAGTAGCAGCAGTGGAGACCAGAAGCAGCAGTGGAGACCAGTAGCAGCTGTCTCAAGTGGCTCTAGTGAAAGTAAGAAGCAACCGTCTCCTGTTGCACTAATGGAGTACAGAAACAGCTGTCTCCTGTTGCACTAATGGAGTACAGAAACAGTTGTCTCCTGTTGCACTAATGGAGTACAGAAACAGCTGTCTCCTGCTGCACAAATGGAGTACAGAAACAGCTGTCTCCTGTTGCACTAATGGAGTACAGAAACAGCTGTCTCCTTTTGCACTAATGGAGTACAGAAACAGCTGTCTCCTGTTGCACTAATGGAGTACAGAAACAGCTGTCTCCTGTTGCACTAATGGAGTACAGAAACAGCTGTCTCGTGCTGCACAAATGGAGCACAGAAACAGCTGTCTCCTGTTGCACTAATGGAGTACAGAAACAGCTGTCTCCTGTTGCACTAATGGAGTAGAGAAACAGCTGTCTCCTGTTGCACTAATGGAGTACAGAAACAGCGGTCTCCTGTTGCACTAATGGAGTACAGAAACAGCTGTCTCCTGTTGCACTAATGGAGTACAGAAATAGCTGTCTCTTGTTGCACTAATGGAGTACAGAAACAGTTGTCTCCTGCTGCACAAATGGAGTACAAAAACAGCTGTCTCCTGTTGCACTAATGGAGTACAGAAACAGCTGTCTCCTGTTGCACTAATGGAGTAGAGAAACAGCTGTCTCCTGTTGCACTAATGGAGTACAGAAACAGCGGTCTCCTGTTGCACTAATGGAGTACAGAAACAGCTGTCTCCTGTTGCACTAATGGAGTACAGAAATAGCTGTCTCCTGTTGCACTAATGGAGTACAGAAACAGTTGTCTCCTGCTGCACAAATGGAGTACAAAAACAGCTGTCTCCTGTTGCACTAATGGAGTAGAGAAACAGCTGTCTCCTGTTGCACTAATGGAGTACAGAAACAGCTGTCTCCTGTTGCACTAATGGAGTACAGAAACAGCTGTCTCCTGTTGCACTAATGGAGTACAGAAACAGCTGTCTCCTGTTGCACTAATGGAGTACATAAACAGCTGTCTCCTGTTGCACTAATGGAGTACAGAAACAGTTGTCTCCTGTTGCACTAATGGAGTACAGAAACAGCTGTCTCCTGTTGCACTAATAGAGTTCAGAAACAGTTGTCTCCTGCTGCACAAATTGAGTACAGAAACAGATGTCTCTTGTTGCACTAATGGAGTACAGAAACAGCTGTCTCCTGTTGCACTAATGCAGTACAGAAACAGCTGTCTCCTGTTGCACTAATGGAGTACAGAAACAGCTGTCTCCTGTTACACTAATGGAGTACAGAAACAGCTGTCTCCTGTTGCACTAATGGAGTACAGTAACAGCTGTCTCCTGTTGCACTAATGGAGTACATAAACAGCTGTCTCCTGTTGCACTAATGGAGTACAGAAACAGCTGTCTCTTGCTGCACTAATGGAGCACAGAAACAGCTGTCTCCTGTTGCACTAATGGAGTACAGAAACAGCTGTCTCCTGTTGCACTAATGGAGTACAGTAACAGCTGTCTCCTGTTGCACTAATGGAGTACAGAAACAGCTGTCTCCTGTTGCACTAATGGAGTACAGAAACAGCTGTCTCCTGTTGCATTAATGGAGTACAGAAACAGCTGTCTCCTGTGGCACTAGTAAAGGCCACAAGCATCTGTCTCCAGTGATACTAATGGAGGACAGAAACCAGCATCTCCTACGGCGTGAATGGAGGACAGAAGATTATCTCTTGTGGCAATAATGCATAACAGAAATAGATCTCTGCTGAGGCACTAGCAAAGGCCAAAAGAAGCTGTCTTCTATGGCACTAGTGGAGGTCAGACGCAGCAGTCACCTTCTCTTGTTGCCCAAGTGGAGGCCAGAAATAGATATACATCTGGCACTTGAAGACGTCAGAAGCAACTATCTCTTGAGGCATTATTATTATTATTATTATTATTATTATTATTATTATTATTATATATTATTATTATTATTATTATTATTATTATTATTATTATTATTATGGAGAGCGCTAAACCCGTAGAGATTATACAGCGCCTGTGGGGAGGGGTGATGGAAGTCGTTCAGGCTTATTTCAAGGAACTGGAGCACAGGTCCAATTCTCTAGATCAGAAACCCCTCACCAGCATCAAGGAACCTTCTTTGAGGGGCCCTGAGGCAATAGCGGAGGCCAGAAAAGTTGTCATCTTTGGTAGCCCTAAATAAAGTGCCTCCTCTGGCAGTAGAGGAGGCCAGAAACAACTGCTTCCTGCGCCATGCCTTGAGGAGGCAAGACGCTGCTTAATCTGTCGCTAGTAAAGTCCAGAGGCAACTCCCTCCTGTGGCGCTAGTGGAGGACAGGCGCGGCTGTTTCCTCTGGCATTAGAGGTCTTTAAACAGCTGCCTCCTGTGGAACTAGTTGAAGCCAGAAGCAGCTGTTTTCTGTGGCAGAAATGGAAACCAGAAGCAGCTGTCTCCTGCTGCATTAGTGTAGGCCCCAAGCACCTGTCTTTCGTGGCACAAATAGAAGCCATATATATATATATATATATATATATATATATATATATATATATATATATATATATATATATATATGGAGCCAAGAAACAGATTTTTATATCACACTAGTGTAGGTCAGATGCATCTGTTTACTGTGCCACTAGTTAAGGCCAGAAGCAGCTGTCTTCTATGGCACTACTGGAAATCAGAGGCAGCAGTTTCGTGAGACTACTGTAAATCACAAAAAGCTGTCTGGTGTGGCACTAGTGAAGAACAGAAGCAGCTGATTTCTTTGGTATTAGCGGAGCCCAAAAGCAGCTGTCTACAGTTGCGCTAGTGAACGCCAGAACCAATTCTCTATCTTGTGACATTAGTTGAGGCCAGAACCAAATGCTTCCAGTAGCACTAGTGGAGGCCAGAATCAGCTGTGTCCTGTGGCAGCAGTGAAGGTCAGAAGCAGCTGTCTCCTGTAACACTAGTGCAAGGCTTCTTATCCTTTCTACGATTACAAACCCCCAATGGATTGCCCAATATGTCCCCCATACCCCTCTCACTAGACTGTCGAAATCATCACCATCATCATCAGTCCTATTAGGTACCAGTACGACTTCAAAAGACGTCAATAGCTTGGATTTACTTTACATATGGATAACTAGGTAGAGAACAGCTGAAAGAAAATCATAAGGATTATATTAAATTTATTTATAGAAATGTTACTCGCATGTCATCTGACACATCAAGTCGATTTCTCCACTTTTTTTTCATTGTAGAGAATCCTGTTTCGTGGAGATAAATAGTTGTGAAGGGGACCCAAACTATCATTGTCTTCATCGCCAAGCTGGTGTAAGCAAGCTGGTGTAAGCTGCGATCTGCTCACACCAAAACTGCTTGGTATCCAGCCCAGTCTTTCCGAAATCAGCTTTCATGGGTCTTCTTGAGATCATCCTGATTAGAAATCATCATGATTAGAACAGATTCCATACTAAGAAAATTTATACTTAGGACTTCTCAATGGTTCTTGACTTCTTGAAGTATTACTGTACACTGTTTTACCATCATCACGAAGGAAATCGTCAAGGTTTAGAAAGTTCGCCACATGGCGAACTTTCTTACTTATTCCAAATAGGTAATTTATTCAGTCCTTAAGTAAGTAAGTAAGTATTGACAACATTGATAGTTTACTCTAATCTAACAACAGTTTTTTTAAAACTGTTCAGAGATCGAATCCCTAACCCCGTTTATTTGGTTCTCATAGCCCCATGGGGTTATGAACCCCTATACTAGTGGATGCCAGAATCAGCTGTCTCCTGTTGTTGCACTTTCTGATGAAATATGCACATATATTGTTTTTATGAGCTTCACCTTTGCACTTAATATTAAATATAATTATATTTGGCTACATGGTTAGGGAGTATGTTCTTCCTCTTCTCTTTCTGTGCTGGCAATTTCGAGGTTCTCATTGGCTGTCCTAATCAGCTAAACACTTGTTCACTGGCTTGCCACTAGAGAGGCAACTCGTCGCTCCTCCCAGCATCTGCAGGATCTGTGTTCTTATGTAGACTCATTTTGTTGTAAAGTATCTTGGTGAGTCGAGACATACTACGTCTTTTTTTTGTAGAGTTAAATTCTAATAGATTTATTTAGAATTAGTGATTTTTAATATTTTGTTAGTGTGTGATGTGAGAGACTGATTTAATCCAGGTTCAGAGTCTAACTTTTGCTTTAACTTTCTGCACACAGTCAGGATTTGGAAGTTGCTGAACTCAGATTCAATAATTTGGGAGTTTTATCACTTTGTTGTAGGATATAATGATAGTCTCACTTCATGTCAGTGTTTGCTTCTCTCTCTGACCACTGTCATGCTTACAACTGCTGTGTGCATATTGCTGTTTGGTGAACTGTTCACTTCCTTGTTCACGCACGCTGTGTATTTAAGGACTAGTCGTTTCTGTAAGTCACATTCTGTGTAAAGCCTTCCCATACACTGTTCGCATTTATTACTTATTTTAGTACTATAGAGTACGTTGATGGATAATGTGTCAGATGGTACTGTTAATTAAGATATATAAAACATTTACTGATATTAATTAAGTTTATACACTGAGATGCATGTAGGTAGCTATGATTCCAACAAATACGTTAATCGTATTATAGTATATATTAATTCCCATAGGCATTATTTTTTGGATTACTAAAGTTCTCAAACTTTTTTGTAGAAAGTTTATATTCTCTCTATTCTAATTGCATTATGAAAGGCCATCTTAAAAGAGCTTTCAGTATATAACTGGTCCTTCTTGGATGACTTGTAAGACTTTTACTGGCAAACTGGAAGAGTATCAATACGTTCACCTTCTGGTTTTCCTTGATAGATAATTTTGTTTTAGTTAAAGATCATGTAACAATTGAAGGCCTGTCTGGGGGACTTTTGGTTCATAATGTTGGAGACCATGTGACTAATTTTGACTAATTAATCTTAACTACAGATGATCATATAAAGTTATTCGATTGATGAAAGTAGTTAGAGCTCTGTCTAGTACACCATGCATGATGCTGTATATACTTGTCTGATTCTCTTGATGTAAGGAAGTGATGATGTTGCTAATGAGCTCTATTACAGTCAAATTAGTCTAGAATAATATAACCTGTAAGGTAACCCTTTATAAGGAATATAGCAACTTAAAATAACACAGTGTATGTTCATATTTTTTTTCTGTGCAAGAAAAGTATTTAACTGTTACTCTGACTGACGAAATTGAGTAATGGCAACAAGCCTATTATGTTGCTCACTGCTAGTGTAAATGATATTGGGAAGTGCAGGAGACAGGATCTACTAGATATATACACGATAGCTATAGATTTAATTAGGTCTAAGGGAGAAGCCCTATCATATGTAGCATTTTGCCTATTAGAGAAGTGGGCAATGAATAGATGTTTAGGGCAACTGGTGTAAATTGTTGGCTAGACAGGTTCTGCAAAGAACTTACAATATTCATTGGCAACTGAAACAATTTTTATGGCAAACATGATATGAAAGCAAGGGATGGGGTGCATCTCTGTAGGGCAGAGGTGGTAGCGTTAGCCAACTCTTTCTAGGACTTTAAAATTATAGACAATAGAGGTATGGGTGTGTGTGGGAAATAACTAGATGAGGGAAGAAAGTGAAAAAAATTACCAGGATGCCTCAAGGATATGTTCAAAAGACAGGAGAGGGCAGCGAATGACTAATTCCCTAAAGTTTTACTATACTAATAGTAGGAGTGTAAGAAATAAAAAAGATGAACTAAGATTAATTGTACGTGTAGGAAGCATAGATATTATTGCTATAACAGAGACCTGGTTCTACTTGAAAGATAGAGAAATGCCTTCTGAGTGCTACTTGCAAGGAAGGATGGTGCAGTAACGATATATGTCAGAGATAATTTAAATTGGGTTATCAAAATTTAATTCAAGTCAGAGTAAAAATATAAACCTGGAAGATGGAGTACCATTTGAGGATAAGAGAAAAACACACAAAAACAGAGAAAAAAATAGCAATTACCCCCAAACCCTTCTTTTGATGCGCATATATAGAGAATAAAATCAGTAGCACAGACTGAACTTGCAAATATGTGAGAGGCTTAAAGAAGACTTAATGAAAACATTCTACCGTGTATATACGACCCATTCTTGAGTAGCTAATGTTGGTGTTTCACTATCTTGCATAATAAAACAAAAAGATAATAGTAGGAACGATTATGAGAACATGAATATTAATTCCTGTCCTACCAAAGAAAACAAAAATGTCAGTACTAATGTCACGGGAGGAGAAAAAAACAAGAGGTAATGTAATCATTACATACACAGTACTACAGCGAAGTAAACACCTGTGCAACACTTGGGTATGTTTATTCTAGAAATGTTTGCTAACCAGTAGCTTCTTCAGTCCAATACAGAGAAGAATGGTTGAAGATCGGAAGGAGTTTAAGGTAATCAGTCACTCAGCCTGGAATCGATGAGATCAGTCCATCAATCTTGGTGAGGTGAAGCAGTCGTAGGCGGTGTCACCGGGGAAAAACTCACAGGTGGAAGTAGGTCGTCCCTATAGGTTAGACAAGCGTAGATTTTCCTGAATCAAGATCCCATTATGTTGGTGTATGTACATATGCCGCATATGGACTGATCACATCGACTCCAGGCTGAGGGGCTGATTAACTCAATAAAGATATCCAAAGTGTTGCACAAGTGTTAAATTCACCAAGTTGTAGGTTCTGTGAACCATTTATCCACAAGAGTACTACGGGGCGCTCCCATCTCACTGGAGGTGCCTTGAAGGCTTCTTAAATCAGGCTTATCTTCACTTTATTTACATTTAATCAGACAGCTCTTCCACCAGAACGTTAATAATAATAATGAGAAGTGTAGACAAAGTAAACAGGGATATGATCTTGACCAGACATGCAACAAGAACACGGGACATTGTTTCAAATTAGACACCCAGATGAGCCACAGGGTCGTCATGATGTTGCAATAAACAGCTATTAGACGAAATTCATGGTACTGGTACTACTAAACTATTACTAAGACCTACCCAGACTAACTCTAGCCCTGCCCCGTAGTACTGTAGCGTACCCAGACGTACCATCCTGCACGTGCACTGTGACGACGGCAGGCTGAAGGTCAGTAGGACTGCAAGTGTATTCTCCTGTGTCTGTCTGCTCTACCGCTGACAACATCAACTTGCTCACCGTCTTCCTCGATGACTTCTCTGTCTGTACGATGCAAGAGTTACTTCAGGTTAGTATAGCATTAATAACGGTAAATTATTATTAAGTATTTGAACAGTATTTACTTATGATAAGGCAGTGATTGAACAAATGATGGTGAATGCTTTTCCTCATTTCTGAGCCATTCATACTTGGTGCAAGACGAATGTTTATTATGGAAGCGTTCAGCCAGTCAGGGGCTTCTTCAGTCAAATGCAGAGTAAATCAGTGGAAGATGAATAGGAGTTTGAGGTAATCAGGGCCTCAGTTCGTATTCTACATATATATATGTATATGCAAAAAGATCACAGTAAACAGGTGATATCAAAATATGCAAGACAACCACTATGAAAAAATAGAGGAATTCCAAGCGATTTCGTGAGTAGTCACGAAAGCGCTTGGAATTCTTCTATTTTTTCATAGTGTTGTCTTCATATATGTATATATATATATATATATATATATATATATATATATATATATACATATATATATATATATATATATATATATATATATATATATATATATATATATATATATATATATATATATATATATATATATATATATATATATATATATATATATATATATATATATATATATATATATATATATATTGTGACCACGAACGAGTGGTATTGAATAAAAAAGAACACTACGACTAGTAGCCGAGGATTCGAACCTATGTAGTTTTGGCCCTGTCCTCTAACAGTTGTTTATATCTTACCTTAACTGCCTCCTCCTGTAATTTATAAACCTTCACCTCTCTTACTTGCTGCTTCCATTTTAATTGTATCCCATCTACCTTTTACTCTCACTGTAGCTACAACTAAAAAGCGATCTGATATATCTGTGGCCCCTCTATAAACATGTACATACTGAAGTCTACCCATCAGTATTTTATCTACCAATATATAGTCCAACAAACTACTGTCATTACGCAGTATATCATTATCTTGTATACTTATCATCTTTTTCATAAAATATGTGTTACCTATAACCAAACCCCTTTCTATACAAAGTTCAATTAAATGCTCCCCATTATCATTTACACCTGGCACCCCAAACTTACCTACCACACCCTCTATAAACGCTTCTCCTACTCCTCCTTCTCCTTCTACCACAATTACTTTTTCACTTGGCTCAAAAGTTCCTACATACTCGCTTAACATCTCCCAAAACCTCTCTCTCTCTCCTCTACACTCCTCTCTTCTCCAGGTGCATAAACACTTATTATAACCCTCTTTTCGCATCCGACCCTTATTTTAATCCACATAATCCTTGAATGTATACATTTATATTCCCTCTTCTCTCTCCATAACTGATCCTTCAACATTATTGCTACCCCTTCCTTAGCTCTAACTCTCTCAGATACTTTTGACTTAATCCCATTTATTTCTCCCCACTGAAACTCGCCTACCCCCTTCAACTTTGTTTCGGTTAGGGCCAGGACATCCAACTTCTTTTCATTCATAACCTTTGCAATCACTTCTTTCTTATCATCTGCACTACATCCACGCACATTCAAACATCCCAATTTTATAAAGTTCTTCTTTTCCTTCTATGCAGTAATTTATACAGGAGAAGGGGTTACTAACCCATTGCTCCCGGCATTTAGTCGCCTCCTACAACACGCATAGCTTACGGAGGAAGAAATTCTGTTCCACTTCTCCATGGAGATAAGCAGAAATAAACAAGAACAAGAACTAGGAAAAAAATAGAAGAAAACCCAGAGGGGTTAGTATATATAAGCTTGTACATGAATGTGTAGTGTGACCTAAGTGTAAGTAGAAGTAGCAAGACATACCTGCAACCTTGCATGTTTATGAGACTGAAAAAACACCAGCAATCCCACCATCATGCAAAACAATTTCATGTTTCTGTTTCACACTAATTTGGTAGGACGGTAGTACCTCCCTGGGTGGTTGCTGTCTACCAACCTACATCACTGCAACTAGCCAAGGACTCGAACCCAGGTTGATTTGGCCCGTCTCATGGTGACAGAAAACCACATGACGCTCTAACCGACAGGACCACCAAATCCTAGAAGAATCACACACCCAGCAGAGCTAGGTGTTTTACCATGATCCGAGGACATACGGTGGTGTGGGTGCCTCTGAGCTAATTTCATTCTACTTCTAAATCTAAATTTATCCAATTTAAATCCGTTATATCTGGTTCTTACTTGGTTCGATATCCTCAGTATTTTATTAATATCTCCTTTGTTTATGCCCATCATCCACTTGTACACCTCGATGATATCTCCCCTCATTCTACGTCTCTCCAGAGAGTGGAGATTCAACGCTCTAAGTCTATCTTCATACGAGAGATTTCTTATACTGTAAATCATTTTAGTCATTCTTCTTTGTATGTTCTCCAATGAATCTATATCCATCCTGTAGTAAGGAGACCAAAACTGAGCTGCATAATCCAAATGAGGTCTCACTAGTGATGTATAGAGCTGTAAAATAACTTTTGGACTTCTGTTGCTTATACTTCTTGAAATAAATCCTAGTAATCTGTTAGCCTTATTGCGCACACTTAGGCACTGTTGTCTTGGCTTTAGATTTTTGCTTACAATGACTCCCAAGTCTTTTTCACATTCTGTATCATCAAGCTCTACTTCACCTAGTTTATAAATTCGAGGGATATTTTCATTACCAAGGACTAGTACCTTACACTTGTCCACATTGAACTTCATCTGCCACTTCTCAGACCAAGACATTACTTTATCCAAATCCTCCTGGAGTTCACTGATATCCTCCACAGAATGAATCATACGGCCTATTTTTGTATCATCAGCAAATTTACTCATGTCACTTGCAATTCCTTCATCAAGGTCATTTATGTAAATTATGAACAACAATGGGCCTAAAACTGATCCTTGTGGAACGCCACTAGTGACTAATCCCCATTCAGATTTGACCCCATTAATGGAAACTCTCTGCTTTCTATTGGTAAGCCATTCCTCTATCCATACTAGAACTTTACCTCCTATACCATGAGCTGCCACCTTTCTTAAGAGTCTCTTGTGAGGTACTCTATCGAAGGCCTTACTGAAATCCAAGTAAACTATATCATATTCTTTATCACTGTCTACTGCCTCAAATGTTTTATTGAAAAACGTCAGTAAATTTGTTAGGCAGGAACGACCTCTCGTGAACCCATGCTGAGATTCATTAATCAAATTATGTTCTTCAAGGTGACTTCTAATAATATCAGCTAATAATATCAGCTACTTTGTATTGTTGATGCAAAATTTGTATTTAATGATGAGTTTTACACTCAGAAGTTTGGTATGGCAATGGGAAATCCTCTTTCACCTGTTCTTATTAACTTATATATGGAATTTTTCGAAACAAGATTGCTTAACACTATCCTTCCCAATAGAGCTAAGTGGTATAGATATGTTGATGATATTTTGTGCCTTATGCCTAAGAATGTAGACATAAACCATTTCCTTGTTAAATTAAATAGCTTAGCTCATTCTATAAATTTTACTGTTGAATTCGAAGTAAATAACTCATTGCCCTTCCTAGATGTGTTTATTATTAAGGGTAACATTGATTTTAAATTCAAAATTTACAGAAAACCTACAAATAATTGTTCCTATGTACACTATTACTCTTCACATCAAGATAGAGTTAAAGTGTCGGTTTTTTTCTTCAATGTTTTTGAGAGCTTTACGTATTTGTAGTCCAGAGTTCATAGATGAAGAAATCTCTAAAATTTATGAAATAGCTAATGATTTAAAATACCCAAGAAACGTAATTGATAAATCTTTTAAAATAGCTACGAATACTTTTACAATCCAAAAGGGACAACCAACCTTATTCAACCAAAAATATGTTGGTTCTCCTTACCATGAAAACTTGGTTGATATGCCTTCCTTTCTTAAGAATTTTAATATCAAAGTTGTATTTAAAAATCTTGATACAGTAAAAAGACTTTTCATAAAAAATTCCCCCCAAAATGCTGACGGATGTGTCTATAAGATTCCCTGTAAAATATGCGATAAAGTTTATTATGGTCAAACTGGTAAAAGTCTTGAACTAAGATTAAAACAACATAAATATAGCATTAGAACTGGACAAGATTCTAATGCTCTATTTAGTCATGTGAGAGATTTTAACCATCCAATTGATTTTCAAAATGCTGAGACGGTTGTATCAAGCAAGTCCATGTGGTATTTTGCCAAGGAGAGGAGTTGGAAATGAATGGCTGTCCAGGGCAATTGGTGTCAATTGCTGGCTGGACAAATACTGTAAGGAAAATTCAGTAACATTCATTGACAACTGGGACCTCTTCTATGGCAGAAATGACATGCATGCCAGGGATGGGGTTCACTTATCCAGGTCTGGGGTGGGGGCACTGGCAACTGCAGTGGAGGGAGCTGTTAGGGCTTTAAACTAGAAATAGTTAGTGGTATGGGTTTTGGGGGGAAAACAGAGAAGTCCCAGTGTAGTAATATTATAAGTTGTAGGAGAACTAGTAATAGGCAGAATAAGGTGGATAGTGGAAAACTAGTGACACTAGATGACAAGGACAGTAATAGGTATAGTGGAAAAACAGAGATGAGCAGGAAGGGTAAAGAGAAAGTAGGGTCTCTAAATATATATTACACCAATAGTCGTAGTGCTAGGAATAAGATAGACGAGTTGAGATTAGTTGCAAGTACGGGTAATATTGATGTTTTTGCAATAACTGAGACATGGTTTAATATGAAAAATCGGGACTTGCCTGCCGAATGTCACATTCAGGGTTTTAAATTGTTCCAAGTAGACAGAAGTATCGGGAAAGGGGGTGGGGTGGCACTCTATGTCCGTGATCATTTAAATTGTTGTATAAAAACGGGTATAAAGTCTGAACTAACACATACATAGTCTGTCTGGATAGAATTTTCAGAGGGGTGTGAAAAATTGATTTTAGGCGTGATTTACCGTCCTCCAAACTTAGATAGGGAACAAGGGAGACTACTTTGGGAGGAAATTGTTAAGACCACAAGACACGATAACGTAGTAATTCTAGGGGACTTTAACTTTAGTCAGATTGATTGGAATTTCATGACAGGGAATTTAGAATCTAACGACTTTTTAGAAGTAGTTCAGGATTGCTTTTGAAGCAGTTTGTAACAGAACCTACAAGGGAAATAACCTACTTGACTTGGTTCTGGCAAGCAAGGAAACCCTTGTTAATAATTTAGAAATTACAGAGGAACTCGGCTCAAGCGACCACAAGTCAATTACCTTTAGCATTGAATGGATGTATGATAGTAGGGATAATTCAGTAATGGTCCCAGATTTTCGCTTAGCAGATTATAATGGACTTAGAGAACACTTATCAACTGTGGACTGGGGTGAAGAAGAGAGGTATCAATATGACAGTTTTCTTAACACTATACAGGCTGCCCAAAGAACATTTATCCCGTATAAAGAAATTAGATCAAGTAGAAATGACCCAAAATGGATGAATAATAGGCTCAAATATCTTTTAGGGCAAAAGAAAGGAATTTATAGGCGCATAAAAAGAGGTGAGGGTCATCTTATAAATCAGTATACTGACATTAAGAGGGACGTTAAAAAGGGAATAAGAAAAGCTAAACGGGACTATGAAATTAAAGTTGCTAGGGATTCAAAACTAACCCAAAAGTTTTTCCAGGTTTATAGAACAAAAGTTAGGGATAAGATAGGTCCCCTTAAAAATAACTTTGGGCATCTTACTGACAAGGAGAATGATATGTGCTCTATTTTTAATAATTATTTTCTCTCGGTTTTCACACAGGAAGACATTAATAATATCCCAGTAATTAATTTTTTCAGAGGCCCAGAAGAAGATAAATTATGTAATATCACAGTCACTAGCGAAATGATTATGAAACAGCTGGACCGACTGAAACAAAATAAATCGCCGGGTCCTGATGAGCTTTTGCAAGGGTTCTTAAGGAATGCAAAATGGAACTCTGTGAACCAATATCTAACATTTTTAATTTATCTCTTCAAACAGGTGTAGTGTCTGATATGTGGAAGATGGCTAATGTAATTCCTATTTTTAAAGCAGGGGACAAGTCACTACCGTCAAACTACCGCCCAATAAGCCTGACCTCAATTGTAGGCAAATTACTTGAGTCAATTATAGCTGATATTATTAGAAGCCATCTAGATAACCATAATTTGATTAATGATACCCAGCATGGATTCACGAGGGGCCGTTCCTGCCTATCTAATTTATTAACCTTCTTCAGTAAAGCTTTTGAGGCTGTTGATCACGATAAAGAATTCGATATTGTTTATTTAGACTTTAGTAAGGCTTTTGATAGCGTACCGCACCAGAGACTGTTAAAGAAAGTGGCAGCTCATGGCATTGGGGGAAAAGTGCTGTCATGGATCGAGTCATGGCTCACCAATAGGAAGCAGAGAGTGTGCATAAATGGGGTTAAATCCGAATGGGGACTTGTAACAAGTGGTGTTCCACAGGGATCAGTCTTAGGCCCATTGTTATTTATAATATATATCAATGACCTTGATGAGGGAATTACTAGTGATATGAGCAAATTCGCCGACGACACGAAGATAGGTAGAATAATTGATTCAAACATAGATGTCATAGAACTTCAGGAAGATTTAGACAAACCTAATTCGTGGTCAGAAAAGTGGCAGATGCAGTTCAATGTAGACAAATGCAAGGTTCTGAAGCTCGGGAGTGTCCATAACCCAAGCACTTATAAGTTAAATAACGTAGAACTTAGCCATACAGATTGCGAGAAGGACTTGGGGGTGATGGTAAGCAGCAACCTTAAACCAAGACAGCAATGCCTAAGCGTACGTAATAAGGCAAATAGATTACTGGGATTTATATCAAGAAGTGTTAGCAACAGAAGTCAAGAGGTTATATTACAGCTTTATACATCATTAGTAAGGCCTCACCTAGATTACGCAGCTCAGTTCTGGTCTCCATATTACAGAATGGACATAAATTCGTTAGAAAACATTCCGCGTAGAATGACTAAATTAATACATAGCATTAGAAATCTTCCTTACGAAGAAAGATTGAAGACCCTAAAATTACATTCACTTGTAAGACGTAGAATGAGGGGAGACATGATCGAGGTATACAAGTGGAAAATGGGTATAAACAAAGGGGATATAAATAAGGTCTTGAGGATATCTCTCCAAGAGAGAACCCGCAATAATGGATTCAAGTTAGATAAGTTTAGATTTAGAAAGGATATAGGAAAGTATTGGTTTGGAAATAGGGTAGTTGATGAGTGGAACAGTCTGCCTAGTAGGGTTATTGAAGCTAGGACCTTGGGTAGTTTCAAATTTAGGTTGGAAAACAGAGAAGTCCCAGTGTAGTAATATTATAAGTTGTAGGAGAACTAGTAATAGGCAGAATAAGGTGGATAGTGGAAAGCTAGTGACACTAGATGACAAGGACAGTAATAGGTATAGTGGAAAAACAGAGATGAGCAGGAAGGGTAAAGAGAAAGGAGGGTCTCTAAATATATATTACACCAATAGTCGTAGTGCTAGGAATAAGATGGACGAGTTGAGATTAGTTGGAAGTACGGGTAATATTGATGTTTTTGCAATAACTGAGACATGGTTTAATATGAAAAATCGGGACTTGCCTGCCGAATGTCACATTCAGGGTTTTAAATTGTTCCAAGTAGACAGAAGTATCGGGAAAGGGGGTGGGGTGGCACTCTATGTCCGTGATCATTTAAATTGTTGCATAAAAACGGGTATAAAGTCTGAATTAACACATACAGAGTCTGTCTGGATAGAATTTTCAGAGGGGTGTGAAAAATTGATTTTAGGCGTGATTTACCGTCCTCCAAACTTAGATAGGGAACAAGGGAGACTACTTTGGGAGGAAATTGTTAAGGCCACAAGACACGATAACGTAGTAATTCTAGGGACTTTAACTTTAGTCAGATTGATTGGAATTTCATGACAGGGAATTTAGAATCTAACGACTTTTAGAAGTAGTTCAGGATTGCTTTTGAAGCAGTTTGTAACAGAACCTACAAGGGGAAATAACCTACTTGACTTGGTTCTGGCAAGCAAGGAAACCCTTGTTAATAATTTAGAAATTACAGAGGAACTCGGCTCAAGCGACCACAAGTCAATTACCTTTAGCATTAAATGGATGTATGATAGTAGGGATAATTCAGTAATGGTCCCAGATTTTCGCTTAGCAGATTATAATGGACTTAGAGAACACTTATCAACTGTGGACTGGGGTGAAGAAGAGAGGTATCAATATGACAGTTTTCTTACCACTATACAGGCTGCCCAAAGAACATTTATCCCGTATAAAGAAATTAGATCAAGTAGAAATGACCCAAAATTGATGAATAATAGGCTCAAATATCTTTTAGGGCAGAAGAAAGGAATTTATAGGCGCATAAAAGAGGTGAGGGTCATCTTATAAATCAGTATACTGACATTAAGAGGGACGTTAAAAAGGGAATAAGAAAATCTAAACGGGACTATGAAATTAAAGTTGCTAGGGATTCAAAAACTAACCCAAAAAGTTTTTTCCAGGTTTATAGAACAAAGGTTAGGGATAAGATAGGTCCCCTTAAAAATAACTTTGGGCATCTTACTGACAAGGAGAATGATATGTGCTCTATTTTTAATAATTATTTTCTCTCGGTTTTCACACAGGAAGACATTAATAATATCCCAGTAATTAATTTTTACAGAGGCCCAGAAGAAGATAAATTATGTAATATCACAGTCACTAGCGAAATGATTATGAAACAGCTGGACCGACTGAAACAAAATAAATCGCCGGGTCCTGATGAGCTTTTTGCAAGGGTTCTTAAGGAATGCAAAATGGAACTCTGTGAACCAATATCTAACATTTTTAATTTATCTCTTCAAACAGGTGTAGTGTCTGATATGTGGAAGATGGCTAATGTAATTCCTATTTTTAAAGCAGGGGACAAGTCACTACCGTCAAACTACCGCCCAATAAGCCTGACCTCAATTGTAGGCAAATTACTAGAGTCAATTATAGCTGATATTATTAGAAGCCATCTAGATAACCATAATTTGATTAATGATACCCAGCATGGATTCACGAGGGGCCGTTCCTGCCTATCTAATTTATTAACTGAATCAAGATGCCCCCTATTGAGCAGCTTTACCAGCAGCTTAATGAGGAATTGAGGGTAGCGAAGCTTGAGATACGGCGATTGACGGAGGAAAACAAGAGGATTCGTAGTAGTCCTCCTGTTGTGAGTCCTCAGGTCAAGAAGGTAACCTGGGCAGTGGCCGGACAGCATGGGACGAAGTTGAAGATCAAGAAGACGAATGGAGAGGTAGTAACGACGAAGAAGAAAGAGACTGCTGTGGAAACTTCGAACTCCTTTTCTGTGCTTCCAGACGAATGTGAGTCGACTACTGGGAACGTCACGACGAACTGTACCAAGGAAGGTAAAAACATTGTTGTTGTTGGGGATAGCCAAGTTAGATATATGGATAGGGCCTTCTGCTTGAAAGATAGGAGTAGGAGACAGAGGGTTTGCTTTCCTGGGGCTGGGATGGAAGACATTGTTAGCCGACTTGACAACATCATGCATGGTAATGGGATCAATCCTATTATCTGCCTCAGTGCTGGAGGCAATGATGTATCCAAGCGTAGAAGTGAGGATTTAGTTAGTAGGTATAAGGCAGCAATAGACATCATTAGGAAGAAGGGAGGGAGCCCTGTTATATGTGGCATTTTGCCAAGAAGGGGTGTTGAAATGAATGGCTGTCCAGAGCGATTGGTATAAATTGCTGGCTGGACAAACACTGTAAGGATAATGCAGTCCCATTCATTGACAACTGGGACCACTTCTATGGCCGAAATGACATGTATGCCAGGGATGGGGTTCACTTATCCAGGGCAGGTGTAGAATTTCTCTCTAGCTCAGTTGAGGATGTTGTTAGGGCTTTAAACTAGGATTAGTTAGAGGTATGGGTTTAGGAATGGTAAATAATGAGGGCCAAAATATTGATTCAGGCTTTGATATCATAAATCATAACAATAACAGTAATCGAGTGACACAGGGTAATGATAGTAACAGAAATTGTGTAAAACAAAAGCTGAAAAAGGTTCACAAGAAGATACATATCAATGTATTTTATACTAACTGTCGAAGCGCCAGAAATAAAATTAACGAATTACGTTTGGTAGCATGTGCTGGGAACTTTGATGTCATTGCAATAACTGAAACATGGTATAATACCAAGAGTCGGGATATGATTGCTGAGTGTCATATTCAGGGGTTTAAGTTGTTCCATGTAGATAGATATAATGGGAAAAGGGGTGGAGTTGCATTGTATGTACGAGAAAATATAAATTGCTGCATAAAAACAGGCATAAAAATAGATGGATCATTAACAGAATCTGTTTGGGTAGAGTTTCTAGAAGGTCAAGAAAAACTGATTCTAGGTGTAATATACCGACCTCCAGGCTTGGATCACGATAGAGGGAGACTTCTTTGGGACGAAATTGTTAGGGCTTCTAGGCACAATAACGTAGTGTTAGTAGGGATTTTAACTTTAGTCAAATTGACTGGACTTCTTTGACCGGTAATCTGGAGTCCAGTGACTTTATGGAAGTAGTTCAGGACTGTTTTCTGAAGCAGTGTGTGACGGAGCCTACCAGAGGTAATAATTTGCTCGACCTAGTCTTGTCAAATAAAGAAACTCTTGTAAATAATCTGGAGATCACTGAAGAGCTTGGAGCTAGTGATCACAAATCCATTAGTTTTAATATTACATGGGAGTACGAGAATAGGGATAATACGGTAAAAGTTCCTGATTTTCGTTCTGCCGATTATATTGGACTTAGAGAACACCTGTCTAATCTCGACTGGGGTAATCTAGCTAACGATTACGATGGGATCTGCGTTTATGATTTTTTTCTTAATAATGTACAACGTGCACAGAGTATGTTTATTCCCCAGAGAGAATTTAGGTCAAATAATAACGATCCCAAATGGATTAACAGGAGGCTAAAACATTTATTAGGGGAGAAAAGAGGAATTTATAGGCGCATCAAAAGAGGAGATGTTAACCTTATTGACCAATATGTTCAGTTGAAAAGAGAAGTAAAAATGGGGATTAGAAAGGCTAAACGTGACTATGAGATTAAGGTTGCTAATGAATCAAAGACTAATCCAAAAGGGTTCTTTCAAGTGTACAGGACGAAGGTGAGGGAAAAGGTAGGACCTCTGAAAATTGGGAATGGACAGCTGACGGATAACGAACTGGAAATGTGTTCTCTATTTAATGACTATTTTTTGTCAGTCTTTACACAAGAAGACGTAAATGAGATTCCAGAAATTAACAATTATTCAGTTCCTGAAGAATTCAAATTAACTAATATTACTGTCAGAGGGATATGGTTATCAAACAAATAGATAAACTGAAGCAAAATAAGTCCCCTGGACCCGACGAGTTGTTTTCCAGGGTACTTAAAGAATGCAAAATGGAACTTAGTCAGCCATTAACGAATGTGTTTAATACGTCCATCCTAACTGGTGTTGTGCCAGAGATGTGGAAGATAGCTAATGTAGTTCCTATATTCAAATCAGGGATAAGTCCATTCCATCAAATTACCGTCCAATAAGCCTCACGTCTATAGTAGGCAAATTATTAGAATCAATTATAGCTGATATTATCAGAAGTCACCTTGAAGAACATAATTTGATTAATGAATCTCAGCATGGGTTTACGAGAGGTCGTTCCTGCCTGACAAATTTACTGACGTTTTTCAATAAAACATTTGAGGCAGTAGACAGTGATAAAGAATATGATATAGTTTACTTGGATTTCAGTAAGGCCTTCGATAGAGTACCTCACAAGAGACTCTTAAGAAAGGTGGCAGCTCATGGTATAGGAGGTAAAGTTCTAGCATGGATAGAGGCATGGCTTACCAATAGAAAGCAGAGAGTTTCCATTAATGGGGTCAAATCTGAATGGGGATTTGTCACAGTGGCGTTCCACAAGGATCAGTTTTGGGCCCATTGTTGTTCATAATTTACATTAATGACCTTGATGAAGGAATTGCAAGTGACATGAGTAAATTTGCTGATGATACAAAAATAGGCCGTATAATTCATTCTGAGGAGGATAACAGTGAACTCCAGGAGGATTTGGATAAATTAATGTCTTGGTCTGAAAAGTGGCAGATGAAGTTCAATGTGGACAAGTGTAAGGTGCTTGTCGTTGGTAATGAAAATATCCTCGAATTTATAAACTAGGTGAAGTTGAGCTTGATCATACAGAATGTGAAAAGACTTGGGAGTCATGGTAAGCAGAAATCTAAAGCCAAGACAACAGTGCCTAAGTGTGCGCAATAAGGCTAACAGATTACTAGGATTTATTTCAAGAAGTATAAGCAACAGAAGTCCAAAAGTTATTTTACAGCTCTATACATCACTAGTGAGACCTCATTTGGATTATGCAGCTCAGTTTTGGTCTCCTTACTACAGGATGGATATAGATTCATTGGAGAACATACAAAGAAGAATGACTAAAATGATTTACAGTATAAGAAATCTCCCGTATGAAGATAGACTTAGAGCGTTGAATCTCCACTCTCTGGAGAGACGTAGAATGAGGGGAGATATCATCGAGGTGTACAAGTGGATGATGGGCATAAACAAAGGAGATATTAATAAAATACTGAGGATATCGAACCAAGTAAGAACGAGAAATAACGGATTTAAATTGGATAAATTTAGATTTAGAAAGGACATAGGCAAGTACTGGTTTTCGAACAGAGTTGTAGATGCGTGGAACAATCTTCCGAGTACTGTGATAGAGGCTAAGACCTTGGGTGGCTTTAAAAAGAGATTGGACAAATATATGAGTGGGAGGGGCTGGGTTTGATTTGTGTCGTGAGTACGGGAATAAATTTTTAGGTAGTGGTGGTTTTGATAAGGACCTGCCTTGTATGGGCCAGTAGGCCTTCTGCAGTGTTCCTCCATTCTTATGTTCTTATGTTCTTATGCGTGGAACAATCTTCCGAGTAGGGTGATAGAGGCTAGGACCTTGGGTGGCTTTAAAAAGAGATTGGACAAATATATGAGTGGGAGGGGCTGGGTTTGATTAGTGTCGTGAGTACAGGAGTAAATTCTTAGGTAGTGGTGGTTTTGATAAGGACCTGCCTTGTATGGGCCAGTAGGCCTTCTGCAGTGTTCCTCCATTCTTATGTTCTTATGTTCAGTAAAGCTTTTGAGGCTGTTGATCACGATAAAGAATTCGATATTGTTTATTTAGACTTTAGTAAGGCTTTTGATAGAGTACCGCACCAGAGACTGTTAAAGAAAGTGGCAGCTCATGGCATTGGGGGAAAAGTGCTGTCATGGATCGAGTCATGGCTCACCAATAGGAAGCAGAGAGTGTGCATAAATGGGGTTAAATCCGAATGGGGACTTGTAACAAGTGGTGTTCCACAGGGATCAGTCTTAGGCCCATTGTTATTTATAATATATATCAATGACCTTGATGAGGGAATTACTAGTGATATGAGCAAATTCGCCGACGACACGAAGATAGGTAGGATAATTGATTCAAACATAGATGTCATAGAACTTCAGGAAGATTTAGACAAACTTAATTCGTGGTCAGAAAAGTGGCAGATGCAGTTCAATGTAGATAAATGCAAGGTTCTGAAGCTCGGGAGTGTCCATAACCCAAGCACTTATAAGTTAAATAACGTAGAACTTAGCCATACAGATTGCGAGAAGGACTTGGGGGTGACAGCAATGCCTAAGCGTACGTAATAAGGCAAATAGATTACTGGGATTTATATCAAGAAGTGTTAGCAACAGAAGTCCAGAGGTTATATTACAGCTTTATACATCATTAGTAAGGCCTCACCTAGATTACGCAGCTCAGTTCTGGTCTCCATATTACAGAATGGACATAAATTCGTTAGAAAACATTCAGCGTAGAATGACTAAATTAATACATAGCATTAGAAATCTTCCTTACGAAGAAAGATTGAAGACCCTAAAATTACATTCACTTGTAAGACGTAGAATGAGGGGAGACATGATCGAGGTATACAAGTGGAAAATGGGTATTAACAAAGGGGATATAAATAAGGTCTTGAGGATATCTCTCCAAGAGAGAACCCGCAATAATGGATTCAAGTTAGATAAGTTTAGATTTAGAAAGGATATAGGAAAGTATTGGTTTGGAAATAGGGTAGTTGATGAGTGGAACAGTCTGCCTAGTAGGGTTATTGAAGCTAGGACCTTGGGTAGTTTCAAATTTAGGTTGGATAAATTCATGAGTGAGAGGGGTTGGAGTTGAGTGGGACTCGCGCATGAGTGGGTAGAATTGTCAAAGCTTATTTCTTGGGTAGCTTTGAAAATTGGGTTGAGCAAATATTCTGTTAGTGGGACGGATTGTGAAGGCCTGCCTAGTATGGGCCAACAGGCCTGCTGCAGTGTTCCTCCTTTCTTATGTTCTTATGTTCTTATGAGTGAGAGGGGTTGGATTTGAGTGGGACTCGCGCATGAGTGGGTAGAATTGTCAAAGCTTATTTCTTGGGTAGCATTGAAAATTGGGTTGAGCAAATATTCTGTTAGTGGGACGGATTGTGAAGGACCTGCCTAGTATGGGCCAACGGGCCTGCTGCAGTGTTCCTCCTTTCTTATGTTCTTATGTTCTTATCATGTTTCATTAAAAGCAGTTTTGAAAATAATATGAATATTTCTTTTGGTTAATATAAATTGGATTCATTTATAATTAATAAAATTTGGGAAGAATTTAATGATAAATTGGACTAATCTTAATTCTTGGGAAGAGTTTCAGGTCCTTTCTTATGTTCCTCTTCACAGAGTCGTGAGATGTTACGCTACTGTGAGGTGTTGTCTTTGTTAGTGTGATGTGACTGTGAGGTGTATTCTGCCCCTTTATAAGCCTTCTTGTCATGATTCCTTTTATAGTTCCTTGATAATGTGAGTAGTCACGAAAGCGCTTGGAATTCCTCTATTTTTTCATAGTGGTTGTCTTGCATATTTTGATATCACCTGTTTACTGTGATCTCTTTGAAAAAAAAAAAAAATATATATATATATATATATATATATATATATATATATATATATATATATATATATATATATATATATATATATATATATATATATATATATATATATATATATATATATATATATATATATATCACCCACGCTCCCACCTACATAGCTCACGACCCACCACGCTCACCGCTAACTCACACCACCCACGCTCACCGCTAACACACCACCACGCTCACCGCTAACCACCACCGCTCCCCCACCACTCACGCCCACCCACGCTCACCCGCTAACCACACCCTACGCTCACCCCAGCTAACCACACCACCCACGCTCACCTCGCTAACCACACCACCCACGCTCACCCGCTAACCACACCACCCACGCTCACCCGCTAACCACACCACCCACGCTCACCCGCTAACCACACCACCCACGCTCACCGCTAACCACATCACCCACGCTCACCGCTAACCACACCACCCACGCTCACCGCTAACACACCACCCACGCTCACCGCTAACCACACCACCCACGCTCACCGCTAACCACACCACCCACGCTCACCCGCTAACCACACCACCCACGCTCACCCGCTAACCACACCACCCACGCTCACCCGCTAACCACACCACCCACGCTCACCAGCTACCAATCACCACCCACGCTCACCTGCTAACTACACCACCCACGCTCAACCGCTAACCACACCACCCACGCTCACCCGCGAACCACACCACCCACGCTCAACTGCTAACCACACCACCCACGCTCACCCGCTAACCACACCACCCACGCTTACCTGCTAACCACACCACCCACGCTCACCCGCTAACCACACCACCCACGCTCACCCGCTAACCACACCACCCACGCTCACCCGCTAACCACACCACCCCGCTAACCGCTAACCACACCACCCACGCTCACCGCTAACCACACCACCCACGCTCACCCGCTAACCACACCACCCACGCTCACCGCTAACCACACCACCCACGCTCACCGCTAACCACAACACCCACGCTCACCGCTAATAACACCACCCACGCTCACCGCTAACCACACCACCCACGCTCACCCGCTAACCACACCACCCACGCTCACCCGCTAACCACACCACCCACGCTCACCTGCTAACCACACCACCCACGCTCACCGCTAACCACACCACCCACGCTCACCCGCTAACCACACCACCCACGCTTACCTGCTAACCACACCACCCACGCTCACCTGCTAACTACCCCACCCACGCTCACCGAACCACACCACCCACGCTCACCCGCTAACCACACCACCCACGCTCACCCGCTAACCACAACACCCACGCTCACCCGCTAACCACATCACCCACGCTCACCCGCTAACCACACCACCCACGCTCACCTGCTAACCACACCACCCACGCTCACCTGCTAACTACACCACCCACGCTCACCCGCTAACCACACCACCCACGCTCACCCGCGAACCACACCACCCACGCTCATCTGCTAACCACACCACCCACACTCACCCAACCACACCACCCACGCTTACCGCTAACCAACCACACTCACCCAACCACCCACCCACGCTCACGCTAACCACACCACCCCGCTCACCCGCTAACCACACCACCACACACCCACGCTCACCCGCTAACCACACCACCCCGCTCACCCGCTAACCACACCACCCACGCTCACCCGCTAACCACACCACCCACGCTCACCGCTAACCACACCACCCACGCTCACCTGCTAACCACACCACCCACGCTCACCTGCTAACCACAACACCCACGCTCAACCGCTAATAACACCACCCACGCTCACCCGCTAACCACACCACCCACGCTCACCCGCTAACCACACCACCCACGCTCACCCGCTAACCACACCACCCACGCTACCTAACACCACCCACGCTACCAACAAACCACCCACGCTCACCCGCTAACCACACACCACCCACGCTACCTCACCCGCTAACCACACCACCCACGCTCACCCGCAACCACACCACCCACGCTCACCCGCTAACCACACCACCCACGCTCACCCGCTAACCACACCACCCCCGCTAACCCGCTAACCACATCACCCACGCTCAACCGCTAACCACACCACCCACGCTCACCTGCTAACCACACAACCCACGCTCACCCGCTAACCACACCACCCACGCTCACCCGCTAACCACACCACCCACGCTCACCTGCTAACCACACCACCCACGCTCAACCGCTAACCACACCACCCACGCTCACCCGCTAACCACACCACCCACGCTCACCTGCTAACCACACCACCCACGCTCACCCGCTAACCACACCACCCACGCTCACCTGCTAACCACAAAACCCACGCTCACCTGCTAACCACACCACCCACGCTCAACCGCTAACCACACCACCCACGCTCAACCGCTAACCACACCACCCACGCTCACCCGCTAACCACACCACCCATGCTCACCCGCTAACCACACCACCCACGCTCAACCGCTAACCACACCACCCACGCTCAACCGCTAACCACACCACCCACGCTCACCTGCTAACCACACCACCCACGCTCACCCGCTAACAACACCACCCACGCTCACCCGCTAACCACACCACCCACGCTCACCTGCTAACCACACCACCCACGCTCACCCGCTAACCACACCACCCACGCTCACCCGCTAACCACACCACCCAGCTCACCGCTAACCACACCACCCCGCTCACCCGCTAACCACACCACCCCGCTCACCCGCTAACCACACCACCCCGCTAACCCGCTAACCACATCACCCACGCTCAACCGCTAACCACACCACCCACGCTCACCTGCTAACCACACAACCCACGCTCACCCGCTAACCACACCACCCACGCTCACCCGCTAACCACACCACCCACGCTCACCTGCTAACCACACCACCCACGCTCACCCGCTAACCACACCACCCACGCTCACCCGCTAACCACACCACCCACGCTCACCTGCTAACCACACCACCCACGCTCACCCGCTAACCACACCACCCACGCTCACCTGCTAACCACAAACCCACGCTCACCTGCTAACCACACCACCCACGCTCAACCGCTAACCACACCACCCACGCTCAACCGCTAACCACACCACCCACGCTCACCCGCTAACCACACCACCCACGCTCAACCGCTAACCACACCACCCACGCTCACCCGCTAACCACACCACCCACGCTCACCCGCTAACCACACCACCCACGCTCACCCGCTAACCACACCACCCACGCTCACCCGCTAACCACACCATCCACGCTCACCCGCTAACCACACCACCCACGCTCACCCGCTAACCACACCACCCACGCTCACCCGCTAACCAGTTGGTTAATAAATCCCTGGCAGGATTTCCTTACATTTACACTTTAAAGTAATTTACAGTAACCCAAATGCACAGTGTGAATTTTAAAATTAATCTTTACAATTATAACATCATTCATACTATTATGGCACACTTCTCCACTATATATTTATATATTACATTGCAATCCTACATAACACCCCACCCCTAGACCATAGGTCTTTTGCCTAGCGGGATCCAAACTGATCAATGGGTAGTGGGATCCGTTTGGATCCCGCTGGGCAAAAAGAAAAATGAAAAAAAAAATCACCTCTACCCCAAGGTGCGAGGCAACGGGCAAACATTATAACTGCAGAATTACGGCCATACAATCATGGGCTTCTGTTACTACAAATACTAGACTGCGGACATGTGGAACTCTCCTAACATAACAGTGATCAAGTTCTATGCCAAACGAGCCCACAGTCAGAGCCCACAGTCAGAGCCCACAGTCAGAGCCCACAGTGAGAGCCCACAGTCAGAGCCCACAGTCAGAGCCCACAGTCAGAGCCCACAGTCAGAGCCCACAGTCAGAGCCCACAGTCAGAGCCCACAGTCAGAGCCCACAGTCAGAGCCCACAGTCAGAGCCCACAGTCAGAGCCCACAGTCAGAGCCCACAGTCAGAGCCACAGTCAGAGCCCACAGTCAGAGCCCACAGTCAGAGCCCACAGTCAGAGCCCACAGTCAGAGCCCACAGTCAGAGCCCACAGTCAGAGCCCACAGTCAGAGCCCACAGTCAGAGCCCACAGTCACGCTCTGACAACAACTATACACACACAACCCGCACATAGAAGAGAGGAGCTTACGACGACGTTTCGGTCCGACTTGGACCATTTACAAAAGTCCCTCTCTGGGGTTACTTCCTTCTTGGTCTTTTAATGCCACTAGGACTTAATGCCACTAGGACCAGCCTTGAGAGTCACCAGACCCCTGCCTGGTAAAGTAACTCTCCAGAGTCCTCTGTTTCTGGCGACCCTTCAACACTTTCCTGAAGTGCGCAAAGTGACTTTGTAAATGGTCCAAGTCGGACCGAAACGTCGTAGTAAGATCCTCTACTTTTTATATGTGCGGGTTGTGTGTGTATTGTTCCAGTCACGGTATTGTGCCTTTTTTTTTGTTATTTGCAACAACTATGTTAGGAAAATGCGCCATCACAACACAGTGATGGCCACGCACTGGCGTTGATACATTTTACCTAAATTACATCAATCAACCTTATACCCTAATGAGGCAGGAACCACATATAGCTTTAAGAAGAGGTATGATAAAACTCATTGAGCAGGAGAGTGACCTAGTAGAGAAGAGTGAAGAGGCTGTGCCAGACGCTGTGAATCGACCCCTGCAACCACAATTAGGTGAGTACACACACACAAACACGCACATACCACCTGAAGTATCTTAATACAGAGAATTTCCACAATGTTATGAATGCCTCAAGGTTCGCTAAACTGCACAGTCTGCCGCGTTAAACTACATTAACAACGCCATGTTTAAGCTGCCGGAGAAAATGGGTTTAACTTTATCCAAGATTTTACGAAAGACATTATAGCAGGCGGGAGGGTGGAGGAAACTGATGTGGGTAGAGGATATCAGAAATTTGGCGAAGAATGTGAGATTAGAGGAAAGGATTTCGGGATACTGAAATGTAAGAAGAGTGTTACGAAGGGAAAGATTTTAAGAACGTATCACTACGGAGGATTTTTTAGGTTTGTGTGCTGAAAGTACCTAAATACTTGACTCGGGTTGAAGAAGTTATCACCTGTCTTCTTTGCCTTGCACTATGCTGGAAAATGACTTTTCAACTCTTATCGATATTATAAAGAGCTGCGTGATAGACGTCGAGACACTAATGTAAGGTGCTGTTAAGACACTAATGTAAGGTGCTGTTAAGGCACTAATGTAAGGTGCTGTTAAGACACTAATGTAAGGTGCTGTTAAGGCACTAATGTAAGGTGCTGTTAAGGCACTAATGTAAGGTGCTGTTAAGGCACTAATGTAAGGTGCTGTTAAGGCACTAATGTAAGGTGTTGTTAAGGCACTAATGTAAGGTGCTGTTAAGTCACTAATGTAAGGTGCTGTTAAGGCACTAATGTAAGGTGCTGTTAAGGCACTAATGTAAGGTGCTGTTAAGGCACTAATGTAAGGTTCTGTTAAGGCACTAATGTAAGGTGCTGTTAAGGCACTAATGTAAGGTGTTGTTAACTAAGGCACTAATGTAAGGTGCTGTTAAGGCACTAATGTAAGGTGCTGTTAAGACACTAATGCAAGGTGCTGTTAAGACACTAATGTAAGGTGCTTTAAGACACTAATGAAAGGTGCTGTTAAGACACTAATGTAGGTGCTGTTAAGACACTAATGTAAGATGCTGTTAAGACACTAATGTAGGTGCTGTTAAGGCACTAATGTAAGGTGCTGTTAAGACACTAATGTAAGGTGCTGTTAAGACACTAATGTAAGGTGCTGTTAAGACACTAATGTAAGGTGCTGTTAAGGCACTAATGTAAGGTGCTGTTAAGACACTAATGTAAGGTGCTGTTAAGACACTAATGAAGGTGCTGTTAAGACACTAATGTAAGGTGCTGTTAAGACACTAATGTAAGGTGCTGTTAAGACACTAATGTAAGGTGCTGTTAAGACACTAATGTAAGGTGCTGTTAAGACACTAATGCAAGGTGCTGTTAAGACACTAATGTAGGCTGTTAAGACACTAATGTAAAGGTGCTGTTAAGACACTAATGTAAGGTGCTGTTAAGACACTAATGTAAGGTGCTGTTAAGACACTAATGTAAGGTGCTGTTAAGACACTAATGTAAGGTGCTGTTAAGACACTAATGCAAGGTGCTGTTAAGACACTAATGTAAGGTGCTGTTAAGACACTAATGTAAGGTGCTGTTAAGACACTAATGTAAGGTGCTGTTAAGACACTAATGTAAGGTGCTGTTAAGACACTAATGTAAGGTGCTGTTAAGACACTAATGTAAGGTGCTGTTAAGGCACTAATGTAAGGTGCTGTTAAGGCACTAATGTAAGGTGCTGTTAAGGCACTAATGAAAGGGTGCTGTTAAGGCACTAATGTAAGGTTCTGTTAAGGCACTAATGTAAGGTGCTGTTAAGGCACTAATGTAAGGTGTTGTTAACTAAGGCACTAATGTAAGGTGCTGTTAAGGCACTAATGTAAGGTGCTGTTAAGACACTAATGCAAGGTGCTGTTAAGACACTAATGTAAGGTGCTTTAAGACACTAATGCAAGGTGCTGTTAAGACACTAATGTAAGGTGCTGTTAAGACACTAATGTAAGATGCTGTTAAGACACTAATGTAAGGTGCTGTTAAGGCACTAATGTAAGGTGCTGTTAAGACACTAATGTAAGGTGCTGTTAAGACACTAATGTAAGGTGCTGTTAAGACACTAATGTAAGGTGCTGTTAAGACACTAATGTAAGGTGCTGTTAAGACACTAATGTAAGGTGCTGTTAAGACACTAATGTAAGGTGCTGTTAAGACACTAATGTAAGGTGCTGTTAAGACACTAATGTAAGGTGCTGTTAAGACACTAATGTAGGTGCTGTTAAGACACTAATGTAAGGTGCTGTTAAGACACTAATGTAAGGTGCTGTTAAGACACTAATGTAAGGTGCTGTTAAGACACTAATGTAGGTGCTGTTAAGACACTAATGTAAGGTGCTGTTAAGACACTAATGTAAGGTGCTGTTAAGACACTAATGTAAGGTGCTGTTAAGACACTAATGTAAGGTGCTGTTAAGACACTAATGCAAGGTGCTGTTAAGACACTAATGTAAGGTGCTGTTAAGACACTAATGTAAGGTGCTGTTAAGGCACTAATGTAAGGTGCTGTTAAGACACTAATGTAAGGTGCTGTTAAGACACTAATGTAAGGTGCTGTTAAGACACTAATACTCACTAATCGTACCCTCACGCACCCCCCATTTACTCACATCTCGCTCTTCCTCACTACTACAAAATGTTATATCTCCTTGGCCCATGCATGAAATTACTGCCTCCCTTTTCATCGACATTTAACTGCTTAAAAATTGATCTCCCTCTTCCCCCTAACTCCACCTTCTCATCTAATAACTTCCCTCTTTTGTTTTTAACTGTTAAATCCATTCGTTCTCAAGGCTTCCTTAACTTGTTAATATCACTCCAATTTTTTTTTCTTATTCTCAGAAAAAAATTGTTGATAGTGCCTCACCCAAGCTCTTATTTGTTTTTTGTACACTTCTTCACCACTCTCTTAACCTCTCTTTTACTGTCCATGATCTCCACCCTCCTTCTATCACCTCTTTGTTAAAGCCTCTCATATACCATTTTTTTTTCTCTTTCTCCCCTACCACTCTCTTTACCTCGTGATTCCTCAATTGCTTCTCTTCGATTCTGTGTCACCTTCATATATCTACTCTTTCACTGCAGTCTTCCATCTGCTCAATTCCTCTGCATCCTCGTTACGTATACCTTCTCATCTTTCTGCAAAGAGTTGCTTCTGTCTAATCCTAACTACCTCATCCTTTAATTTATGAACTTTTTCATTTTCCCTCATCTACCTCTTACTTCACTGTAGCTACGACTAAATAATGGTCATATATTTGTTGCCCCTCTAAAACATCAGCATCTATATGTAAATTCATTAACACTTAAGCTACTAATACACTGTAATAATATTGGTAGAATTACCGACAATATGTTAAGTAAAGGACACAATTGCAACTAATGTGACATTTTATTGTGGCAACGTTTCGCTCTCAGGAGCTTTCTCAGCCTACGGCTGAGAAAGCTCCTGGAGAGCGAAACGTGCCACAATAAATGTCACATTAGTTGCAATTTGTCCTTTACTAATACACTGTCTAAAAACTGTTGTCGTAACACTATATCTCATCTCATGTACTGATTTGTTCTCATTTTCTTAAAATGCATATTACCTATTATGAAACGTCTTTGTACATAAAGTTCAGTTAATCTTGTCTGTCACTCTAAACTTACCTAATATACCTTCTATAATAGTTTCTCGTGATAACAGTTAGTTTCTCACTTGGTTCCAAACTCCATAAACACTCAATATCTCCTAAATTGTCACTCTCATCTACACTCCTCTCTTCCCCACGTATAAACACTTATTATAACCCTCTTTTCACATCCAACCCTTATTTTAATCCACATAATCCTTGAATTTATACATTTATATTCAATCTTACTCTTCCATGACTGATCATTCAACATTACTGCTACTCTTTTCTCTGTGTTAATTCTCAGATTATTTCTCCTCACTGAAAATCTACAGCTCTATTCAGATTTGTTTGACTTAGAGATGGGACATCAAGCTTCTTTTCGTTCATAATATTCATAGTCAACCCTTTCTTATCAACTGCACTTCGTCCTTGCATATTCAAACGTCCCAAATTAAAAATGTCCTTCTCCTTAAATTTAGTAATTAACACAAAAGAAGGGTTACTAGCGTCTTGCTCCCAGCATTTTAGTCGCATTTTACGACATTCATGGTTTACAGAGGACGGATTCTTCCCAACCTCCCCATGAAGATGGACGAAAATAATATAAGAACTAGAACTATAAGGAAAACAGAAGAAAACTCCATAAGATAGAAATGCCTGAATAGGAGATTGACACAAGCGTACTAATTGACACTGGGAGTATTTCCTGAATATTCTGGAATGTTCTGGACGCCAGTTGACAAAATGAGGTTTATTCCCTCTATTTCATTAGTTATAAGGTTGTTCACATTAGCTGCATTCTGTATGTAAATCATCCACTATTGTAATGTAACTTCTTAAATCATGTGACCTGTTCCCAGCGGTTAGAAGCTTAGGGCTAGCTATTAACTACCTTCTAGTTATTTTACATCATGTTATCTGGAAACTGTGGGGCCACCACCCGACCCCTAATGTTGGACCAGTGTGTGGTTGGCATTCTGCTGGCCTCAGAGGCTGGTGCCACCGCGCTATCAATTACCCTATTTCTCCTATTGCTGCCCTTGCAACATTGCACAGCTCCTGATGATGCACTGAGAAGTGTCAAAGTACTTGAGTTAAAGATTTCCACCCCTTCCCCGTGTCTTTTCTTGCATATATATATATATATATATATATATATATATATATATATATATATATATATATATATATATATATATATATATATATATATATAAGGATGGTGTCCACCTCTGGTGTGCCGATTAGGTAAAACTGGTCAATTAGCAAGAACTCATCTAAAATTAAGTCCTTTCTAAAATTTTCTCTTATACGTTTAAAGATATATTTTTTTACATTTATGTTAATGTAAGAATTTATAATTTTGTACCAAGAGAAACTTTGAAAACCTACCTAACCTTATTACAACAAGCGCAATTTAATTTAGCCTAACCCAACTAAATATATTTTAGATACGTTAACATTATTTTAATAATAAACAAACACAATGAAATATATTTTTTTCTTTAGGTTCAGAACGATTTTTGCGAAATTATTGCATACACAAATTTTCGCTTGTCTTATATGGCAAGAAGAGCGTTGCTATTTAAGCCAAAATCGCAAGTTTTACCTAATCGGCACGACATATATATATATATATATATATATATATATATATATATATATATATATATATATATATATATATATATATATATATATATATGCAAGACAACCACTATGAAAAAATAGAAGAATTCCAAGCGCTTTCGTGACTACTCACATTATCAAGGAACTATAAAGGAAACGTGAGAAGAAGGCTTATAAAGGCAGAATACACCTCACAGTCACATCACACTAACAAAGACAACACCCCACAGTAGCGTAACATCTCACGACTCTGTGAAGAGAAACATAAGAAAGGACCTGAAACTCTTCCCAAGAATTAAGATTAGTCCAATTTATCATTAAATTCTTCCCAAATTTTATTAATTATAAATGAATCCAATTTATATAAACCAAAAGAAATATTCATATTATTTTCAAAACTGCTTATAATGAAACATGATTCTATTATATTCCTCTCAACCATGGACTTGCTTGATACAACCTTCTCAGCATTTTGAAAATCAATTGGATGGTTAAAGTCTCTCACATGAATAAATAGAGCATTAGAATCTTGTCCAGTTCTAATGCTATATTTATGTTGTTTTAATCTTAGTTCAAGACTTTTACCAGTTTGACCATAATAAACTTTATCACATAATTTACAGGGAATCTTATAGACACATCCGTCAGCATTTTGGGGGGAATTTTTTATCAAAAGTCTTTTTACTGTATCAAGATTTTTAAATACAACTTTGATATTAAAATTGTTAAGAAAGAAGGCATATCAACCAAGTTTTCAGTAGGAGAACCAACATATTTTTGGTTGAATAAGGTTGGTTGTCCCTTTTGGATTGTAAAAGTATTTCTAGCTATTTTAAAAGATTTATCAATTATGTTTCTTGGGTATTTTAAATCATTAGCTATTTTATAAATTTTAGAGATTTCTTCATCTATGAACTCTGGACTATCACCTGTTTACTGTGATCTTTTGCATATATATATATATATATATATATATATATATATATATATATATATATATATATATATATATATATATATATATATATATATAAGAACATAAGAATGGAGGAACACTGCAGAAAGGGCCCACTGGCCCATACAAGGCAGGTCCTTATCAAAACCACCACTACCTAAGAATTTACTCCTGTACTCACGACACTAATCAAACCCAGCCCCTCCCACTCATATATTTGTCCAATCTCTTTTAAAGCCACCCAAGGTCCTAGCCTCTATCACCCTACTCGGAAGATTGTTCCACGCATCTACAACTCTGTTCGAAAACCAGTACTTGCCTATGTCCTTTCTAAATCTAAATTTATCCAATTTAAATCCGTTATTTCTGGTTCTTACTTGGTTCGATATCCTCAGTATTTTATTAATATCTCCTTTGTTTATGCCCATCATCCACTTGTACACCTCGATGATATCTCCCCTCATTCTACGTCTCTCCAGAGAGTGGAGATTCAATGCTCTAAGTCTATCTTCATACGGGAGATTTCTTATACTGTAAATCATTTTAGTCATTCTTCTTTGTATGTTCTCCAATGAATCTATATCCATCCTGTAGTAAGGAGACCAAAACTGAGCTGCATAATCCAAATGAGGTCTCACTAGTGATGTATAGAGTTGTAAAATAACTTTTGGACTTCTGTTGCTTATACTTCTTGAAATAAATCCTAGTAATCTGTTAGCCTTATTGCGCACACTTAGGCACTGTTGTCTTGGCTTTAGATTTCTGCTTACCATGACTCCCAAGTCTTTTTCACATTCTGTATGATCAAGCTCAACTTCACCTAGTTTATAAATTCGAGGGATATTTTCATTACCAACGACTAGCACCTTACACTTGTCCACATTGAACTTCATCTGACACTTTTCAGACCAAGACATTAATTTATCCAAATCCTCCTGGAGTTCATTGGTATCCTCCTCAGAATGAATTATACGGCCTATTTTTGTATCATCAGCAAATTTACTCATGTCACTTGCAATTCCTTCATCAAGGTCATTTATGTAAATTATGAACAACAATGGGCCCAAAACTGATCCTTGTGGAACGCCACTGGTGACAAATCCCTATTCAGATTTGACCCCATTAATGGAAACTCTCTGCTTTCTATTGGTAAGCCATGCCTCTATCCATGCTAGAACTTTACCTCCTATACCATGAGCTGCCACCTTTCTTAAGAGTCTCTTGTGAGGTACTCTATCGAAGGCCTTACTGAAATCCAAGTAAACTATATCATATTCTTTATCACTGTCTACTGCCTCAAATGTTTTATTGAAAAAGTCAGTAAATTTGTCAGGCAGGAACGACCTCTCGTAAACCCATGCTGAGATTCATTAATCAAATTATGTTCTTCAAGGTGACTTCTGATAATATCAGCTATAATTGATTCTAATAATTTGCCTACTATAGACGTGAGGCTTATTGGACGGTAATTTGATGGACTGGACTTATCCCTGATTTGAATATAGGAACTACATTAGCTATCTTCCACATCTCTGGCACAACACCAGTTAGGATGGACGTGTTAAACACATTCGTTAATGGCTGACTAAGTTCCATCTTGCATTCTTTAAGTACCCTGGAAAACAACTCGTCGGGTCCTGGGGACTTATTTTGCTTCAGTTTATCTATCTGTTTGATAACCATATCCCTCGTGACAGTAATATTAGTTAATTTGAATTCTTCAGGAACTGAATAATAGTTAATTTCTGGAATCTCATTTACGTCTTCTTGTGTAAAGACTGACAAAAAATAGTCATTAAATAGAGAACACATTTCCAGTTCGTTATCCGTCAGCTGTCCATTCCCAATTTTCAGAAGTCCTACCTTTTCCCTCACCTTCGTCCTGTACACTTGAAAGAACCCTTTTGGATTAGTCTTTGATTCATTAGCAACCTTAATCTCATATATATATATATATATATATATATATATATATATATATATATATATATATATATATATATATATATATATATATATATATATATATATATTAATGCATCTATAGAAACGTGTGGTTTATAGCAAGAAGATACTGCTGCGACCAGTCTGGAATTAAAGCCCGAATCCTTTAGACAGCCTCCAGGGAAGCGAGTGTAGTAAAGAAAGCGAATGCCAGACTGAAGTTCCTGTTGCTGAGGCTCGCAGGACCCTATGTCTAGCCCTTATGCAATGTCATATGGACTATGCTTGCTATTCATGGTACTCTGCCTTGACAAAAAAACAAAACAAAGATAAACTGCAAATCACCCAGAAGAAAATGATAAGATTCATCCTGGACCTGGGTCTAAGATTTATCCTGGACCTGGGTCCAAGATTCATCCTGGACCTGGGTCCAAGATTCATCCTGGACCTGGGTCCAAGATTCATCCTGGACCTGGGTCCAAGGGAGCATGTTGGCCAGGATGAATTACAACAATTGGATATGCTGAATAATGAAGACAGAGTAAAACAACTGAAGTTAAATCAAGTTTATAAAATTGCTCACAGTGTCCAGAATATCTTGCTGCCAATTTTGTCAAGGCTGGTAACTAAAGCAGTCATAGTACTAGGGGAGAGAGCACAACTTTGTAGTACCCACAGTCAGTGGCCAGGCTTCAAGCACTTTTTATTGTACAGCAGTAAAGGAATGGAACAGATTTCCTGCACATGTCAAAGCCAGTCACAGCATGAGCCAGTTCAAGAAGAGAGCCAAAAGATACCTAATGGATGTAGCGACAGAAAGGGAGGAGAATGTTTTTGTATTTTTAGCTAACATGCGTAAATGTAAATAACCATTTTTACCTTATTTCTAGTATATATCATTTATAGTATAATAATAAGATATCTGCTACATTGTTTAATAATAAGTTATTAAAAAGGACCCCAATGGAAATAAATCACACTGTCTGACTTTTGGGTTATCCTGGAGGGTTCTCTACACATATGCTGCTATGTATGATAATCTATGTAACTGTATTTGTGTATACCTGAATAAACTTACAGAGTTAAACTCTCGATATATTCTGACTGTTTTCCGTAGAGTTTTGTTAAAAATAATTAATTCTTTTTTACAGAGGATACCATTGCTGAATTGGCCAAACTCACAGGTTTACCTTAATCGGCACAACATATATATATATAAGAGACACAGGGCACTGGAGTTACAGAATACTGGAATATATTTCTCCTATCGTGTAGCAACGAAATCCTCAAGTTAGAGGCCAGGTTGAGCAGGTTTAGTGTAAATCATTTCTGCGGTACGACATACCTGTGCGGTACGACATACCTGTGCGGTACGACATACCTGTGCGGTACGACATACCTATGCGGTACGACATACCTGTGCGGTACGACATACCTGTGCGGTACGACATACCTGTGGGTACGACATACCTGTGCGGTACGACATACCTGTGCGGTACGACATACCTGTGTGGTACGACATACCTGTGCGGTACGACATACCTGTGCGGTACGACATACCTGTGCGGTACGACATACATGTGCGGTACGACATACCTGTGCGGTACGACATACCTGTGCGGTACGACATACCTGTGCGGTACGACATACCTGTGCGGTACGACATACTTGTGCGCTACGACATACCTGTGCGCTACGACATACCTGTTCACGTTTCGTCGTACTACTTGTAGTGTTTTCAAGCGAAAATATATTTGCATTTTTAGTGATGTGAAGAAGAACTGGTGAGTTTCTGCTAAGTTATGACGTTTTCCTTCCCCAGGGTCAGGAACCTTCTCTTCTGGTTATTGCTTCTCAGCACTGCTAATACTGCTACTACTGCTAATACTGCTACTACTGCTACTACTGCTACTACTGCACTGTCTGCTACTACTGCTGCTACTACTCCCTCTACTGCTACATGCTGCTACTCTGCTACTACTGCTACTACTGCTGCTACTGCTCTAGCTGCTGGTTCTGCTTGCTACTGCTGGTTGCTGCTGCTGCTGCTGCTGGTACTGCTGCTGCTGCTGCTGCTGCTGCTGCTGCTACTGCTGCTGCTGCTGCTGCTGCTGCTGCTCTGCTGCTGCTGCTGCTGCTGCTGGCTGCTGCTGCTGCTGCTGCTGCTGCTAGTCTGCTGCTGCTCTGCTGCTGCTGCTGCTGCTGCTGCTGCTGCTGCTGCTGCTGCTGCTGCTGCTGCTGCTGCTGCTGCTGCTGCTGCTGCTGCTGCTGCTGCTGCTGCTGCTGCTGCTGCTGGCTGCTGCTCACTGCTGCTGCTGCTGCTGCTATGCTGCTGCTGCTGCTGCTGCTGCTGCTGCTGCTGCTGCACAGCTGCTGCTGCTGCTGCTGCTGCTGTCTGCTGCTGCTGCTGCTGCTGGCTGCTGCTAGCTGCTAACACTGCTGCTGCTGCTACTGCTGCTCTCTGCCTGCTGCTGCTGCTGCTCTGCTGCTGCTGCTCTGCCTGCTGCTGCTGCTGCTGCTGCTGCTCTGCTGCTGCTGCTGCTGCTGCTGCTGCTGCTGCTGCTCTGTGCTGCTGCTCGCTGCTGCTGCTGCTGCTGCTGCTACACTGCTGCTCTGCTGCTCTGTAGCTCGCTGCTGCAGCACTGCTGCTGCTGCTGCTGCTGCTGCCTACTGCTGCTAGCTGCTAGCTGCTGCTTGCTGCTGCTGCTGCTAGCTGTGCTGCCAGCAGCTGCTGCTGTAACTTGATGCTGCCAACTGCTGCTGCTGCTGCTGCAGCTAGCAACCTGCTGCTGCTCTGCTGGTGCTATGCTGCTACTGCTGCTGCTACTGCTGCTCTAACGCTGCTGCCACTGTCTGCTTCTGCTACTCTGCTGTTGGCTATTCTCTACCACTCTGCTGCTGCTGATGATTCTACTAATCTGCTGCTAATGTTACTTCTTCTACACCACTACTACTACTTCTCTGCTACATCTCTACTACTACGAATACTAATGCTTCTTCAACTTCTATACTAATACTACTGCTACTACTACTTCAACAACTATAAATAACAAAAAAGGCACAATACCGTGACTGGAACAATACACACACAACCCGCACATATAAAAGAGAGGAGCTTACGACGACGTTTCGGCCGACTTGGACCATTTACAAAGTCACACTAACACACAGAGACAGAGGAAGGGTTTATAGGCAGGCAGACAGGGAGGGTACAAGAGAGTGGGGAAATGTAGGAGTAGTGGTAGTAGTGGTAGTAGTAAAGGTAGTAGTAAAGGTAGTAGAGTAAGACAGTCATATGGGAAGGAGCACTGCTATGAGGCTAGCGGCCCGCAAGGGGGTACGAGAGGGAAGAAAAGCGAAAAATGAAGGAAAATACAAGGCAAAAGAAAGAACAGAAAGAAAGGAAAACCAAGGAGAAAAAAAGGAGAAGGGGAAGATAAGACAGGGAAGGAATCAGGTTAAGTCACGGGTGTTAGTGTTAGGCTTGCCGACACTAATAATGCTCTTTTCTGTCATGTCAGAGATCACAGTCATCCCATTGATTGGTCTTCTGCTAAAACTGTCTACCCTACGTCTAACTTTCATAGTCGCCGCCTGGTTGAATCCTCCCTTATACACAACTTTCCCTGTATGAATCTTAGCCCTGGCTTTGTCTCTGTTGATGCTTTCCTCTCATTACATTGTTAAATGCTCTAAACTTCAGAACACCCGTGACTTAACCTGATTCCTTCCCTGTCTTATCTTCCCCTTCTCCTTTTTTCTCCTTGGGTTTTCCTTTCTTTCTGTTCTTTCTTTTGCCTTGTATTTTCCTTCATTTTTCCTTTTCTTCCCTCTCGTACCCCCTTGCGGGCCGCTAGCCTCATAGCAGTGCTCCTTCCCATATGACTGTCTACTCTACTACCTTTACTACTACCTTTACTACTACCACTACTACCACTACTCCTACATTTCCCCCTCTCTTGTACCCTCCCCTGTCTGCCTGCCTATAAATACCCTTCCTCTGTCTCTGTGTGTTAGTGTGACTTTGTAAATGGTCCAAGTCGGGCCGAAACGTCGTCGTAAGCTCCTCTCTTTTATATGTGCGGGTTGTGTGTGTATTCAACAACTACTATTATTGCAACTACAACCACTACTACTGCTGTTACTACTACTTATAAAACTACTAGTAATACTACACATACTTCTACTGCAACTACTACTACTTCAACTCTAACTACTACTGCTGCTACGGCTTCTGCACCAACTACTGCTGCTATTACTGCTACTACTACTGCTACAGTTACTACCACTACTGCAGTTGTTGCTACTTGTGTTGTTCTTCCTGTTTGTGTTGTTTTTACTGCTTGTGTTGTTATTGATGCTTGTGATGATGTTATTTTTGTTGTTGCTGTTTCTGCTTGTGCTGTTGTTGTTGTTTGTGTTGTTGTTGCTGCTTGTGTTGGTGTTGGTGTTGCTGCTTGTGTTGTTGTTGCTGCTTGTGTTGTTGTTGCTGCTTGTGTTGTTGTTGATACTTGTGTTTTTGTAGCTGATTGTGTTGATGTTGCTGCTTGTGTTGTTGCTGATGTTTGTGTTGTTGTTGATGCTTGTGTTGTTGCTACTGTTTGTGTTGTTGTTGCTGCTTGTGTCGTTGTTGCTGCTTGTGTTGTTGTTGCTGTTTGTGTTGTTGTTACTGGTTGTGTTGTTGTTGCTGCATGTGTTGTTGTTGCTGCTTGTGTTGTTGCTGCTGTTTGTGTTGTTGTTGCTGCTTGTGTTGTTGTTGCTGCTTGTGTTGTTGTTGCTGCTTGTGTTGTTGCTGATGTTTGTGTTGTTGTTGATGCTTGTGTTGTTGCTACTGTTTGTGTTGTTGTTGCTGCTTGTGTCGTTGTTGCTGCTTGTGTTGTTGTTGCTGTTTGTGTTGTTGTTACTGGTTGTGTTGTTGTTGCTGCATGTGTTGTTGTTGCTGCTTGTGTTGTTGCTGCTGTTTGTGTTGTTGTTGCTGCTTGTGTTGTTGTTGCTGCTTGTGTTGTTGTTGCTGCATGTGTTGTTGTTGCTGCTTGTGATGTTGTTGATGCTTGTATTGTTGTTGCTGCTTGTGTTGTTGTTGCTGCTTATGGTATTGTTGATGCTTGTGTTGTTGCTGCTTGTGTTGTTGTTGCTGCTTGTGTTGTTGTTGCTGCTTGTGTTGTTATAGATGCTTTTGTTGTTGTTGCTGTTTGTGTTGTTGTTGAAGATGCTTGTGTTGCTGTTGCTTGTGTTTTTGTTGCTGCTTGTGTTGTTGATGCTTGTCTTGTTGCTGCTTGTGTTGTTGCTGCTTGTGTTGTTGCTTCTTGTGTTGTTGTTGATGCTTGTGCTGTTGCTGCTTGTGTTGTTGCTGCTTGTGTTGTTGTTGCTGCTTGTGTTGTTGCTGCCTGTGTTGTTGTTGTTGCTGCTTGTGTTGTTGTTACTGCTTGTGTTGTTGTTGCTGCTTGTGTTGTTGTTACTGCTTGTGTTGTTGTTGCTGCTTGTGGTGTTGTTGCTGCTTGTGTTGTTGTTGAATATGCTTGTGTTGCTGTTGCTTGTGTTTTTGTTGCTGCTTGTGTTGTTGTTGATGCTTGTCTTGTTGATGATGCTTGTGTTGTTGTTGCTGCTTATGGTATTGTTGATGCTTGTGTTGTTGCTGCTTGTGTTGTTGTTGCTGCTTGTGTTGTTGTTGCTGCTTGTGTTGTTATAGCTGCTTGTGTTGTTGTTGCTGTTTGTGTGGTTGTTGAAGATGCTTGTGTTGCTGTTGCTTGTGTTTTTGTGGTTGCTTGTGTTGTTGTTGATGCTTGTCTTGTTGCTGCTTGTGTTGTTGCTGCTTGTGTTGTTGCTGCTTGTGCTGTTGCTGCTTGTGTTGTTGCTGCTTGTGTTGTTGTTGCTGCTTGTGTTGTTGCTGCTTGTGTTGTTGTTGCTGCTTGTGTTGTTGTTACTGCTTGTGTTGTTGTTACTGCTTGTGTTGTTGTTGCTGCTTGTGTTGTTGTTGTTGTTGCTTGTGTTGTTGTTGCTGCTTGTGTTGTTGTTACTGCTTGTGTTGTTGTTGCTGCTTGTGGTGTTGTTGCTGCTTGTGTTGTTGTTGAATATGATTGTGTTGCTGCTGCTTGTGTTTTTGTTGCTGCTTGTGTTGTTGTTGATGCTTGTCTTGTTGATGATGCTTGCGTTATTGCTGCTTGTGTTGTTGCTACTTGTGTTGTTGCTGCTTGTGTTGTTGTTGCTGCTTGTGTTGTTGTTACTGCTTGTGTTGTTGTTGCTGCTTGTGTTGTTGTTGCTGCTTGTGTTGTTGTTGAAGATGCTTGTGTTGCTGTTGCTTGTGTTTTTGTTGCTGTTTGTGTTGTTGTTGATGCTTGTCTTGTTGATGGTGCTTGTGTTGTTGTTGTTGCTTGTCTTGTTGATGATGCTTGTGGTGTTGTTGCTGCTTGTAATGTTGTTGCTGCTTGTGTTGTTGTTGATGCTTGTGTAGTTGTTTCTGCTTGTGTTGTTGTTGCTGCTTGTGATGTGGATTCTGCATGTGTTGTTGTTGCTGCTTGTGTTGTTGTTGCTGCTTGTGATGTTGATGATGCATGTGTTGTTGTTGATGCTTGTGTTGTTGCTGCTTGTGTTGTTGCTGCTTGTGTTGTTGCTGCTTGTGTTGTTGCTACTTGTGTTGTTGTTGCTGCTTGTGTTGTTGCTGCTTGTGTTGTTGTTGCTGCTTGTGTTCCTGTTGATGCTTGTGTTTATGTTGATGCTTGTCACCAATGATCAGACCAACGAATGGATGCTAGTCGGATCTGAACGAACGAAGCTCAAGTTGGTTGAAGAAGGTCCAGGAGACTGCTGTGAAAACCAGGAACTCTTTTTCCTTGTTATCAGACGAATGTGAAGACATCCCAGCGAAGACCATCTTTACAAAGACCGTCGAGAACGTCATGCACACCGCCAGTCGAGGTAAGAACATTGTTTTAGTTGGGGATAGTCAGATTAGGTTTATGGATAGGGAATTTTGTCTTAAGGATAGGAATGGGAGGCAGAGGGTGTGTTATCCTGGAGCTGGGATGAAGGATATTGTTAGCCGTCGGGACGACATCATGAGAGGTAATGGGAGCAATCCTATTATCTGTCTCAGTGCTTGAGGCAACGATGTTGGCAGACGTAGAAGTGAGGAGCTGATTAACAGCTATAGGTCAGCAATAGACAGAATTAGGAAGAAGGGTGGGAACCCTGTCATATGTGGTATTTTGCCAAGGAGAGGAGTTGGAAATGAATGGTTGTCCAGGGCAATTGGTGTCAATTGCTGGCTGGACAAATACTGCAGGGAAAATGCAGTAACATTCATTGACAACTGGGACCTCTTCTATGGCAGAAATGACATGTATGCCAGGGATGGGGTTCACTTATCTAGGTCTGGGGTGAGGGCACTGGCAACTGCAGTGGAGGGAGCTGTTAGGGCTTTAAACTAGAAACGTTAGTGGTATGGCTTATGGAGGAAAAACAGTGAAGTCCCAGTGTAGTAATGTTAAGAATTTTAGGGGAACTAGTAATAGGCAGAATAAGGTGGATATTGGAAAGTCAGTGGCACTAGGTGACAAGGACAGCATTAGGTATAGTGGAAAAAAAAATGAACAAGAAGAGTAAAGAGAAGGGAGGTTTTCTGAACATTTTTTATACTAATAGTCGTAGTGCGAGAAATATGTTGGACGAATTGAGATTAGTTGCAAGTGCAAGTAATATTGATGTTTTTGCCTTAACTGAGACATGGTTTAATATGAAAAATCGGGACATGCCTGCTGAATGTCACATTCAGGGTTTTAAATTGTTTCAAGTAGACAGAAGTATCAGGAAGGGGGGTGGGGTGGCACTCTATGTCCGGGATCATTTAAATTGTTGCATAAAAACGGGTATAAAGTCTGAAATAATACATACAGAGTCTGTCTGGATAGAATTTTCAGAGGGGTGTTAAAAATTGATTTTAGGCTTGATATACCATCCTCCAAACTTAGATAGGGAACAAGGGAAACTACTTTGGGAGGAAATTGTTAAGGCCACAAGGCATGATAACGTAGTAATTCTAGGGGACTTTAACTTTGGTCAGATTGATTGGAATTTCTTGACAGGTAATTTAAAATCAAACGACTTTTTAGAAGTAGTTCAGGATTGTTTTTTGAAGCAGTTTGTGACAGAACCTACAAGGGGAAATAACCTAATTGACTTGGTTCTGGCAAACAAGGAATCCCTTGTTAATAATTTAGAAAGTACAGACGAACTCTGCACAAGCGACCACAAGTCAATTTACCTTTAGCATTGATTGGATGTATGATAGTAGGGATAATTCAGTAAAAGTCCCAGACTTTCGGTTAGCAGATTATAATGGGCTTAGAGAACACTTATCAACTGTGGACTGGGGTAACGAAGAGAGCTATCAATATGACGGCGTTCTTAACACTATACAGGCAGCCCAAAGAACATTTATCCCATATAAAGAAATTAGATCAAGTAGAAATGACCCAAAATGGATGAATAATAGGCTCAAATATCTTTTAGAGACGAAGAAAGGATTTATAGGCGCATAAATAGAGGTGAGGGTCATCTTATAAATCAGTATACTGACATTAAGAGGGACGTTAAAAAGGGTATAAGAAAAGCTAAACGGGACTATGAAATTAAAGTTGCTAGGGATTCAAAAACTACCCCAAAAAGGTTTTTCCAGTTTATAGAACAAAAGTTAGGGATAAGATAGGTCCCCTTAAAAATAACTCTGGGCATCTTACTGACAAGGAGAATGATATGTGCTCTATCTTTAATAATTATTTTCTCTCGGTTTTCACACAGGAAGTCACTAATAATATCCAAGTAATTAATTTTTATAGTGGCCCTGAAGAAGATAAATTATGTAATATCACAATCACTAGCGAAATGGTTATGAAACAAGTAGACCGACTGAAACAAAATAAATCGCCGGGTCCTGATGAGCTTTTTGCAAGGGTTCTTAAGGAATGCAAAATGGAACTCTGTGAACCAATATATAACATTTTTAATTTATCTCTTCAAACAGGTGTAGTGTCTGATATGTGGAAGATGGCTAATATAATTCCTATTTTTAAAGCAGGGGACAAGTCACTACCTTCTAATTACCGCCCAATAAGCCTAACCTCAATTGTAGGCAAATTACTAGAGTCAATTATAGCTGATATTATAAGAAATCATCTAGATAACCATAATTTGATTAATGATACTCAGCATGGATTCACGAGGGGCCGTTCCTGCCTATCTAATTTATTTACCTTCTTTAGAAAAGCTTTTGAGGCTGTTGATCACGATAAAAAATTCGATATTGTTTATTTAGATTTTAGTAGGGCTTTTGATAGAGTACCGCACCAGAGACTGTTAAAGAAAGTGGCAGCTCATGGCATTGGGGAAAAAGTGCTATCATGGATCGAGTCATGGCTCACCAATAGGAACCAGAGAGTGTGCATAAATGGGGTTAAATCCGAGTGGGGAACTGTAACAAGTGGTGTTCCACAGGGATCAGTCTTAGGCCCGTTGTTGTTTATAATATATATCAATGACCTTGATGAGGGAATTACTAGTGACATGAGCAAATTCGCCGATGACACGAGGATAGGTAGGATAATTGATTCAAACGTAGATGTCAGGGAACTTCAGGAGGATTTAGACAAACTCAATTCCTGGTCAAAAAAGTGGCAGATGCAGTTCAATGTAGATAAATGCAAGGTTCAGAAGCTCGGGGGTGTCCATAACCCAAGCACTTATAAGTTAAATAACGTAGAACTTAGCCATACAGATTGCGAAAAGGACTTGGGGGTTATGGTAAGCAGCGACCTAAACCAAGACAGCAATGCCTAAGCATACGTAATAAGGCAAACCGATTACTGGGATTTATATCAAGAAGTGAGCAACAGAAGTCCAGAGGTTATATTACAGCTTTATACATCGTTAGTAAGGCCTCACCTAGATTATGCAGCTCAGTTCTGGTCTCCATATTACAGAATGGATATTAATTCGTTAGAAAACATTCAGCGTAGAATGACTAAATTAATACATAGCATTAGAAATCTTCCGTATGAAGAAAGATTGAAGACCCTAAAATTACATTCACTTGTAAGAAGAAGAATGAGGGGAGACAAGATCGAGTTATACAAGTGGAAAATGGGTATTAACAAAGGAGAGAAGAACCCACAATAATGGATTCAAATTAGATAAGTTTAGATTTAGAAATGATATATGAAAGTATTGGTTTGGAAATAGGGTTGTTGATGAGTGGAACAGTCTGCCTAGTAGGGTTATTGAAGCAAGGACCTTGGGTAGTTTCAAATTTAGGTTGGATAAATTCATGAGTGAGAGGGGTTGGATTTGAGTGGGAATAGCACATGAGTAAATAGAATTATCAAAGCTTATTCCTTGGGTTGAACAAATATTCTGTTAGTGGGATGGAATGTGAAGGACTTGCCTAGTATGGGCCAACAGTGACTACTGCAGTGTTCCTCCTTTTTTTATGTTCTTATGCTTGTGGTGTTGTTGATGCTTGTATTGATGATGATGATTGTGTTGTTGTTGATGCTTGTGTTGTTGATGATGCTTTTGCTATTGTAGATGCTTGTGTTGTTGTTGCTGCTTGTGTTGTTGTTGATGCTTGTGTTGTTGATGCTTGTGTTGTTGTTGCTGCCTGTGTTTTTGTGGCTGCTTGTGTTCCTGTTGCCGCTTGAGTTGTTGTTGATGCTTGTGTTGTTGTTGATTTTTATATTGTTGCTTGTGTTGTCGTTGATGCATGTGTTGTTGATGCTTGTGTTGCTGTTGTTGTTTGTGTTGTTGATGCTTGTGTTTATGTCGATTCTTGTGTTGTTGTTGATGGTTGTGTTGATGTTGATGCTTGTGTTGTTGTTGATGCTTGTGTTTTTGTTGCTGCTTGTGTTGTTGATGCTTGCGTTGTTGTTGATGCTTGTGTTGTTGTTGATGCTATTATTGTTGTTGATGCTTGTGTTGTTGTTTATGCTAGTGTTGTTATTGATGCTTGTGTTGTTGTTCATTTTGTTGTTGCTTTTGTTGTTGCTCCTTGTGTTATTGTTGATGATTTTGTTGTTGATGCTTGTGTTGTTGGTGCTTGTGTTTTGTTGTTGATGCTTGTGTTGTCGATGATGCTTGTGTTGTTGTTGATGCTTGTGTTGATGATGATGCTTGTGTTGTTGTTGATGCTTGTGTTGTTGTTGTTGCGGCTTGTGTTGGATTCTGTGTTATTTGATGCTTTGTGTTGTTGATGCTTGTCTTGTTGTTGTTTGTGTTGTGTTGTTTGTTGCTTGCGGTTTGTGTTGTGTTGTTGCATTGCGTTATGTTGTTGAGTTAGTGTTGTTGTTGCTTTTGTTGTGTTGCATGTTGTGTTGTTGTTTGTCTTTTGTTGTTTGTGATTGTGTTTGGGTTGTTGTGCTTTGTTGTTGTTGTTATATTGTCTGCGGTGTTGTTGATGCAGTTGCGTTGTTTGTTGTTGTGCTTATGTGTTTGTTGCGCTTGTTGTTGATGCTTCTGTTGTTGTTGATGCTTGTGTTTTGTTGATGCTTGTGTTGTTGTTTGCTTGTGTTGTTGACGATAGCATTGGGGTTGTTTTGTGCTGCTGTTTGTTGTTGTTGCTGCTTTGTTGTTGTGCTCATGCTTGTTGATGATGCTTGTGCTTTTGTTGATGCTTGTGTTGTAGTTGATGCTTGTATTGCTGATGATGCTGTGTTGTTGTTGATCTTGGTGTTGTTGATGCTTGTGTTGTTGATGCTTGTGTTGTTGTTGATGTTTGTGTGTTGTTGATGCTTTGTTGTTGTTGTTTGTTATTGCTGTTTGTGTTGTTGCTTCGTGTTGTTGCTGCTTGTTGTTGATGAGCTTGTTTTAGAGTTGTTGTTGTTATGCTTGTGTTGTTGATGATGCTTGTGTTGTTGTTGATGCTTTGTTTGTTAGCTTGTGTTGTTGATGCTTGTGTTGTTGTTGATCTGTTGTTGCTTTTGTGTTGTTGTTACGATGTGCTTTGTGCTTGCGTTGTTGATGTACTTGTGTTTTGTTGATGCTTGTGTTGTTGTTGATGCTTGTGATGTTGTTTGATTGTATGTTTGTTGATGCTTGTGTTGTTGGATGCTTGTGTTGTTGTTGATGCTTGTGTTGTTGTTGCTTGTTTGATGATGTTTGTGTGTTGTTGATGCTTGTGTTGTTGTTGTGCTTGTGTTGGTGATGCTTGTGTTGTTGTTGATGCTTGTGTTGTTGTTGCTGATGCTTGTGTTGTTGTTGATGCTTGTGTTGTTGTTGATGCTTGTGTTGTTGTTGTGCTTGTGTTGTTGTTGATGCTTTGTTGTTGTATGCTTGTGTTGTTGTTGTTGTTGATGCTTGTGTTGTTGTTATGCTTGTTTGTTGTGATGCTTGTTTGTTGTTGATGCTTGTGTTTTTTGTTGATGCTTATGTTGTTGATGCTTATGTTGTTGTATCTGTTGTTGTGGCTTGTGTTGTTGTTGATTTGTGTTGTTGATGATTGTGTTGTTGTTGATGCTTGTGTTGTTGTTGTTGATGCTGTGTTGTGATGATGCTTGTGTTGTTGTTGATGCTTGTGTTGTTGATGTTTGTGTTGTTGTCGATGCTTGTGTTGTTGTTGCTTGTGTTGTTGTTAATGCTTGTGTTGTGATGATGCTTGTGTTGTTGTTGATGCTTGTGTTGTTGTTGCTTGTGCTTATGTTGTTGATGCTTGTGTTGTTGTGATGCTTTGTGTTGTTGTTGTGCTTGTGTTGTTGTTGCGCTTGTGTTGTTGATGCTTGTGTTGTTGTTGATGCTTGTGTTGTTGTTGATGCTTGTGTTTGATGATGCTTGTGTGTTGTTGATGTTTGTGTAGTTGTTGATGCTTGTGTTGTTGTGATGCTTGTGTTGTTGTGATGCTTGTGTTTTTTAGCTTGTTGTTGATGTGCTTGTGTTGTTGTTGATGCTTGTGTGTTGTTGCTGCTTGTGATGTTGTGATGCTTGTGTTGTTGTTGATGCTTGTGTTGTTGTTGATGTTTGTAGTTGTTGATGCTTGTGTTGTTGTCGATGCTTGTTTTGTTGTTGATGCTTGTGTTTTGTTATGCTTGTGTTGTTGATGATGCTTGTGTTGTTGTTGATGTTTGTGTGTTTTGATGCTTGTGTTGCTGTTTGTGTTGTTGTTGCTTTTGTTGTTGCTGTTTGTGTTGTTGTTGCTGATTGTGTTCTTGCTTGTGTTGTGTGATGTTTGTTTTGTTGCTATTGGTTGTTGTGCTGATTGTGTTCTAATGCTTGTGTTGTAGTTGATGCTTGTGTTGTTGCGCTTGTGTTCTTTTTTGTTGCCTTGTGTTTTGTTGATGCTGTTTGTTGTTGATGCTTGTGTTATTGTAGATGCTTGTGTTGTTGTTGCTTGTTTGTTGTTTCTTTTGTTGTTGCTGCATATTTTTGTTGATGCTATTGTGTTGTTGATGCTTTGTTGTTGTGGATGCTTGTGTTGTTGCTTATGCTTTGTGTTGTTGTTGCTGCTTGTGTTGTTTTGTTGCTGCTTCTTGGTTATTGTTGATGCTTTGTTGTGTCTTGTGTTATTGTTGATGCTTGTGTGTTGTTGATGTTTGTGATGTTGTTGTTGCTGCTTGTTGTTGTGCTTGTGCTTGATGTTGTGTTTTGTTGATGCTTGTGTTGTTGATGCTTGTATTGCATGCTTGTGTTGTTGTGAGCTTGTGTGTTGATGATGCTTGTGTTGTTGATGATGCTGATGTGTTGTTGTTGATGCTTGTGTCGTTGTTGATGCTTGTGTTCTTGTTGCTGCTTGTGATGTTGTTGATGCTTGTGTTCTTGTTGCTGCTTGTGTTGTTGTTGCTGCTTGTGTCGTTGCTGCTGCTTGTGTTGTTGCTGCTTTTGTTATTGTTGCTTTTGTTGTTGTTGTTTGTGTTGTTGTTGCTTTGTGGTTGCTGTTTGTGTTGTTGTTGCTTTGTTGTTGCTGTTTGTGTTGCTGTTGCTTTTGTTGTTGCTGCTTGTGTTGTTGCTGCTTTTGTTATTGTTGCATTTGTTGTTGCTGTTTGTGTTGTTGTAGATGCTTGTGTTGTTGTTGCTGCTTGTGTTGTTGTTGGTGTTATTGTTGATGCTAGTGTTGTTGTTGCTGCTTGTGTTGATGTAGATGCTTGTGTTGTTGTTGCTGCTTGTGTTGTTTTTGGTGTTATTGTTGATGCTAGTGTTGTTGTTGATGCTAGTGTTGTTGTTGATGCTTGTGTTGTTGTTGATGCTTTATTGTTGTTGCTGCTTGTGTTGTTGTTGCGCTTGTGTCGTTGATGCTTGTGTTTTTTGTTGATGCTTGTGTTGTTGATGCTTGTGTTGTTGTTGATGCTCGTGTTGTTGATGCTTGTGTTTTTTAGATGCTTGTGTTGTTGTTGATGCTTGTGTTGTTGTTGATGCTTGTGTTGTAGATGCTTGTGTTGTTGTCGATGCTTGTGTTGTTGTGGATGCTTATGTTGTTGTTCATGTGTGTGTTGTTGTTGTTGCTGCTTGTGGTGTTGTTGATGCTTGTGTTGTTGTTCATGTTTGTGTTGTTGTTGCTGCTGTTGTGTTGTTGATGCTTGTGTTGTTGTTCCTGTTTGTGTTGTTGTTGTTGCTGCTTGTGGTGTTGTTTCTGCTTATTTATGGAAATGTATGGTGCTGTTGTCTGTAGATTATAATGTATATGGCTGTTGTTTATGGTAATGTTGTTTATAGTAATGTATGGTGCTGTTGATTATGGTAATTTAGGGTGCTCTTGTTTGTGGTAATGTATGGTGCTGTTGTTTATGGTAATGTATGAGGCTGTTGTTTGTGGTAATGTATGGTGCTGTTGGTTATGGTAATATATAGGGCTGTTATTTATAGTGCTGTTGTTTATGGTAATGTATGATGATGCTTGTTATGGTAATTTATGGTGCTCTTGCTTGTGGTCTTGTATGGTGCTGTTGTTTGTGGTAATGTATGGTGGTGGTATTGTTTATGATAATGTATGGTGCTTTTGGTTAGGTTAATGTACTGTTATGTTGTTTATGGTAATATGTGGTGCTGTTGGTTATGGTAATGTATGGTGCTGTCGTTTATTATAATGTATGGTGCTGATGTTTATTATAATGTATGGTACTGTTGTTTATTATAATGTATTGTGCTGTTGTTTATGGTAATGTATAGTACTGTTGTTTATGGTGATGAATGGTACTGTTGTTTATGGTAATGTATGGTGCTGTTGTTTATGGTAATGTATAGTACTGTTGTTTATGGTGATGAATGGTACTGTTGTTTATGGTAATGTATGGTACTGTTGTTTATGGTAATGTATGGTACTGTTGTTTATGGTAATGTATGGTGCTGTTGTTTATGGTAATGTATAATACTGTTGCTTATGGTAATGTATGGTACTGTTGTTTATGGTAATGTATGGTGCTATTGTTTGTTGTAATGTATGGTACTGTTGTTTATCGTAATGTATGGTACTGTTGTTTATGGTAATGTATGGTACTGTTGTTTATGGTAATGTATGGTACTGTTGTTTATGGTAATGTATGGTACTGTTGTTTATGGTAATGTATGGTACTGTTGTTTATGGTAATGTATGGTATTGTTGTTTATGGTAATGTATGGTGCTATTGTTTATGGTAATGTATGGTACAGTTGTTTATGGTAATGTATGGTGCTGCTGTGTATGGTAATGTATGGTGCTGTTGTTTATGGTAATGTATTATTCTGTTGTTTATGGTAATGTATGGTGCTGTTGTTTATGGTAATGTATGGTGCTGTTTTATATTATAAAATATATCTGCTGGTCTTACATAAGAATAACTTATCTCAGAATTTCGACAATAAAGAAAGGAACAAAACTTTTATTAATTCCGACCATAATATTCTACAGTTCTGTTGTTTGTAGTCTCTTACGTTTACTGGCAGCAGAGCCAGGGTACTAGGCTTACGGTGCTGCCAGACGCACGACGATGACATGTTAGAGTAGTCACTACTAGACGCAAGACTATGACACGTTAGAGGTATCACTGCCAGATGTACGACGAAAACATTTTAGAGGTGTGCCTGCCAGACGCACGACGATGACACGTTAAAGGTATTACTGCCAGACGTACGACGAAGACACGTTAGAGGTGTCACTGTCAGACACACGACGATGAACATTAGAGGTGTCACTGCCAGACACAGAACAAGACACATTAGAGGTGTCACCGCCAGACGCACGACGATGACACATTAGAGGTGTCACATTATGAGGCACCCATCCTCGTCACAGACATTCCACTATCTCCATACCTCCACCTCCACTTCCACCTCCACTTCCACCTCCACCTCCCACCTCCAATTCCACCTCCACCTCCACCTCCACCTCCACCTCCACCTCCACCTCCACCTCCATCCACCTCCACCTCCACCTCCACCTCCACTTCCCACCTCCACCTCCATTTCCACCTCCACCTCCACTCCACCTCCACCTCCACCTCCACCTCCACCTCCACTTCCACCCTCCACCTCCACTTCCACCTCCACCTCCACCTCCACCTCCACTTCCACCTCTACCTCCACCTCCACTCCTCTTCCTGTACAAGTCACACAAATCAAAAGAATAAAAAGCCCCAATACTCTGCCTCAAATAATGCACAAATAACCCACACTTATAAATTAGACAATTTACAACACTTGGGTATCTTTATTGAGGAAACGTTTCGCCACACAGTGGCTTCATCAGTCCAATAAAAAAGTGAAAGGTGTAGGGAGAGGAGGAGTTTGAGGTAATCAGCCCCCTCAGCCTGGAGTCGATGTTTCAGTCCATCAATTGTAGTAAGTACAGCACAAGGCGTAGAAGTGGCATATATTGTGGTTTTTGGGAGGAAGCAGGAGGAGGCGGGGTCAAGTGGTACCATCCCCCAGTCAGGGTGGTGTTCGTCCAAAGGTTGGACAAGTGTTGAAGAATTCGTTTGAAACAAAAAACCCAAGATGTTGCTGTGTCAGACAGGATTTTCAAAGAACCAAACAAGTTAATTTATAACTTGTCGGTTCTTTGAACCTTTTCCATCTAAAAACCCACACTTAGGAGACTGAATCTTAGGACGAGTTTCGGTTATTGAACCAAACTGGTCACACAAGCCCAGTTAATGGTCCAAGTCGGATCGAAATGGATAAAAGTTTCCCTGCTGTGTTCGCATTTTGTATTGATGAAAATTAGACACATGTGCAAATCTGGGTATTTTATTGTAGACGTTTCGCCATCCAGTGGTCCAACACCCAATTTTTTATTTTTTCAAACTGAACAATATTACTTTTAAAAATAGACTTCAGTAGTCCTTTTCTTGGCTTATTTCCAAAATCACCAACTGGATACGTCCAAATAAGTTATCCACTAATCCGGATTCGCCCGATTCGTCAAGAACCCGTGAACCAACGACCGGATTCAAACAGATTCGTTGAAAACAAGGTATTTTCTGACCGGATTCATAAGCGAGGGGTTTAACACGCCCTTATCAAACACTGAACAGAAAACTACAAACAAATGTTTACAAACAACTAGAAGATCTCCCTTTTAAGGTGGTTTTAATTAAAAATAAGGGGAGACGAACCGGATTCGTCCAAAAATAAGTGAACAAAGGACCGGATTCACATGGATTCGTTGAAAATCAGCCAAATCAGAGGAACTATTAAAAACAACTAAATACTTGAAAATTATAGCCCATCTAACTAGGAGAGTTGTCAAGTGTTGTAAGATGACCACCACCAAAAAGATCTGTGTAGTTTAGAAAGGGTAAGGGACGAAAACATTCCTGGATTGTTTTGCAACTCTGTGGTAAATTTGGTCCCATGGTATATGCAGGTTTTTCCCAAACCAGTGACCACACTTGATATAAATTTCAGAAGATTTTTTTGGGGTCTGCCCAAACGAGATACACCAAAAAGAAAATTACACTATTTAAAAGACAAGAACACCAAAAAAGATCCTTCTTAAAAGACATGTCACATGGTATGACAGCTGGAAAAAAAGATGGGTGGGTTGGACGGGGCTGCTTGAACGACCGCCCTGGGGGGTGCTAGTGTTGTCCTGGAGGATAGTTCTCCTGAGGGTGCTAGTGTTGTCCTGGGGAACAAAAATTCCTGAGGGTGCTAGTGTTGTCCTGGAGCACAGGCTCCTGAGGGTGCTAGTGTTGTCCTGGAGGATAGCCCCCTGAGGGTGCTAGTGTTGTCCTGGAGGACAGTCCCTGATGGTGCTAGTGTTGTCCTGGAGGACAGTGTTCCTGAGGGTGCTGTGTTGTCCCGGAGGACATTGCCCTGGGGGGTGCTAGTGTTGTCCTGGAGCACAGTGCCCTGAGGGGGCTAGTGTTGTCCGGAGGATAGTCTCCCCGAGGGTGCTAAAGCGTCCTGGAGGACAGTGTTCCTGATGGTGCTAGTGTTGTCCTGGAGGACAGTGTTCCTGAGGGTGCTAGGTTGTCCTGGAGGACATTGCCCTGGGGGGTGATAGTATTGTCCGGAGGACAGTGCTCCTGAGGGTGCAGTGTTATCCGAGGGGCAGTCTTGAGGGTGCTATGTTGTCCTGGAGGACAGTGCTCCTGAAAGTGCTAGTGTTGGAGATGGAGCAAAAGGGGATGTTAGCACTAGTGCTGAAGGTAGAAATGAGACAGGAAAACACCACCAATAGGGAATACATTAGGGGGAAAACAGTCACAAAAAAAAAAAAGGAAAACAGAAACCAGGCCTATGCAAATATTATGCACTTGGTATCTGCAGGCATGGAAATCTGGGAAAACAGATGGGACATGCAACTTTGACCACCCCAGAAAATGCCGTGCCCACAGACAACAGGAAACGCAACCCTCCTTTCTGTAAGCTTTTCCACCTTGGGAAAAGTGCCACTCATCAGTTCAGGAAAGACAGTGCTATAACCTATATTGCCGGCACACCACCTAAAGAGAACAAGACGACACAAAACATCCAGACCATGGAAAAACCTGGGTAGCCAAAGCCACCCCAAGAGAGAGGTTTTTTTGGCCAGGGGAAAAAAGCTGGCAGGAAATGAGAGAAATCTAACACCAACTGCAATCATTTCTGGGGGGAATTACAGTCAATTGCCTTGACTCCAGAACAACAGATATTAGTGCCGGAAAAAGACCCTCCCCCCCCCCATACCAGCAATACCCCAATTGACGACATTCATCTTTGCAAATATACAGGGTCTAAAGCCAGCGACGAACAACAAAATACCTTACATCCGTGGACTGCTTAGAGTCAAATGCAATGTTTGCGGGGTTTTCACAAAGACCCACAAAAGGATCACTTGGTCAATGAAATATGGATCCCGGGTTACAACCTATACAGATGTGACAGAGGAACAGGCAAAAGGAAGGGGGGGGGTTGCTTTGTATATCAAAGAGTCACTTATATGTTCAGAACTACTAAATGCCTCAAATTATGTAGTTGAAGTATTAGCAGTAATTACGATCAAAACTGGTCATCGTGGTTGTATACAAGCCTCCGGATGCTACGCCCAACAATTCCAGGACCAGCTTTTGAAAATTGACCACTGTCTGGAAAACCTTCCAGCTCCTGCCCCCAACATCTTGCTCCAGGGCCCTCTTTTCAACCTAAGGCACCTAAAATGGAGGAATATTGCAAATAATATGGTAGCAAGATAACACCAGAGGGGCTCAGATGAAAACCGCACACACACGAGCTTTTAAATCTCTGCACCAAATTCACCTTAAACCAGCAAAATAGATCCTACAAGATTTAGAATACGCTGGACCTCATCTTCACTAACAATGATGATCTGATACAAAATGTCATCATATCAAAAACAATATACTCAGATCACAATATAACAGAGATCCAGACATGTATGCGGGGAGCCCCATACCGACAAAATGTGATCAGTCGCGATGGAGCCTTCACCAAATTCAACTTCAATGACAAAAAAATAAGGTGGGACCAAGTAAACCAAGTCCTAAATGATATAAACAGGGAAGATAGCCTAAGCATCTCAGATCCTAACCTTTGTCTAGAACAAATTAACTCTGTGGCACTTTAGATTTGCTCAAGACAAATTCCCTTAAGAAAAATGAGGAGAAGATAAACTAGAAAGAGAAAGGCGCTCCCTATACAGGCGAAGGCAAATAATAACGGAGCGGCTACAAGAGGCCAATATATCTGTAAATACGTAGGCAGACACTGGTCAGAGAAATAGCAAACATCGAACTAAAACTAAAGGAATCTTACAGGAATCAAGAAACGCGGAAGAACAAAAAAGCCATAAATGAAATTGAAAGAAACCCAAAGTATTTTTTTTCTTATGCTAAATCAAAGTCGAGAACAACATCCAGTATTGGGCCCTACATAAACGGGATGGGTACTACACAGATGACAGCAAGGAAATGAGTTAGCTACTAAAGTACCAGTATGACTCAGTTTTTAGGAGCCGCTAACCAGACTGAAAGTCAAAGACCTAAATGTTTTTTTTATAAGAGTGCCACAGAACTGATAGATGCAAACCTATCTGACATTATCCTGACGCCAAATGACTTCGAAGAGGCATTAAATGACATGCCCATGCACTCCGCCCCAGGTCCAGACTTCATGGAACTCCGTGTTCATCAAGAACTGCTTTTAACATCCTATGGAGAGGGCGCATGGACACTGGGGTCGTCCCACAGTTACTAAAAACAACAGACATAGCCCCACTCCACAAAGGGGCAGTAAAGCACTGGCAAAGAACTACAGACCAATAGCACTAACATCCCATATCATAAAATCTTTGAAAGGGTTCTAAGAAGCAATATCGCCACCATCTAGATACCCATCAATTACACAACCCAGGGCAGCATGGGTTTAGAGCAGGTCGCTCCTGTCTGTCCCAACTACTCGACCACTACGACAAGGTCCTGGATGCTCTAGAAGACAAACAGAATGCAGATTTTATATACACAGACTTTGCAAAAGCCTTCTACAAGTGTGACCATGTGTAATAGCACACAAAATGCGTGATAAAGGAATAACAGGAAAAGTTGGCAGATGGATCTATAATTTCCCAACAAATAGAACACAAAGAGTAGTAGTCAACAGAGTAAAGTCTGAGGCGGCTACGGTGAAAGCTCTGTTCCACAAGGCACAGTACTCGCTCCCATCTTGTTCCTCATCCTCATATCGGACATAGACAGGGATATAAACCACAGTGCCGTGTCTTCCTTTGCAGATAACCCCTGAATCTGCATGACAGTGTCCACCGTTGAAAACACTACAAGACTCCAAGCAGACATCAACCAAATCTTTAAATGGGCTGCAGAAAACAATATGAAGTTCAATGATGAGAAATTTCAATTACTTCGATATGGAAAACGGAGGAAATTAAAATTTCATCGGAGTATAAAACAAATTCCACCTACACAATAGAGCGAAAAAATAATCAAAGACCTGGGAGTGGTCATGTCAGAGGCTCTCACCTTTTAAGGACCATAACACTGTAGCAATAGCATCTGTTAGAAAAAAGACAGGATGGATAATGAGAACCTTCAAAACTAGGGATGCAAAGCCCATGATGACACTTTTTCAGGTCGCTTGTTCTATCTAGGCTGGAATATTCCTGCACACTAACTGCACCTTTCAAGGCAGGTGAAAGTGCTGAACTAGAAAAATATACAGAGAACCTTCACAGCACGAATAACTGCGATGAACCACCTCAATTACTGGGAACGCTTGAAATTCCTAAACCTGTACTCCCAGAATGTAGGCGGGGGAGATGCATGATTATATACACTTTGGAAAATCCTAGAGGGATTAGTACCAAACTTGCACACGAGTGTCACTTCCTTCGAAAGCAAAAGACTCGGCAGACGATGTAACACCCCCCAATGAAAAGCAGGGTGCCACTAGCACGTTGAGGGACAACACAATAAGTGTCAGGGGCCCAAGACTGTTCAACTGCCTCCCACCGTACATAAGGGAAATTACCAATAGACCCTTGGCTGTCTTCAACAGGCACTGGACAGGCACCTAAAGTCGGTACCTGACCAGCCGGGCTGTGGTTCGTACGTCGGACTGTGTGCGGCCAGCAGTAACAGCCTAGTTGGTCAGGCTCTGATCCACCATGAGGCCTGGTCACAGACCGGACCGCGGGGGCGTTGACCCTCGGAACTCTCTCCAGGTAAACTCCAGGTAATCAGTCCTCGGCCATGGAGTTGGTGTGTTCAGGACCGTAGGTGTGGAGATTCTGAAGAACAGGCAAGGAGGCTTGCGCTTAAATAGGCGTCCGCTGATAGGGACGGGTAGCAGACTAGGGCATAGTCACTGGTAGGTGGGATTCCCCAGTGGAAGTAGGTCATACCCAAGGGCTGGGTTAGTGGTAGTTGTAGAAGCCTATCAGCTGACCCCTGTTTAAGCGCAAGCCCTTTTGCCTGTTCTTCAGAATCTCCACACCCATGGTGCTGAACACACCAACTCCAAGGCTGAGGCACTGATTACCTCATCTTTGTATATAGTTCTACTGTCTTCAAGTTTTGTCCTAGAATCTGTATTGATAAAGCCACTGGATGGGCGAAACGTCTACAATAAAGATACCCAGATGTTGCACATGTGTCTAATTTTCATCTTGTCGTTATTGTATACCATTCGTGAACAACTATTTGTGTATTGTTCCAGTCACGGTAATGTACCTTTTTGTTGGTTAAGAGAGAAGGTGTGAGGTGTGGACACAGGATGACTGGTGTGGGTGATAGCGGGTCAGTGAAGGCGCTTACGGCTTGGAAATGGATGATGGGTTTGGCTGAGAGAAAATAAGAAGGGGAAAAAATATAAGTGGGATAGATGGTATGGAATGGAGGAAGGGAAAGGTGAAGGAAGAGAGGTAGAGTGTTGGAGGATGTAGGAAGTGTATATGGGTGATGGAGGGAGGAAGTGGATGGAAGGGCAGGCAAAGGGAAAAGTGTGGAATGGATGGAGGGAGTGAAGGTATGGAGGAATTTAGAAAGTCAGGGATGGATGGTGTGGATTGGAGAGAGGGAGAAAGACAATAGGGTGATAGAGAGAAGACTCAGGAGAAGGAACCTTCAATAACAAGAAAGGCGAGTGGTGCAGACACACCAGCTACCTAGATCTGATAGTCACCTGAAGTGAATCGGACATACAAAAGATAGTATACAGAACACTCAAGACAGTGAGTCATCAATGCATTCCAGAGATGTCATTTGAGTGATAATTGTTGTATATGTAGGACAATTTTCCTTAGGTGCACATACGATATCTTTAGCTTTATCGTATGATTTGTAAGTTTGAGACTTCAGATCATGAAAACATTTTTTTATATTAATACGATTTTTGGCATAAGTAATATCCATTTGATTAAAGTCAGAATTAATATTGGTTTATGAAATCGTGAATGGCTACATACAACTGTGCCACTTGTTCCCAACATGTTCAAAACGTCATAATTTTACAGTTCAATGGGTTTTAAATATAAAAGGAGAGAGTGGAGATGTAGTGTCCGAGGACAATGTGTGGTGTCAATATTATGCAGACAATCTGTAGCTTGAAACTAGAAGGAGGTGCAGGGTTACTATAAGTGTTATCCAGAGGGCTGAAGATGTTGAGGTGGTTTGGACATTTAGAGAGGAAGAGAAATATGATGACTTGGAGATTGTGGAAATCAGAGGAAGGTACGCTATATTTTTATTTATTGAAACAATATTAATGACAACTGTTATTAGAAATGGTAAATTTGAGCAGATTAATTATTAGCTTATCTTATGATAATTTGGTACTTTAATGTGGATAAAGAAAACTATAATTTGATGAGCACTGTACGTTAATTGTTGGATAAAACTCTGGTAACCCAGCTTCTGCATACTGTCTCTACTATCTTACAAGAACAGGACACAACACACTCAAGCCGAGTTATCACTCCACAGTTACACATCATTGAAATCTCTTGGGAAGTCAAGAAGGTAGTAAAGAGGACAATGAATACAACAGTCTAAACAGTTCACTGGGAGCAACACGATGAGAACCTGGTTACGACAAGTCATCATTAGTCTCGTCAATGGATAAATCAGCTTTTGTTTTGTTAATACAAAAACCTTTGGCATTACTTGGATACATGTGATTGGGAAATAATTTTAAGAATATATTACTGAACGTGACCTGTTGAATATAGTTGAGAGACCTGGACAGGCTACAAGCCTGGTCCAGTAACTGGCTCCTTAATTTAACCCTGCCAAATGTAAAGTCATGAAGATCGGGGAAGGGCAAAGAAGACCGCAGACAGAGTATAGTCTAGGTGGCCAACGACTGCAAACCTCACTCAAGAAAAAAGATCTTGGGGTGAGTATAATACCGAGCACATCTCCTGAGGCACACATCAATCAGATAACTGCTGCAGCATACGGGCGGCTGGCAAACCTAAGAATAGCGTTCCAATACCTCACTAAGGAATCATTCAAGACTCTGTACACCATATACGTCAGGCCCATACTGGAGTATGCAGCACCAGTTTGGAACCCACACCTGGTCAAGCACGTCAATAAACTAGAGAAAGTGCAAAGGTTTGCAACAAGACTAGTCCCAGAGCTAAGGGGATTGTCCTACGAAAAAAGTTTAAGGGAAATCGGCCTGACGACACTAGAGGACAGGAGGGTTAGGGAAGACATGATAACGACATATAAAATACTGCGAGGAATAGATAAGGTGGACAGAGACAAGATGTTACAGAGAGGGACACAGAAACAAGGGGTCACAATTGGAAGTTGAAGACTCCTATGAGTCAAAGAGATGTTAGGAAGTATTTCTTCAGTCATAGAGTTGTCAGGAAGTGGAATAGCCTAGAAAGTGACGTAGTGGAGGCAGGAACCATACATAGTTTTAAGACGAGGTTTGATAAAGCTCATGGAGCAGGGAGAGAGAGGACCTAGTAGCAATCAGTGAAGAGGCATGGCCAGGAGCTATGACTCGACCCCTGCAACCACAAATAAGTGAGTACAAATAGGTGAGTACACACACAGGGCAAAGAAGACCGCAGACAGGCTAGGTGGACAATTTCTGCAAACCTCGTTAAAGGAGAAAGACCTTGGGGTGAGTATAACACCAAGCACGTCTCCGGACGCACACATCAACCAGATAACTGCGGCAGCATGACTCACGAAATCGTAATGACAGGATTGCAGCATATGGGCGACTGGCAAACCTAAGACTAGCGTTCCGATACCTTAATAAGGAATCGTTCAAGTCACTTTACACCGTACGTCTGGCCCATACTAGAGTATGCAGCACCAGTTTGGAACCCACACCTGGTCATGTACGTCAAGAAATTAGAGAAAGTGCAAAGGTTTGCGACAAGGTTAGTTCCAGAGCTCAGGTAAATATCCTACGACGAAAGGTTAAGGGAAATCGGCCTGACAACACTGGAGGACAGGAGGGTTAGAGGAGACATGATAACGACATACAAAATGCTGCGGGGAATTGACAAGGTAGATAGTGGCAGGATGCTCCAGAGTAGGAGACAGAAACAAGGGGGCACAATTGAAGTTAAAAACTCAGATGAGTCAAAGGGATGTTAGGAAGCATTTCTTCAGCCATAGAGTAGTCAGGAAGTGGAATAGTCTAGCAAATGATGTAGTGGAGGCAGGAACCATACATAGCTTTAAGACGAGGTATGATAAAGCTCATGGAGCAGGGACCCAGTAGCGGACAGTGAAGAGGCGGGGGCCTGGAGCTGAGTCTCGACCCCTGCAACCACTATTAGGTGAGTACAATTAGGTGAGTACACTATCTCTCTATTTACGCAATGGTTATACAAGGTTTGGTTAAGATTTACAGCCTTTATTTACAAGCTAAGAGCTGTTACCTACACAAGGATATTTGAAAGTCTTTTCATTGTTACAAGACATACAAACAGGGAATAGGATGACGCTGGAGTCATCTGTGGGCCAGCGATTTCATATGGTCAACTGACCTTATTTCATCGATGTCATTATGCTGTAAGAACATGTTCCAGACTTGAGTCATTCTACGAGTGACTCAAGTCTGTTGCGTTGAAGCTTTTCTCACTGTCCACCAAGTAGAGTTCAGTGTGGTACCTTGACAACACTGGCCTTGTACATAACTATACGGCCACCCACATGCCTCTGGCAAAAGTTCTCGCTTCACACGGTGAGGGTCTGGGTTCGATTCCCGGCGAGGGTAGAAACATTAGGCGTGTTTCTTTACAACGGCTGTCTATGTTCCCCATCAGTAAAGTGGGCACCTGGGTGTTAGTCGACTGGTGTGGGTCGCATCCTGGGACAAAACTGACCTAATTTGCCCTAAATGCTCTGCATTCTGGTAGGAGGTGGCACTGGTGTAATTGTTGAGTAAGAGGAGGTGTAATTGTGGTGTAAAGATGGAAGTAATCATTATACTAGGCTACTTAATATAAACTAGGCTAATTAATATATACTAGGCTACTTAATATAAACTAGGCTACTTAATATATACTAGGCTACTTAATATAAACTGGGCTACTTAATATATACTAGGCTACTTTATATATACTAGGCTATTTAATATACTAGGCTACTTAATATATACGAGGCTACTTAATACACTAGGCTAATTTATTTATACTAGGCTACTTAATATATGCAAGGCTACTTAATATATACTAGGCTACTTAATATATACTAGGCTACTTAATATATACTAGCTACTTAATATATACTAGGCTACTTATTATATACTAGGCTACTTTATATATACTAGGCTACTTAATATATACTAGGCTACTTAATATACTAGGCTACTTTATATATACTAGGCTACTTAATATATACTAGGCTACTTAATATATTAGGCTACTTTATATACACTAGGCTACTTAATATATACTAGGCTACTTAATATATACTAGGCTACTTAATATACTAGGCTAATTTATATATACTTGGCTACTTAATATATACTAGGCTACTTAATATACTAGGCTACCTTATATATGCTAGCTACCTTATATATACTAGGCTACTTAATATATACTAGGCTACTTAATATTCTAGGCTACTTTATATATACTAGTCTACTTAATATATACTAGGCTACTTAATATATACTAGGCTACTTAATATATACTAGGCTACTTAATACATACTAGGCTACTTAATATACTAGGCTACTTTATATATACTTGGCTACTTAATATATAAAAGGCTACTTAATATACTAGGCTAACTTATATATGCTAGGCTACCTTATATATACTAGGCTACTTAATATATACTAGGCTACTTAATATATAATAGGCTACATAATATATACTAGGCTACTAATATATACAAGGCTACTTAATTTATATGGCAAGTTTAGGTTAACTTATGTACTTATAAAAGAGATTGAATATTAGTCTATTAAGGCTTCATCACGATATTAGTCTTATGAGTAAGGGATTGTTAGGTGAAGATGTGGCGCCTGTGTATACAGGCCCATTAGAATAACAGACCCCTTTACCCCCTATCTTAACTTCTTATTCCTCCCTCACTCAAGACCAAGGAATAATGGGGAGCCACAGATTTTCCACACATAACTTTATTTACAAGCTAATAGTAGTTACCTCATTAGTTCCTTTTAAAGTCTTTTTTATTGTTATTAGACTTACAAATAGAGAATAGGACGAAGTTGAAGTCATTCTCTCTCTGTCTCTGTCTGTCTGTCTGTCTGTCTGTCTCTTTCTCTCTCTCTCTCTCTCTCTCTCTCTCTCTCTCTCTCTCTCTCTCTCTCTCTCTCTCTCTCTCTTTCTCTCTGCTGGCCAAAGTCTCCAAACTAGTGATGTATCGAAAATTCACATCCGCATCCGAGGAACAACCGCATAATTTTTTCCATAACATCCGCATTTTACTATGATCCGCATATGCATCCGTATCCGCATCTGTACAATTTCTTACATCCGCATCCGCAAAATAAGTAAGACATCTTGATACACATCCGCATCCGCGGATATCTAAATTTTCACATCCGATACATGTCTACTCCAAACACAGGGTGAGGAATTTCCTTGCATCACGTGTGAAGGCCGAACTTCTATCTACCTGGAGGGTTTTCCGGGGGGCAACTCCCCCACAGACCCGTCCATGACCTGGCTATTCGGTGGATCAGGGCCTGATCAACCAGGCTGTTACTGCCAGTCGCAGCAAATCCAACATACCAACCACATCATCATAGAGTTTGTACTCATAACTTTTAGCCACATATTAAGATATCCACACATTGCATGTGTAGCCAAAGTTTTTGAAAATATAAAAAGTCCTCTTGGTGACCTACCTGGATAGAGACGCCGCCCCTGGAGGAGTCATAGTCAATGTTGGTTGATCCATGGAACCAGAGGATGTGGTCTGGTGCTGAGTGTGGTGGATGACGCACCACGCACGTCACTGCTAGTATGCTGCCCTTCTGAATGTGGCGCTCACCACGACCCTCGATCATCACTGTCGGCACTGTTGATAGCACGGAGCATTATGTGTGGCACTGTTGATGGCATGCAGAATTATGTGTGGCACTGTTGTTGACAAGAACATTATGTGTGGCACTGTTGTTGACAAGAACATTATGTGTGGCACTGTTGTTGACAAGAACATTGTGTGGCACTGTTGTTGACAAGAACATTATGTGAAACATTATGTGGCACCGTTGGTGGTACGGAACATTATGTGGCACCGTTGGTGGTACGGAGCATTATGTGGCACTGTTGGTGGTACGGAACATTATGAGGTACCGTTGGTGGTACGGAGCATTATGAGGCACCGTTGGTGGTACGGAACATTATGTGGCACTGTTGGTGGTAAGGAGCATAATGTGGTACCGTTGGTGGCACGGAACATTATGTGGCACCGTTGGTGGTACGGAACATTATGTGCCACCGTTGGTTGTACTGAGCATTATGTGGCACTGTTGGTGGTACGGAGCATTATGTGGCACCGTTGGTGGTACGGAACATTATGTGGCACCGTTGGTGGTGCGGAGCATTATGAGGCACCGTTAGTGGTACGGAACATTATGTGGCACCGTTGGTGGTACGGAGCATTATGAGGCACCATTGGTGGTACGGAACATTATGTGACACTGTTGGTGGTACGGAGCATTATGTGGCACCGTTGGTTGTACGGAGCATTATGTGGCACCGTTGGTGGTACGGAACATTATGGCACTGTTGGCGGTACGGAGAATTATGTGGCACCGTTGGAGTTACGGGGCATATTGTTTGTATAGGAGGGAACAAGGAAGATGTTTGGCACTGGAAGAGAACACGGGACTTGTGTGATTCTAGTAGGGAACACGGAACATGTGTGGTACTGGCAGGGAACACGTAACATGTGTGGTACTGGCAGGGAACACGGAACATGTGTGATACTGGCAAGGAACACGGAACATGTGTGGTACTGGCACGGAACATGGAACATGCATCATATTGGCAGGGAACAAGTAATATGTGAAGTACTGGCGGGAAACATGGGATATGTGCACTGAAGGAAACATGGAATGTGTGCACTGAAAGGAGCATGGGATGAGTGCACTAGAGGGACACTGGATGTTTGTCCTGGAAGAAGTAAGGTATTAGAGTGAATACTGTGTATGTGTACTGGACGGTCCATGGGATGTGTGCACTGGAGGAAACATTGGATGTATGTACAGAAGGAAGCATTGGATATGAGCACTGGAGGGAACATTGGATGTGTGTACATATAACGATGTGTTATTTGGAGTGTTCTTGGAGGCGTGGTTGAAATGATAAGGCTTCGGAGGCTTCTTACTTTATTTGTATAAAGGTGCGAGTAACAGGCTGCGTGTCTGTGGCCATGGCCCGGCGGGCCATGCGCCTTGCGAGAGGGAGACGAGTTAGGCCTGTTGACTGACTGAAGTTTGGGCGCCAAGTGAGGGAGAGGCAAAGGTGAGGCAGACTCACATGGGTATGCCTACAGGCTTGCCCTCTGGCGGAAACTATGGAAACTAGCATGACACGAAATTTGAACTCAGCTGGCAGATAGCATGGGCTGTCTATGCATACAGTCAGGCTGTCTACATACAGAAGGAAGCATTGAATATGTGCACTGGAGGGAATATATGATATGTGGACTGGAGGCAATACTGCATATGTGTAATGGACGGTCCATTGGATTTGTGTTCTTGAGGGAACACTGGATGTGTGTACTTGAGAGAGAATGGGATGTGTACACTAGAGGGAACACTGAACATAACATGTGCACGACATAACATGTGCACGACATAACATGTGCACGACATATCATGTGCACGACAAGATGCTAGCAGTAAAGCAGTGCAGTGACCATGATGTAGTGTTGGAGTATTCAGAACAGACACTAGAGTCACTTGTGGGGGGTCAGACCATGATAGAGGGAGACAAACAACGTCAGCCAGCCACGGAGTGAGCTGGCTCACGTCAGCAGTAACGTCAGCAGGAAAGGAGGGCAAGGAATACGATGGTTGCGGTGAATGCCAGAGAAAACGTCAGCACAGAGCTGTATAAGGAGTGTCAGCAGTGCCCACAGTGTCAGCAGTGGAGTGAGGGAGGAAGCTACATTTCAGCCAGACTGAGGCAGCTGCTGTAGCCGGTTGAGGAATAAAAACTGGAGAGTTTGTGTCGTAGTTCTGTGTGTGTGCGTGCGGGTGTGTGTGTGAGTGTGTGTGTATGTGTGTGTGTGTGTGTGTGAACTCACCTAGTTGTGGTTGCAGGGGTCGAGTCACAGCTCCTGGCCCCCCTCTTCACTGGAAGCTATTCGGTCACTATACCCGCTCAATGAGCTTTAGCATGCCTCTCCTTAAAGCTATGTATGGATCCTGCCTCCACTACATCACTTCCCAGACTATTTCACTTCCTGACAACTCTGTGGCTGAAGAAATACTTCCTAACATCCCTGTGCAGAAAATTCTCCAAAGGAGGAGGGTATGCGCCCTTACTACTCTTGGTAAGGGCCCTCACCCTTTCCACCCTTAGGAAAGGGCCAGAGGAGGCGCGTCTGGCTGCATAAACAATTTAATTCAAGCCAGATGTACTGTCAACAGTGTGTCACGAATTGTGCTGACCACAGCACCACGAGGCACCTCGTGGCACCACATGGCTGCACGAGACTGCAAAAGGCAGCACGAGCGGTCAGATTGAATTTGGCCACCGCAAGAACGGGTCATACGACTCTAGGGGGTCATGCGGCGCGAGGCGACGTAAATCAACATAGACATTACTCGTTCGCGTCCGTTATATCATTTAATCTCGACTAACGTCGGGAAATAAGATAAGAACTCTGTTCCAGCGCGTTTAGTGAATAATATCAACATTGCAGTATATTCAGAAGTGTGCGCAGCTTCAGACTGCAAAAAGGAGAAACGTAGAGACAATCGCAAGTGAACTCCATCGAAACAAGACGGTGATTCTTCAGCGGCATTCTACAATCAAGACAGCATTTCCGCCGTATATGGTGGAGCCAACACCATCGCTCAAAGTTACACGAGCAAGGTAAGAATTTGATGTTCTGGTCAAAACAGGGGACTGCGCAGTTCTTGTATTCAAGAACATTAAATTTTTACCTAGGGACGGCGGTTATGCGTGGACTTTTTAGTCCAAAACAGTGAGTAAAACGCCTTTCAGTCCATCTAAGACTGAAATATGGACATACGCTCCTTTGGGGCAATAATTATAATCCCTTGATGTTTATCTTACAGCCCTGTGGAGATTGAGACCATAGATGGATCCCCCGAGAAGGTGTTGGTGGCGGCTGCGACATCTTGGATTCATCAATAAGCTAAGTAGTATTAGCGAACCATACATTCCACGTTATCGTAGGAGCCCTTCCTCCACAAAGTGGTCCTTACGAACCGGAGGTTTGTTCATTACGAACCGGAAGTTTGGTCATTACGAATCGAACGTTGATCGTATTCGTACCAGGAGAGTGGCCACATGGTGGTCCAAAGACTTATACTACAGTGTATAAATGTCTACGATCCAAGGTCCTTCGAGAAAAGCTGTAAAACTAGTGTTTTTACAGAAGAAACCAGAACATATGGGTCCCTACTCTCATTCAAAGAGTATGGGAAGCTCTCGCGAGGTATAGAAAACGCGAGCCGGCAAGCGCTCACCCGACACCCAGGAAGAAAACGGTTGTCGGGTCACCCAAGTGGGGGACAGTACTTCTGGGGGGCCACTCCCCCACTACCCCACTCACCCACGCGGGAGCAACACTTCAATTTCTGCTTAAGTCAGCAGAGAAGCAGATTGACTGGCGTACAGCTGGTCTGTGAATGTGTATAGTATAAACAGTTTATATATACACACAGTGTTTATAATGTTTATAGACACAAATTAAGATAAGAAACTGTGTATTATGTTGTCTTATATAATATAGGAAGTGATATTAAGTTTAAACTTTCATATTAATTAACATTGTAACAGTGATATATGTATGTATATAAACATTGAATATATATGTGTAATGTGTATACAGTAATATTTTCATGTGTGAAGTGACGTCAGTGAGACTCAGTTTAGCTGAGACAACAGTTCAGGACATAAACAAACCTTCGTGTTGTTTCGTCCATATGTACTCTGCACCTCAAGGCCACTGACCTTGAAAGACACGGTTAGTGGGTCAGTAGTGTGCTGACGCAGTCAAAACAAACTCAGCTGGAGTTTTTAAACACTCTAAGTGTGCTGTTAGTCATTATACTAGCAAGATGTCGTCATTAACCACAAAATTCAACACATTACAGACGAAAATTACTCAATTGGAGCAATTAATTTAAGTCTGTATAGGTTTAACCCAAGACACAAATATAGACTATGATCAGTTGGAAATTAAATCTCAATTATTTAATAAACGTCTGGAAATCATTAATTCAGGCTACGAGATATACGAAAAGGAATTTCTAGATTCCAATCCGACAGAGGAAGAAATTAAAAGTGTCTTGGATGCCTTTAGTGGACAACAATTAAGGTGGACAGGAATACAGGCTATCTGCCGCAAAACTTTGTCACAGAGACCTACAGCCAGTGGTCAGCAGACACCTGTCACACCTGGTGTTACCTTACCAACTCTTCCCAAATTGGCTATGCCTATTTTTGAAGGTAATGATTATGAAGAGTTCATTAGTGGGTTTAATTCTTTAGTGAATTCACGTACTGACATAGATGAGATTGCTAAGTTCAATTATCTCAGATATCTCGTGAAAGGTGAACCCTATGAACTGATTAAATCATTTCCGGTGGTCAAAGGCAATTATGCTCTAGCCTTACGTGTCTTAGCAGATAATTATCTTGATGCTGACAAATCCAGGGTTAGACATGCAGTTTTAATATCAAGCTTGAAACCACCCAAACATTGTCTTTCAGACTTACAGTCATTTAGGATCACATTAGACAATAGTCTTAGAACTCTAGGAGTTAAATATGATCTAAGGCAATGTGATTGGTTTATCAGTGGTATTATACAAGATAAACTGTCAACACAAACCATTGAACGTTTAAATATTATGTTCAATAAACGCTATTTCACTTGTGAAGAAATTAGCAAGGGTTTACAAACAATAGTCTCATGCATGCAAGCAACGAGACAAGATGAGAAATCCACCAATCCTGTTGTGGATAATAAACCTTCAACTCAGTACAAAAAGAGTGTACCTACTCCCACTAAACCACATAATGGGAAATCCCATGTAGGCACTTATCAAGCTGTGAACACAGCAGACAGTAAACAGACTGTCACACATAAACGTACTCCAAAATGTGTACTTTGTGATGGAACACATTGGGCACAGTATTGCATTCAATACACAACAATGGAGGCACGGAAACAACGTGCTCAACAGCTGAAAAGGTGCACTAAGTGTTTAGGTGAACACAAGGGAGGTAAATGCTCACTGAAGAAGTGTTTTAAATGCAAGGGAATGCATCATACAGCATTATGCCCAAACACTTATGCTGAACAACCGACTTCCACAGAGTCAGGAAGTCAACCAACAGCAGCATTGAATGTGAGAGATAAGTCTAAATCGACTGCTCTCCCAATAGCTCGAGTAGAGTTATTACATAAATTACACAAAACCAAGGTGCTAACACTATTTGATCAAGGATCACAAAGGTCTTTCATAAGACGAACAGTGTTGCAAAAACTGAATAAACAACCCCATGCCAAAATACAGTTAGAAATAGCTGGATTTTTCCAAAGTTCTGATAACCAGAAATATGACCTAGCCAGATTCACTGTTGGTCTAGGTAACAGGAAAAAGACAATAGAAGCTGTGGTAGTCGATGATTTGCCTAAGTCAGTGCAGATCCGGGGAATAAGAGATACAGTTGCAGCACTGAAGGCGGCCAAGGTCAAGTTAGCCTGTCCTGACATACAGACGGACACAATTAGTCCAATTGATTTAATCATTGGAAGTGATTACTATCACTGTTTTGTGGAAAATATAGTAAGTAAACATGATGTTCACTTGCTGAAAACAGCTGGAGGCCATATGATATGTGGTCCAATTCCCTCTCAAAGCGGGAAAGAAGCTGAAATTGATTCAGTAGAAAATGTACTAGTTACAAGAATAACTGCTGATCATGTACCACAACAAAAATTATCATTACTGGAAGAAATGAATGAATCAGTTGATAAATTGTGGGATTTAGATGCGATAGGTATAGATGTAAATAAACCAAGCCCACAGGAGTCTGAGACTTATAACCAATATTTGGACACTGTCAAATATGAAGATGGACAGTATTGGGTTAGGTTACCATGGAAATTAAATCCACCACATCTACCTAGCAATTATCGCATGGCTTTCGGACAAATGGAAGCACAAATACATGAGCTCAGGAAGAATCCAGAGCTGCTGACTGTCTATGATAATATCATACAAGAACAGTTAGACAATAAATTCATTGAGGAAATAGTCGAAGATAAGTTGAAGACAGATGCTCATTATCTACCGCACCACGGAGTCAGAAAGGATTCTGAAACCACTCCACTACGTGTTGTATACAATTGCAGCGCACGTGCAAATAAAGATGTAGCAACCCTTAATGACTGTCTGATGACCGGACCCTCACTAACTGAGAAGCTTGGAGACGTGCTTATGAAATTTCGCACAAATCCATATGCCTACACGGCTGATATTTCCAAAGCTTTCTTAAGAGTAGGACTACAAGAACAAGATAGAGATTATACTCGATTCTTGTGGCCAGAAAATCCACATGATCCTCAAAGTCCTGTGAAAACTTATCGTTTCAAGTCAGTATTATTTGGTGCAACATCCTCTCCATTCTTACTAGAAGCTACTCTTAATACACATTTGAAGAAATCTGAAAGTCCCTTCAAAGAAATCTTAAAGAAAAGTTTCTATGTGGACAATCTTCAAGGTACAGTGAATAAAGAGGAGGATTTGAAATCCTTATACAGAGAAGCTAACAAGGAGATGAAAGAAGCAAATATGCCTCTAAGGATGTGGAATACTAATTCCAATCAATTAAGGGAACTTATCAAAGAAGATTTCTCTGAAGCTGAAATTCCTGAATGCAACAACATGCTTGGACTTTATTGGAATACACAGGAAGACACTTTGAGTCTCAAAAAGATAACCAATAAATCAAGCAGTACACTCACTAAACGTAGTTTACTGTCAGAGGTATCACAATGTTTTGATCCTCTAGGACTCGTCTCACCAATTACCATAAAAGGTAAAATGCTTGTGCAAGATGCATGGAAACTCAAAATAGGTTGGGATGAGAACTTGCCTCAAGAAATGAGTCAAGAATGGGATGAAATGTCCAAGGAGTTTAAACAACTTCATCAAATTAAATTTCCCAGACAAATAGGTCGAGAGGGAAACAAGTACACATTACATGTGTTCTGTGATGCGTCAACCAGAGGTTATGGCGCTGTAGCTTACATGAGTAACGCTGAAGGAAGTACTTTAATTACTTCAAAGGCCAGGGTTGCACCCTTGAAGGTCAGAACAGTACCACAATTGGAACTGACAGCACTCTATGTAGGTACAAAATTAGCTGTCTATCTCAACAAAGTACTTGATCATCTCACTATTGAAAAAACTGTGATCTGGGGTGACAATGAAGCAGTTCTCCAGTGGTTAAGAAATAATAAGAGTAAGTTGGTCTATGTACAGAATAGAGTAGCAGAAATAAAAGAGATGCAGAGAGACTATGTCTTTCTCCACGTCTCTACACAAGAGAATCCAGCTGACATGTTGTCACGTGGTGTCCCACTCAAGAACTTTGTGGATAATAAATTATGGCTCCACGGACCTAACTGGCTCTCTAATGAAAATAACTGGCCACAGCAAAAAGCTTACATTATGCCAGAAGAAACAGTCTGTTTGAACACAGCAGAAATAATCTGTTTAAACACTACAGACACAAAAGAAATAGTCATTGATGGATCTAAATACTCATCATTGGGTAAACTCTTAAGAGTTACAGCTCTTGTCTTTAAATTCATTAAAGTTATAAAACCTAATTATGAATTACTAGAACCCATTAAATACTGGATAAAGTTAATACAGAAAGATGTTTTCTCTACAGAGTATAAATTTCTGGAAACTCAGGATAAATCACCAAAGAAACCTGATATGATTAATTCTTTAGGACTTTATCTCGACTCAGAAAAGATTATAAGATGTCGAGGAAGAATTCATAATTCTTCACTACCTAAGGAAACAATACATCCAGTATTGATCCCCAAGAATCATTGGCTAACAAGACTGATTATTCAGAATGCCCACAGTAACGTGTTACATGGTGGTGTAGCTGACACTCTTTGTCATATACGACAATCCTACTGGATACCTCAAGGTCGACAAAGTGTGAAGAAACAAATTAGGGACTGTATTACTTGTCGTCATTATGATATGAGAGTATGTCAGTATCCAGGTCCACCTCCATACCCTTCTGAAAGAGTATGTCATGTCACTCCATTTGAGGTGACAGGTGTAGATTACACTGGACCAATAATTTTAACTAAGACAGTTGACAAAGTTCCTATTAAGGTGTACATCTGTTTGTTCACCTGTGCTACAACTAGAGCAGTACATCTAGAAGTAGCCACTGATATGTCTGCTGAAACCTTTATCAAATTATTTAGAAGGTTTGCAGCCAGAAGGGCATGTCCCAGACTGATGATATCAGACAATGCAACGAATTTTGTTGCTGGTGCTGCTTACATAAACAAGATTTTTGAGCAGCCAGAAGTACAACAGATGCTGAATCAACGCAATTGTCGTTGGAGATTCATTCCTCCTAAATCCCCATGGCACGGCGGATTTTACGAAAGAATGATAGGCATTGTGAAACGTTGTTTAAGGAAGACTCTTCATCGTCAGAGAATCGACTTAGAAGAATTTCGTACAGTCGTAACTGAAATAGAAAATAGAGTCAACAACAGACCTTTAACGTATGTTACCGATGATCTGGACAATTTAGAAGTGTTAAGTCCATCTCATTTACTACATGGCAGAAGGCTCGAACCTGTTCCTCCCATGAATGATAAAGAAATCATAGAGGATCCTACTTATTTCGAACCTGAACAACTCAGATGTAAATTCAAACACCTTAATAAAGTGATTGAACGCTGGGAGAAAATTTGGCGAGAAGATTATCTCACCTCCTTGAGAGAACATTTCTATGGAGCTGGTGTTCCAGAAAATTATAAGTCCTTAAGACCTGGTGACATAGTGATTATTAACAATGATGGTCCGAGGTCCCAATAGCCTCTTGGAAAAATTGTGACCATATATCCTGATGCTAATGGAATCATCAGGACAGTTGATGTTTTGAGCAAAGGTGTAGTGAATAAGCGGACCATAGATAAATTAGTGCCGTTAGAATTACACAGTGTTGAAAACAAAAATAAAATTAGTGATTCTCCAGAAACCACACAGACTGAAGCTGTTCAGAAAAGACAAGCAGCAGTGATGGTGAGTGAGAAAATCAAATTAATGTTAAGTGATGAGTAGTTCACTTTTAGTGAATTTCTCGCTGCCCCCCAGTGTGGAGAAAATTCTCCAAAGGAGGGGGGTATGCGCCCTTACTACTCTTGGTAAGGGCCCTCACCCTTTCCACCCTTAGGAAAGGGCCAGAGGAGGCGCGTCTGGCTGCATAAACAATTTAATTCAAGCCAGATGTACTGTCAACAGTGTGTCACGAATTGTGCTGACCACAGCACCACGAGGCACCTCGTGGCACCACATGGCTGCACGAGACTGCAAAAGGCAGCACGAGCGGTCAGATTGAATTTGGCCACCGCAAGAACGGGTCATACGACTCTAGGGGTCATGCGGCGCGAGGCGACGTAAATCAACATAGACATTACTCGTTCGCGTCCGTTATATCATTTAATCTCGACTAACGTCGGGAAATAAGATAAGAACTCTGTTCCAGCGCGTTTAGTGAATAATATCAACATTGCAGTATATTCAGAAGTGTGCGCAGCTTCAGACTGCAAAAAGGAGAAACGTAGAGACAATCGCAAGTGAACTCCATCAAAACAAGACGGTGATTCTTCAGCGGCATTCTACAATCAAGACAGCATTTCCGCCGTATATGGTGGAGCCAACACCATCGCTCAAAGTTACACGAGCAAGGTAAGAATTTGATGTTCTGGTCAAAACAGGGGACTGCGCAGTTCTTGTATTCAAGAACATTAAATTTTTACCTAGGGACGGCGGTTATGCGTGGACTTTTTAGTCCAAAACAGTGAGTAAAACGCCTTTCAGTCCATCTAAGACTGAAATATGGACATACGCTCCTTTGGGGCAATAATTATAATCCCTTGATGTTTATCTTACAGCCCTGTGGAGATTGAGGCCATAGATGGATCCCCCGAGAAGGTGTTGGTGGTGGCTGCGACATCTTGGATTCATCAATAAGCTAAGTAGTATTAGCGAACCATACATTCCACGTTATCCTAGGAGCCCTTCCTCCACAATCCCTGTGGTTCATCTGAGTCTTGAACTTTGAACTGTGACCCCTTGTTGCTGTGTCCCAACTCTGGAACATCCTATCTCTCTCCACCTTGTCGAGTCTTCTCAGTATTTTATATGTCGTTATCATATCAGCCCTATCTCTCCTGTCTTCCAGTGTCGTCAAGTCGATTTCCCTTAACCTCTCCTCGTAGGACATACCCCTTAGCTTCAGGACTAGTCTTGTTGCAAACCTTTGCACTTTCTCTAGTTTCCTTACATGCTTGGCTAGACGAGGGCTCCAAACTGGTGCTGCATACTCCAATATGGGCCTAATGTACACAATGTACAGGGTCCTGAATGACTCCTTATTAAGATTTCGGAATGCTGTTCTTAGGTTTGCCAGGCGCCCTGCAGCAGTTATTTGGTTGATGTGCGCCTCAGGAGATGTGCCTGGTGTTATATTCACCCCAAGATTCTTTTCCTTGAGGGAGGTTTGTAGGCTCTGGCCCCCTAGACTGTACTCCATCTGTAGTCTTCTTTGCCCTTCCCAAATCTTCATGACTTTGCACTTGGCGGGGTTGAACTCCAGGAGTCAGTTGCTGGACCAAGCCCGCAGCCTGTCCAGATCCCTCTGTAGTTCCGCCTGGTTCTCGTCCGATTGAATTCTTCTCATGAGCTTCACATCATCTGCAAACAGGGACACTTCAGAGTCTATTCCTTCGGTCATGTCGTTCACAAATACCAGAAACAGCACCGGTCCTAGGACCCCTGTTGAACCCCACTCGTTACAGGCGCCCACTCTGACACCTCGCCATGTACCATGACTCACTGTTGTCTTCCTGACAGGTATTCCCTGATCCGTTGTAGTGCCTTCCCTGTTATCCCTGCCTGGTCCTCCAGCTTCCGCACTAATCTCTTGTGTGGAACTGTGTCAAACGCCTTCTTACAGTCCAAGAAAATGCAATCTACCCACCCTTCTCTCTCTTGTCTTACTGCTGTTCCCCTGTCATAGGACTCCATTAGGTTTGTGACACAGGATTTCCCATCCCTGAAACCGTGCTGGCTGTCGTTGATAAGCTCATGCCTTTCTAGGTGCTCCACCACTCTTCTCCTGATAATCTTCTCCATGACCTTGCATACTATACATGTCAGTGACACTGGTCTGTAGTTTAGTGCTTCGTGTCTGTTTCCTTTTTTAAAAATTGGGACTACATTTGCTGTCTTCCATACTTCAGGTAGCCGCCCTGTTTCGATAGATGTGTTGAAGATTGTTGTTAGTGGTACACATAGCGACTCTTCTCCCTCTCTCAATACCCATGGAGAGATGTTATCCAGCCCCATTGCCTTTGAGGTATCTAGCTTGCTTAGCAGCCTCTTCACTTACTCCTCGGTTGTATGTATTGTTCCAACACCTGATGGTGTACCATACCTCTCCGCCTTTCTGGAGGCCCTTCTGTCTTCTCTGTGAACACTTCTTTGAATCTCATGTTGAGTTCCTCACACACTTCGCGGTCATTTCTTGTGATCTCTCCTCCTTCCTTCCTCAGCCTGATCACCTGGTCCTTGACTGTTGTTTTCCTCTTGATGTAGCTGTACAACAGCTTTGGGTCAGATTTGGCTTTCGCTGCTATGTCATTATCGTATTGTCTTTAGGCCTCCCTTCTTACCTGTGCATATTCATTTCTGGCTCTACGACTGCTCTCCTTATTTTCCTGAGTCCTTTGCCTTCTATACTTCTTACATTCTCTAGCACACTTGGTTTTGGCTTCCCTGCACCTTTGGGTGAACCACGGGTTCATCCTAGCTTTTTCGTTATTCCTGTTACCCATGGGTACAAACCTCTCCTCAGCTTCCTTGCATATTGTTGTCATATATTCCATCATCTCGTTGACTGACTTCCCTGCCAGCTCTCTGTACCACTGAAATCCGAGTAGGAAGTTCTTCATGCCTACATAGTCCCATTTCTTGAAGTTTGGCTTCATTCCTCCAGCCCTTCCTGCTTCCCCATCTACTTGTAACTCTACTATGTATTCAAAGCTTAGAACCACATGATCACAAGCTCCAAGGGGTCTTTCATGTATGATGTCCTCAATATCAGCACTACTCAAGGTGTAGTTAAGAGTTGTCAAAGGCACTTGTCGATTAGACACTGGCCTGGTTTGTGTGTGTGTGTACTCACCTAATTGTGGCTGCAGGGGTCGAGACTCAGCTCCTGGCCCCGCCTCTTCGCTGTCCGCTACTGGGTCTCTGCTCTCCCTGCTCCACGAGCTTTATCATACCTCGTCTTAAAACTATGTATGGTTCCTGCCTCCACTATATCTTTCTCTAGACTATTCCACTTCCTGACTACTCTGTGGCTGAAGAAATGCTTCCTAATATCCCTTTGACTCATCTGAGTCTTCAGCTTCCAGTTGTGTCCCCTTGTTTCTGTGTACCCTCTCTGGAACATCCTGTCACTGTCTACCTTGTCGATTCCCCGCAGTATTTTGTATGTCGTTATCATGTCTCTTCTGACACTTCTTTCCTCCAGTGTTGTTAGTCCTATTTCCTTCAACCTTTCTTCATAGGACAGACCCCTGAGTTGTGGAACTAACCTTGTCGCAAACCTTTGCACTTTCTCTAGTTTCTTTATGTGCTTGACCAGGTGTGGGTTCCAGACTGGTGCTGCATATTCTAGTATGGGCCTGACGTACACGGTGTACAGTGTCTTGCACGATTCCTTGTTAAGGTAACGGAACGCTAATCTTAGGTTTGCCAGTCGCCCATATGCTGCCGCCGTTATCTGGTTGATGTGTGCCTCCGGAGACGTGCTTGGCGTTATACTCACCCCAAGGTCTTTCTCCTTTGCCGAGGTTTGTAGCCTTTGTCCGCCTAGCCTGTACTCTGTCAGCGGTCTTCTTTGCCCTTCTCCGATCTTCATGACTTTGCATTTGTGGGATTGAATTCTAGAAGCCAGTTGCTAGACCAGATGTCAAGCTTGTCCAGGTCTGTTTGAAGTCCTGCTTGGTCCTCTTCCGATGTGATTCTCCTCATTAATTTCGCATCATCTGCGAACAGAGACACTTCTGAGTCTATCCCATCCGTCATGTCGTTTACATATACCAAGAATAACACTGGTCCTAGGAGTGACCCCTGCGGTACGCCGCTCGTCACAGGCGCCCACTGTGATACCTCATCTCGCACCATGACCCGTTGTTGCCTCCCTGTGACGTATTCCCTGATCCATTCCAGTGCCCTTCCTGTTATACATGCTTGTTCTTCCAACTTCTTTACTAATCTCATGTGAGGAACTGTGTCAAAGGCCTTCCTGCAGTCCAGGAAAATGCAATCAACCCATCAACTCATCAACTTCACATCATCTGCAAACAGAGACACTTCGGAGGCTATTCCTTCCGTCATGTCGTTCACAAATACCAGAAACAGCACCGGTCCTATTACTGACCCCTGTGGAACCCCACTCGTCACAGCCGCCCACTCTGACACCTCGCCACGAACCATGACTCGCTGCTGTATTATTGACAGGTATTCCCTGATCCATTGGAGTGCCTTCCCTGTTATCCCTGCCTGGTCCTACAGCTTTTGCACTAATCTCTTGTGTGGAACTATGTCAAACGCCTTCTTACAGTCCAAGAAAATGCAATCTACCCACCCCTCTCTCTCTTGTCTTACTGCTGTCACCCTGTCACAGAACTCCAATAGGTTTGTGATACAGGATTTCCCGTCCCTGAAACCGTGTTGGCTGTCGTTGATAAGCTCATTCCTTTCTAGGTGTTCCACCACTCTTCTGATAATCTTCTCCATGACTTTGCATACTATACATGTCAGTGACACTGGTCTGTAGTTAAGTGCTTCATGTCTGTTTCCTTTTTTAAAAATTGGGACTACAATTGCTGTTTTCCATACCTCAGGTAGTCTCCCTGTTTCGATAGATGTGTTGAATATAGTTTTTAGGGGTACACATATCGCCTCAGCTCCCTCTCTCAGTACCCATGGAGAGATGTGATCCTGCCCCATCGCCTTTGAGGTATCTAGCTCACTCAGCAGCGTCTTCACTTCTTCCTCGGTTGCATGTATTGTGTCCAACACTTGGTGGTGTACCCCACCTCTTTGTCTTTCTGGAGTCCATTCTGTCTCCTTGGTGAACATTTCTTTCAATCTCATGTTGAGTTCCTCACACACTTCACGGTCATTTCTTGTGATCTCTCCTCCTTCCTTCCTTAGACTGCTCACCTGGTCCTTGACTGTTGTTTTCCTCCTGATGTGGCTGTACAATAGCTTCGGGTCAGATTTGGCTTTCCCTGCTATGTCATTCTCATACTGTCATTGGGCCTCCCTTCTTACCTTTGCATATTCATTCCTGGCTCTGCAACTCCTCTCCTTATTTTCCTGGTCCTTTGCCGTCTATACTTCTTCCATTCCCTAGCACACTTGGTTCTGGCCTCCCTGCAGCTTTGGGTGAACCACGGGCTCATCCTGGCTTTTTCATTGTTTGTTACCCTTGAGTACAAACCTCTCCTCAGCTTCCTTGCATATTGTTGTCACATATTCCATCATCTCGTTTACTGATTTCCCTTCCAGTTCTCTGTCCCGTTTAGGAAGTTCTTCATGCTTGCATAGTCCCCTTTCTTGTAGTTTGGCTTCATTCTACTGGCCCTATCTGCTTCCCCCTCCACTTGTAACTCTACTGTGTAATTGAAGCTTAAAACCACATGATCACTGGTCCCGAGGGGTCTTTCATATGTGATGTCCTCAATATCTGCACTACTCAAGGTGAATACTAGGTCCAGTCTCGCTGGTTCATCCTCTCTTCTATCTCTGGTAGTGTCCCTTACGTGTTGGTACATGACGTTTTCCAGTACCACCTCCATCATCTTAGCCCTCCACGTTTCTTGGCTCCCATGTGGCTCCAAGTTCTCCCAATCGATTTCCTTGTGGTTGAAGTCACCCATGATCAGTAGCTTTGCCCTGCTCGCATGAGCTCTTCTGGCCACTTCAGCCAGTGTTAACCATCGCTCTATTACTCTCATCATACTCTTGCCTTGGGCTCCTGCTGTTCTGTGGTGGGTTATACATCACTACAATTACCACCTTGGGACCTCCAGACTGAAGCGTTCCTACTATGTAATCTCTTGTTTCCTCTCTGTCTCCTCTCTCCAGCTCATCAAAATTCCATCAGTTTTTGATCAGCAGTGCCACTCCTCCACCCCCTCTGTTCCCTCTGTCTTTCCTCAGGATCTGATATCCCATTGGAAAGATGGCATCTCTTATCATACCTGTGAGCTTGGTTTCTGTGAGAGCTATTATGTCTGGTGAGGCCTCTTTGACTCTTTCGTGCCACTCCTCCCACTTATTTGTTATTCCATCAGAGTTGGTGTACCATATCTTCAGTTTCCTCTCCAACACTGTGTTTTGGGGGGTCTGTGAGGGTGGAGGACCTTGCAGTGTACTGTGGGATTCGATAGTGGAGTGTTAGGTGGGGGGCTGTGAGTGTGGGTTGTGGTTTGTGTTGGGATAGTGTGCTTGGTTGTTAGGCTTCGGGGATGGTTCTGTGTGTGATTGCTCTTGTTGCTCTGCCCTGCTCTGGTTGTCCTCTGCTGATTCTGTCCTTGTCTCTCCTCCTAGCTCCTTTCACCTTTGTGTCCTCTCCCTCAGCTGCTGTCGTTCTGTTTTTGTTCTGTCTCGGTCTAGGAACACCCTCTTGTATTCTTTTGTTTCCTTCAATGTGGTTTCTCTTGGAGGATCCTGTCCCGCACTGTTTATGTCCTGAGAATCAGCTTGAGCAGTCGTTTTCTCCCCTTTAAGTACCCCCCTATTCTCTGAAAATTTACAATCTCGGACATGTCCTCTTCACCTATTTCTTTGAGGATGTTTTCAATCTCCTTTCTTTCTGCCTGCCGTCTTTCAGTGTGTCCTTCCCTCGCTCTCCTGCAGCCCATGAATAAACACTGCCTTTGCCCTCTCCTCCTCCCATTGCCTTTCCCTCTGTGACTCTGGTTCCTGTCTGTACATGGCCACTTTCTCCCTTTTTTTTCTGTAGCTCTTGGTGGCATGATCGTGCCTCTACATTTGACCTATTCCCCTCTCCACCCACACCCAGCTGCTCACCCCCTTCACTCCTTGGCCCTGCTTGGTAGACAGATACGGCTGTGGCATAAGTTATATCTCCTTCCTTCCCGATGGGCTCCCCTGATGCTGTGTCTTTTCTGGTCAATACCCCTGTAACCTGCTTCAGCCTGTTTACCTCATCTTCTAGGACCCTTATGTTGGCTACTGCAACTTCGACTTGTGACTCCCAATTCTTCTTCTCCTCCTCCAACCTCTTTTCCAATTTCACAGAAAGCTCAATCTCCATTTTTGCAGAAAGCTCTCCTAGTTTTCTCTCCCACTCTTGTTCCATCCTTTCGCACTGCTCTTCCATTTACTCTTCCTTACCAGAACCATTCCCCTCTGATCCCTGGGTCCTTCGAGTCCCTACCATTTTCACTTTTTTTTCCTTCTCCTTCCCTTTTTTTGGGGGGGGGAGAGTGAGAGAGAAAAGGGAGAGGTGAAAGAGTAAGAGAGAGAGAGAAGGGAGAGGTAGAGGGGAGAGAGAGAAGGAGAGAGAGATGGGGAGAGAGAGAGAAGGGATAGGGGAAAGAGTGAGAGAGAAAGAAGGGAGAGGTAGAGGGGAGAGAGAGATGGGGGGAGATAGAGAGGGGATAGGGGAAAGAGAGAGAAGGGAAAGGTAGAGGAGAAAGAGAGAGAGGGATTAGGGGACTAGAGGGAGCAGGGAGGAGAGGGGGGAAGATGGAGATGGAGAGATAAGATCGGGAGAGAGAGAGAGAGATTAGGGGACTAGAGGGAGCAGGGAGGAGAGGGGGGAAAGATGAAGATGGAGAGATGAGATGGGGAGAGAGAGAGTGAGGGAGGATTAGGGGACTAGAGTGAGAAGGGATTAGGGAAGGGTAGAGGAGAAAGAGATGGGAGAGAGAGAGAGAGAGAGAGAGAGAGAGAGGGATTAGGGGACTAGAGGGAGAATGGAGGAGGGGAAGGTAGAGGAGAACGAGAGAGATGGAGAGAGAAAGGGATTAGGGGACTAGAGGGAGAAGTGTGTGTGTGTGTGTGTGTGTGTGTGCACATGTGTTGGGTATGTGGGTGTGGCTGGGTGAGGGTGTGTGTGTTAGTTACCATTTTGTCCTAGGCACATGTCGATTAGACACTAGGCCTGTTGTATGTATGTGTGTGTGTGTGTGTAAGGAAACACTTCGAAATGTTTCCGCCCCACCGGGAATAGAACCCGGGCCCTCCGTGCGTGAAGCGAGAGCTTTACCACTAGGCCACCGGGGCTGTGTGTGCGTTTGTCTTGGGTATGTGTGTGTGGGTGTGGCTGGGTGAGGGTGTGGGTGTGTTATGTATGAGTGTTGAGTGTGTGCAGTGTACTCACCGAATTTTGGTACCAGGGGGTCAAGAGAGGTGGAGAGAGAGAGTGGTAAGTAGGTAAAAAAAAAGGAGAGGGGAGTGAGAGGGAATGCCTGAAAGGGTGAAGTGGAGGACTGTTGGTGGGCCAGAGTAGGGGTTGAGGGTGGGGGAGACTGTGAGGGGGAGAGACCGTTTGCTTGTATGTGTGTGTGTATATGGGTTGAAAGAGAGAGAGAGAGGATGTGTCAGATCAGCTTTCCGAAGGTGTGAAAACCTTGTGCGTTTGTGCGTGTGTTTGTATGTGCGCGCATCTATGTTTGTGTGCCCAGAAATACTCCTCACTTCTATGTATCAATATTACTAGTAAAATACTTATACTAATACTAGTAAATCTAAAAATTATAATGCTATACTCAGCTCTACAAGTGCCTGAACACGTGTGTGTGTTAGTTACCATTTTGTCCTAGGCACATGTCGATTAGACACTAGGCCTGTTGTATGTATGTATGTATGTGTGTGTGTGTGTGTGTGTAATGAAACACGTGTTAGTTACCATTTTGTCCTAGGCACATGTCAATTAGACACTAGGCCTGTTGTATATATGTGTGTGTGTATGTGTATGTAAGGAAACACTTCGAAATGTTTCTGCCCCACTGGAATTGAACCCGGCCCTCCGTGCGTGAAGCAAGAGCTTTACCCACTAGGCCACCGGGGCGTAGAGTGTGTGTGTGTGTTTGATGGTGTCCCTCACTAGCTTCCCACACACTCATCAATCTTATCTCCACCTTATCAATGTTGTTTTTACTCTAATTCAGGTAATAGCTGGCAGGAGTGAGTGACCCTTAGCTTCTAGTGTCAGAGACCAGTAATTCTGACACAACATGCAACCACACTAGGTGAGTGTACTTGCGGCTGGCAGTGGAGTGGTGGACAAGTTGCTGCTTCTGCCTCCTTGTTGTCATACTGCATTGACCTCTAAGAATTTCTTCGAAATCCTTCACCCATGATAAAGTATATCCATTTATACTGTACACCACACGTTCCTCAAGTGTTTTCACTTTTCACTTTTGGTAACTACACTTATTTATAATGACACACAACCTGCTATGACGTCACCACTTCCTGGAGGCCTACTGCCTGCCACCTTCCATGGTTATATATTTTTGTTTTTTTCTTTTCTTGGTTTTCTTGTTAACTTGGTCATTCTCGCTGTATGCTACCCCACATGTTGCTCGATTGGGGTAACTAGTGACATAGTCCTCAGGCAAATAGAGAAATTAAAACCTAACAAATCCCCAGGCCCTGATGAACTGTTTGCAAGAGTTTTAAAGGAATGTAAAGAGAAACTTAGCAACCCTTTGTCAAATCTTTTCAATATATCACTACAAACTGGCATAGTGCCAGACAAGTGGAAAAGGGCAAATGTAATACCTATTTAGAAGGCAGGTGACAGGTCCTTAGCTTCGAACTATAGACCAATAAGCCTTACCTCCATAGTTGGTAAATTTATGGAATCAATAATTGCTGAGGCAATTCGTAGCCATCTTGAAAAGCATAAATTGATTAAGGAATCTCAACACGGTTTTACTAAGGGGCATTCCTGTCTTACGAATTTACTAACTTTTTTCACTAAGGTGTTTGAGGAGGTAGATCATGGTAATGAATATGATATTGTGTATATGGATAAAGTATATCGATAAAGTTCCACATCAGAGGCTACTGAGGAAACTTAAGGCACACGGAATAGGAGGAGAAATTTTTTCCTGGGTAGAGGCATGGTTGACAAATAGGCGGCAAAGAGTTTGCATAAATTGAGATAAATCAGAATGGGGACACGTCTCAAGTGGTGTTCCACAGGGGTCAGTTTTGGGCCCCCTGTTGTTTACAATTTACATAAACGACATAGATGAGGGAATAAATAACAACATAAGCAAATTTGCTGATGACACCAAATTAGGCCGTCCAATTCATTCTAATGAGGACATTAGAGCACTCCAGGATGATTTGAATAGACTGATGCAGTGGTCGGAGAAGTGGCAGATGCAGTTTAATGTAGACAAATGTAAAGTTCTAAATGTTGGGCAGGACAATAACCATGCCACATATAAACTGAATAATGTGGATCTTAATAGTTGTAATTGCGAGAAGGATTTAGGAGTTCTGGTTAGTAGTAATCTGAAACAAAGACAACAGTGCATAAGTGTTCGCAATAAAGCTAACAGAATCCTCGGCTTCATATCAAGAAGTATAAATAATAGAAGTCCTCAGGTTGTTCTTCAACTCTATATATCTTTGGTTAGTCCTCATTTAGATTTTGCTGCACAGTTCTGGTCACCGTATTACAGAATGGATATAAATGCACTGGAAAACTTACAGAGGAGGATGGCAAAGTTCATCCCATGTATCAGAAATCTTCCCTATGAGGATAGACTGAATCTGCACTCTAGAAAGGCGTAGAATTAGGGGATATGATTGAGGTGTATAAATGGAAAACAGGAATAAATAAAGGGATGTAAATAGCGTGCTGAAAATATCCAGCCAAGACAGGACTCGCAGCAATGGTTTCAAGTTGGAAAAGTTCAGATTCAGGGAGGATATAGGAAAGCACTGGTTTGGTAACAGAGTTGTGGATGAGTGGAACAAACTCCCGAGTACCGTCATAGGGGCTGGGACGTTGTGTAGTTTTAAAAATAGGTTAGATAAATACTTGAGTGGGTGTGGGTGGTGTGAGTTGGACCTGACTAGCTTGTGCTACTAGGTCAGATGCCATACTAATTCCTTAGTGGAAGTGACCTGACTACCTGAGTTTACCTGGGAGGTTTAAATCCAGGTGGTCGGCTAGATAAATATATGAGTGGGTGCGGTGGGTGTGAGTTGGTCCTGACTAGTTTGTGCCACTAGGTCAGATGCCGTGCTCCTTCCTAAAGTGAATGTAACCTGACCTGGCTGGGTCGGGGCATTGGCTTAAGCCGGTTGGAAATTTGGACCTGCCTCGCATGGGCCAGTAGGCCTGCTGCAGTGTTCCTTCTTTCTTATGTTCTTATGTTCTTAACTCTTGACCTTCTGACTTTCGTCACTCGCTTTGTACTTTGTATATTTGTACCCGTGTGGCATCAGTGCCTGCTAGGCCTCAAACGATTTGGCACTTTCAAATTTAATTGTGTAATTTCAGGCTTCCTGTCACTACCACTGGCTTCTCTAGGAGCTAATGCACGCCCTAAAAACACTAAGATTCTCGGAGCCTTGTGTTCCACTACACTCTACCGTGTGTGTGTACTCACTTAATTGTACTCACCTAATTGTGGTTGCAGGGATCGAGACTCAGCTCTGGCCCCGCCTTCGCTGTCCGCTACTGGGTCTCTGCTCTCCCTGCTCCATGAGCTTTATCATACCTCGTCTTAAAACTGTGTATGGTTCCTGCCTCCACTATATCTTTCTCTAGACTATTCCACTTCCTGACTACTCTGTGGCTGAAGAAATGCTTCCTAACATCCCTTTGACTCATCTGAGTCTTTAGCTTCCAGTTGTGTCCCCTTGTTTCTGTGTTCCCTCTCTGGAACATCCTGTCACTGTCTACCTTGTCGATTCCCCGCAGTATTTTGTATGTCGTTATCATGTCTCCTCTGACCCTTCTTTCCTCCAGTGTTGTTAGTCCTATTTCCCTCATCCTTTCTTCATAGGACAGACCCCTAAGTTGTGGAACTAACCTTGTCGCACTTTCTCTAGTTTCTTTACGTGCTTGACCAGGTGTGGGTTCCAGACTGGTGCTGCATATTCTAGTATGGGCCTGACGTACACGGTGTACAGTGTCTTGAACGATTCCTTGTTAAGGTAAAGGAACGCTAATCTTAGGTTTCGCCCATATGCTGCCGCAGTTATCTGGTTGATGTGTGCCTCCGGAGACGTGCTTGGCGTTATACTCACCCCAAGATCTTTCTCCTTTTCCGAGCTTTGTAGCCTTTGTCCGCCTAGCCTGTACTCTGTCAGCGGTCTTCTTTGCCCTTCTCCGTTCTTCATGACTTTGCATTTGGTGGGATTGAATTCGAGAAGCCATTTGCTAGACCAGATGTCAAGCTTGTCCAGGTCTGTTTGAAGTCCTGCTTGGTCCTCCTCCGATGTGATTCTCCTCATTAATTTCACATCATCTGCGAACAGAGACACTTCTGAGTCTATCCCATCTGTCATGTCATTTACATATACCAAGAATAACACTGGTCCTAGGACTGACCCCTGCGGAACGCCGCTCGTCACAGGTGCCCACTGTGATACCTCATCACGCACCATGACCCGTTGTTGCCTCCCTGTGAGATATTCCCTGATCCATTCCAGTGCCCTTCCTGTTATACGTGCTTGTTCTTCCAACTTCTTTACTAATCTCATGTGAGGAACTGTGTCGAAGGCCTTCCTGCAGTCCAGGAAAATGCAATCAACCCACCCTTCTCTCTCTTGCCTTACCTCTGTTACTTTATCATAGAACTCTAAGAGGTTTGTTACACAGGATTTGCCTTCCCGGAATCCGTGCTGCCTGGTGTATATTATCCTGTTCAGCTCGAGGTGCTCCACCATTCTTTTCCTGATGATTTTCTCCAGGACTGTGCACACTATACATGTAAGTGATACCGGTCTATAGTTTAGTGCCTCTTTTCTGTCTCCTTTTTTAAAGATGGGGACTACATTGGCTTTCTTCCATACCTCAGGTAACTGCCCATTTTCAAGGGATGTGTTGAATATTATGGTAAGTGGCACACTCAGTACCTCAGCTCCTTCCCGAAGAACCCACGGGGAGATGTTGTCCGGACCCATCGCCTTTGAGGTATCAAGGTCACTGAGTAACTGCTTCACCTCCTCCTCAGTTGTGTGTATGCCCTCTAGCACTTGATACATTCCTTGTTGGTGGTGCACCCCATCCTGTCTAACCAGCTGCCTTGCTTCCTCCACTGTGAATACTTCCTTAAACCTCAAGTTGAGCTCCTCACATACCTCTTGATCGTTACTTGTGAGTTCTCCATCTTCTCTCATCAGCCTTATCACCTGGTCTTTAACTGTTGTCTTCCTTCTGATGTGACTGTACATCAGGTTTGGGTCGGACTTAACTTTCGATGCTATGTCATTTTCGTACTGTTTCTGGGCTTCCCACCGTACCTGTGCATACTCGTTTCTGGCTCTTCTACTAATCTCTTTGTTTACTTGGGTGCTTTGCCTTCTGTACCTTTTCCATTCTCTGACACTCTTGGTCTTTTCCTCTCTTCACCTTTGGGTAAACCAGGGGCTCTTTCTGGCCTTCCTGTTTAATCTTTTTCCTCTGGGTATAAACCGTTCCTCTGCCTCCTTGCACTTTGCCCCTACGTATTCCATCATTTCACTTATTGTCTGTCCGTCCATTTCCCTTTCCCACTGAACCTCCTGCAGGAAATTCCTCATGCCTGTGTAGTTCCCTCTTTTAAAATCTGGTTTGTCTCTTTCTGTACTGTTTTCCCTCTCCACCTGTAGCTCTACAATGTACTCAAAGCTCAGCACCATATGGTCACTGGCTCCCAGGGGGCTCTCATGTGTTATGTCTTCAATATCTGAGCTGTTCAGGGTGAATACAAGGTCCAGTCTTGCTGGTTCATCTTCTCTTCTCACTCTGGTCGTATCCCTGACATGTTGGTGCATCAGGTTTTCCAGTACCACGTCCATCATCTTGGCTCTCCAAGTTTCTGGACCCCCACGTGTTTGTGTGTGTTTGTTTGTTTGTTCGTGTTCGTTAGTCATTTAGGCTGAGCTGCATACAAATTTAACTTTTTCTTACATAATATTTTTGCACCAAACCAAACTTAGAAATCTTACCTAACTTAACCTTACTTAACATAATTTACTTTAGCCTAATTATTTTACGTATACCATGTATCATTTTATATTTATATAATATTAATTTAAATTTTTGAAGTGTTTGGTTTTCGTTATGTTCAAATTTATTTTCGCAGATATATTCCATAAACAAAAATTCATTCTGCTTATTTGGCAGAATAAGCAGACTCGGCTTATTTTGTGTGACGTATTTTTGTGGGTGTTACTGTTTTTGGTGCTGATGTTGCTGTGAGTGTTATTGTTTTGATGGTGTTACTGTCATACGTTCTTGTGTTGTTGTGAGTGTTATTGTTTTGTTGGTGCTACTGTCATACGTTCTTGTGTTGTTATGAGTGTTATTGTTTTGATGGTGCTACTGTCATACGATCTTGTGTTGCTGTGAGTGTTATTGTTTTGCTGGTGCTACTGTCATACGATCTTGTGTTGCTGTGAGTGTTATTGTTTTGATGGTGCTACTGTCATACGATCTTGTGTTGCTGTGAGTGTTATTGTTTTGCTGGTGCTACTGTTATTTTGGATGCTACTCTTGTTTACTTCTGATGTTGTGCTGCTACTGCTGTTGTGTTGTTTCAAATGATGTTGTTTGTTGTTACTGGTGCTACAGTTGATATTGTTGTTGTTAGTGCTGTTTTTGTTTATGTCACTCTTGTTGTTGGTGTTATTGCAGATGGTGGTACTTTTGTTATTTGGTGCTTATGTGTGAGGTGCTATTTGGTTGTTTTCCTACTGATGTTGGTTCCGCTGGTGTTGGTAGTGGTACTGGGTACTGTGTGTTGATGTTGGTGCTACCATTGTTAGCACAGTGCTACCATTGTTAGCACAGTGCTACCATTGTTAGCACAGTGCTACCATTGTTAGCACAGTGCTACCATTGTTAGCACAGTGCTACCATTGTTAGCACAGTGCTACCATTGTTAGCACAGTGCAGTACGCAGAGTCTCTCCTCGGTGTATATTTACAAGGACGTGCGTGTCTTTCTTAGTATAGTTAATAATAATAATAATAATAATAATAATAATAATAATAATAATAATAATAATAATAATAATAATAATAATAATAATAATAATAATAAAGTAATAACAACAAGGTATAAAGGCCCAGCTGACATCAGTGACATACTATTATATAGAAAGCCATTCATTATGCAGCGAATTTCCCACAAATTAGGTCAGTTTGGTCCCAGGATGCGACCCACACCAGTCCACTAACACCCAGGTACCCATTTTAGTGATGGGGAACATAGACAACCGGTGTAAAGAAACACGCTCAATGTTTCTACCCTCGCTGGGAATCGAACCCAGACGTCGCTCTCCATGTGAAGCGAGAGCTTCAGCCACCGAGATTGTAGTAATAGTAGTAATAATGAAAGTAGTACAGATATTGGAAGGCGGCAATTGTATAAAATATTGTCTCAGTGGAAAAAGAGACATAGATGTAAGATCTATAAGTGTCCTAATAAAGCTCACTTAGTGGGCAAAATATTGTTAATAAAAGTTCACATTATACCACATTTGTATTCCCTTTCCATAATATAGATAATAGTAAAAATGGATAGGTTTGATAATGACGTGATGGCAAGGATCAGCAGGTTTGTTGCTGTGCTTCTCCGTACATTCTTCTAACAGGTTCCAATGCTCTTTCGCTTTTGTAAATTATTTTCCAAAAACCCTAACTGACTTTATTACATTACTAAAGTGTTCATCATTGTATCTGTGTAAGACAAAGGTGTTTTTACACTCGTCATTGTTCCAGACTTCTAGGAGCTCACGAATCTTATCTTCCAGAGATCTTGTTTCTTCTGCATATTTAATCTCACCTTAACATGGTATTATGTACACTCCTGGGAAGCTGATACACTCACTTCTGTGTGTTTTTTTTAAGTTATTTAAAGGTAGTAGCGACTAATATACAATTCAGGAAACTTATTAAAGGAAACTTTCATCGTGAGTGACTTCTTCACTCCTAATACAGAGATAACTAAGAGAACGAGTATATAAAGTAGCAGGAGTAAGGTGGTAAGCTGAGAGAGGGTAATAGTAGTAGTAGTAGTAGTAGTAGTAGTAGTAGTAGTAGTAGTAGTAGTAGTAGTAGTAGTAGTAGTAGTAGTAGTAGTAGTAGTAGTAGTAGTAGTAGTACAACTGTGGTGAAGAGGGTTGGGTTTGACAAGAACCTGTCAACATCACGTTACAGATGTCTCCAGAAAAAAGTTTGTACATCATATCTGATGAGTCACCCAGGACTGAGGGTCACCTTGTAACGGCACTGTAGAGGTGAGCTCTTATCCCAGCTTGTGTTGTCAGTCAGTGGGTGTCTGTCAGCGTGTAAAGTCTGCCACTCTGGCTGCTAGTGGTTGCTGTTGTATACTAGTTTACTAAACTGTGAACATAATATTAATAACAATAATGATAACTGACCAGCTGTACATAAAGTGCTTAAACTGAAATTACTTCGCTTTTTGATGAAGCCAAAAACACCATTTTATCTGTGATTATGTTTTATCATGCGTTGACGTTGACTATTGTCCACAGTTGGGAAACATTATGACGCTACTGACTCCCTTAAGGAGGTGCCTCAATAATATTTTTTTTTTTTTATTTTAAAGGGATCACCAATTTCCTAGTCTTCAACCCCAATGGATTTATTGCTTTCCATGAATATAATAAATAAACTATCAATAAGGAAATAACAGATAAGTGGTGTGAAGAGCAATTTCATGTAAACTAACAATTCATTTAATGAAAACAATATTTAATGTCAAATAAGTATTGACAGTTGGTTGTGTAGAGTAGGGAAGCTTATGTGATATTGTGACTGGTGTTGAGCTGAGAAGGTACAACTGCTTATCACTGAACGAGTGGCACTGAAACCCATGATATATGAGTCCTAAACTCACAAGCCAGTGCGGTTTAGGACTTTCTTCTGAAAGATCCAGATTTTTCAAGGTTTCATTTGGAGAAATGGTTCAGGTCTAAAATAATCCAAACATTTCAAGTCAGTGGTTCCTCAGACATAATTATAGTATTAAATCTCGTTTGTACTTTTCTTCTGATGTTTCACAGGAAATAAACACCATTAAAATGAAGTTTTAACTACCCGTTGGTATTTTAAGTTGTGATATTTGGACTCATTTTGCGATAATAAATTGCTGTCTTAACTACGTCACTAAATCTTCGTTGATGTCACTGAATGATGAACATCATCATCATCTTTGACATCATCTCCACTGTCGTTGAATTTAGAGTAAACGTCTGTAAAAATTAGAAGAAAGTGCAAACCTGTCATTACTATTTCGTGAGTCAGAGTGAGAATCATTACGTGTCCCGGACGTGGACCTTTAAGAGGTTCCCTGATTATTTTCTTATTCCAACTTTTACTTTTTATTTTGTTCATAAGTCAAATAGACCTCATTCAAACACCTTCAGAATTTCATCAATTGTACATGGTCATTAAGACCAGATTCTTATAACAACTGGCAAGTGCGTGTTCCTAATTACCAGAATTGTTCAAAAGTTGCCTCCTAATACAACGGCGGAGAAGAGAAAATTCAAGTGTATTTGTGAAGATTTACGATTTTATGTGTAGAGTGAATATTTTTAGTCCTGTTAAATAACGTTAAATAACTTTCAGTTTACCTCTTCTTAACAACTTTACTATTTAATGACTGATGTATCTTGCAGCCACGATATTAACCATTAAGTTTAGTTTGTGTGTTGGTAAATTTTAATCATTGCTGTAGTTTCCTGAACTAAAGGTTCATGTTGTTAGTGAAGGTCATAAGTCCCAACTTGTTAATAATATTGAATATAATATTGATGTTTGTTTGTATTCAATAACTAAAGGATGTTTCTTCTGGTTGGGTTCAATATATTAATGATGATGTTTTCTGTAAGAAGGATGATATAAGTTTATTCTGAGTAACTGCAAATATTATATTTTACTGAAATTGTTATAAAATTTCGAATCGTTGGAATCAGATCAATTACTGGATAATGTCTTGTCTAATTGACTTAAAACTTTCATTTTTTGGGGGTTTTATTAAAAGAAAGCTTGATGCCCATTTTAAGATGTTTAAATTTTAATTTGCCAGCTTTAATTAATAAATAGTTTCCCATGGAATAACTAGAGAATCCTTCGTCTCTTTGGTTTCTGACCGTAAATACTTATGAATCTTAATTACGTTGGGTTAGTGATAAATGGGCGCCAATTGGCAGTTTTTTAAACCAATTTTACCAAACTGGATTTTCTAAATCTAGAAATAAAATACTTTTTCCTATTTACGACTGTTGATAATTTGAAAGAGAATATAAATAAGGAAAGAAAATTAAAAAAAAAATAGCGTTTTTAGGGAGCTATTAAATGGAACGAGGACATATTTTCTTATTTTAGTAATTTTTCTCAGTAATATTTCATACTCTCCATCTTACCCTTAATTCTTTCAATAATAACTCTACAATACAACCTACCAGGTATACTCAACAGGTTTATTTCCTAATAATTCATACACTCTCTTTGGTCATTTTTACCTTTATACAAAGAAACTAAGCATGTTCTCTGCCAGTCCCTAGATACATTTCCCTCTTTCACTAATTTATTGATTAAAAGCACCAACCACTACAATAATTCCACTCTCTCATTTGCTCTCCTTTTATAATCACTTATCACTCTATTTACCTTTCTCTTACTCTCCTTATACTCCACCGTCCTTTGTAAAACCCTCTCAATGCTATCTTTTCTCTCTTACCACTCTCCGTACCTCATCACTCCAGCAATCGCTCGTCTTCCCTCCCACACCCTCCACACTATATCCACAAACTTCTGCTGCACACTCTATCACTGCATTCTTAAGGTTAGGTTAGGTTAGGTTTTTAAATCTATCCTATACCTCTTCAACCTCGACATTACCTATACTCTCACTATCCCATCTTTCTACCATTAATTACTTACAAATTATCCTTACCGACTCTTCCTTTAGTTTATAAGTTTTCACGTCTCTCTTACTTGCTGATATCTTTCTCCGTGAATCTAATCTACCTTTTTCTCTGTAGCTAAAACTAAAAATCATCTGATATAATTGTTACTCCTTCTCTAATAATAATAATAATAATAATAATAATAATAATAATAATAATAATAATAATAATAATAATAATAATAATAATAATAATTAATAATAATTATTATTATGTTATTATTATTGTTATTATTATTATTATTATTATTATTATTATTATTAATTTTATTCAAAATACCGTGAGCAAGTATCTTACTAACATTTTATAAACACCTTCGCTAAAACTATCTTGGTTTAACTGTTAACAGTTCAGTCCATCTTAACGTCTCTTCAGATATATGGTCAAGTATTGTCGTTGTTATTAAAAAGCGTAACGTCCAGAACTGTTGTTATGTTTGTGTTTCTCGGTTCCAGGAACACTGAATGAAATATTTTCTTCATAACTCAACTTTCTTCTCCAAGGTCTTCCCTTATTGCAGGATCAGATTCTTGTTGTTGTAGTTGTTCTTGATTCGCCGGTACTCTCCCGGCCTGGGTCTTCTCCAGTGCTCGTAGGGAGAAGCTAGGCCTCTGGTCTGCCATCTTCCCCACCCCATGGGGGCTCGTGGGAATGGCAGTCTTGGAGCTGCAGGTGGTAGCAAGCTCTGGCTCTGGCTCTTAATCTCATTCTTCTAAAGCTCTCCTTTCTGTACGTAAGTAAGCCATCATCCCAAAACAGTTTTGAAAATTTAATGTAAAGAAGTACGCAATTATTGCTTCCACTGATGAAAAAAGTGAATTCTAGTCAACACTTCTTTTAGGCCTAATTACTTTAAACAAATATTCCATAATTGTCATGTATTTCAGCTTCATTTGAAATGTTGGACAAGACTCCTCTTTAACATAATCAAATTCATTGATTTTTTTAGAGATCTTACATTTCTCGTTGACTGCCAGCCATTCATTATTACCCCGTATTTTTTTGATACCTTTAATTGTAATTCTTCAATTTTATTAAGAATTTATGCATGTGGCTGCTTTTTGAAGAACACTCACAGGCAGCAGTCACACTGTACAGCCAGTGTGCGTTTGTCAGCTTCTTCTGCACAGCGAATATGTTGTCTTTGATAATTTGTCGAACTCTTCTCTAATTATATCAAATATTCCTCATTTCAGGAAGACTAGATTCACCATTACAAGTGTCAATAACACGAAGTAATGCCATTCATGTGTTTGGTTTTTCCAGGTCATAAAACATTGTTGAGATTTTATTAATTGCTGCACTAGACGGTAGAGATCCTAATCTAATGTCACAATACATGTTGAATTTGTTCCACAAATACGTTTTGTTAAATTTTCCAAATATGTCAAGAAAATCAACTGAATTGAATAATTTGTTAGATCAGCTTTTATGACTGGTAGAATACATATGTGAGTTATTTGCAACATTGTATTGAAAGCAGTCCTGTTGAAACACAGGATAAAATATTGTTTTCGTGGGTTGATTTACAGAGCTTGCATTCATTCCTTATCATTCGTCCTGGTTGCAGAATCCGTGATCGCAACGTTTCATTGCAGGTGAATTTTCCATACTTGCAGTTTTTCATATACACTATGAACGTGTCTGCTTCTTTCAATGATGTAATATCTGTAGTTCTTCTGTCATCATCATGTTTCTTAAAAATTGTAATCTTTGGCTTTAGGATCTTTGGCTCATTGTAGTATATGATGTCTGTCAGCATCTGTAGTGAATAATTCAGCATGGTTGCTGACATTCTTGATAAAAGTCAAGGCAGTTGCAAGAAGGAGAGCACTCTTTCCATCAGGTGAATCCACATGGAAGTCAAAACTTTCTGAAGCGCAGTAGATAAATCTTCCTTAAAAAGGAGGAATGGAACACATGCTTCTCCATTATCTTCTATGTAGAATTTAACTTCATTAGCAAAATTAGTCTGAAGTTGGAGAACTTTATTATAGTCGATCGAGGAACACAAACCATGCATAAGCAGCTCTGAGAATTTGCTACGAGTTATAGAATGTATTGTCAGTCCAGCAACAGCCTGAAGCTGAAGTTCACCTGTGTGTCTTGACTAAATTCATTGAAGCTAAAATTCCGTATGAGGCTTTTCATTTTATTAGTTCACAAACATAAGATTTTGTAACCGAGCAGCTGGCTGCCTTGTAGTTCCATTACTGATTTTTATTTTGCAAACAATGGAACAGACTTTACCCTACTATACAGTAGTATTTGAAAAACTGTAATTCTTCTTGTGGTATTACCTTCATAACTTTGTCATGCGTAATGAAACCTGTAAATCTATAACTGCTCATCTATTAGGATGGTTTTCTAAAGTAATTTAGCTGCCTGATAGTGAGTCTTCATATATGAATTTATGTTGGAACTTGCTTGTTCAGCTGAAATCACAGCAAATCTAAATATACATTTAGTGAGTTACGTTATATATTTTTGTCGCATAACTTTCTTTTAGATACGTCATATGAATGAGCATATTTGCGACGATGCACACTCTTAATAGCTTCAATTGGCTGTTTTCGCTAAACTGAACAGCATAATACATCGATTGACCAGCGTTGTAAATGGAAGAAGCAGACAATTTTGTATTATTACGTAGAGTTACTTGGGAATCTTGTACAGGGAAGTTACTCCTCACTGAACTCTCACATTTATCTTCATCTTCCAAATATTCTGCGAATTGTTTATAATAATTGTTTATAGTAATTGTTTATAATAATTGTCTTCGCACTTAAATCGACATATTACAGCATCAAGTAGATGTTTTGTGTAGAATTTGAATTTTCACCTAAAGCCTTCAATTGTTATCGTTGATAAACTAAATAAAAATCAAAATCTATACGGCACGAGAGTTGACAGACAATGATTGAATAATTTTCACTACACTTGCCATGCCTCTGAATGGTTGTACTTGAGACAGAAAAAAATATCAGTGGAAAAAAGTGCGAACATGTATAACGTTTGTGAGTAATTGTATATCTGATCAAAAATGGAAATATATATTTTTGGATTTCGTTTTTACCACTAAAACATATCTTTGAAAAGTGACTTTAAGAATTAAAATTTGCCCAGCTATAACGAATATTTCGAAGATTTTATGAATACAGTGTTACACGCCAACTATCATTGAGTAACACAATAGAATAAGACACTTGGGCAACATGTGGGTATCTTTGCTTGTAGATGTTACAAGTCTATAAGTAAAGATACCCAGATGTTGCTCATGGGTCTAATTCATCATGTCGGTACTGAATACCACTGATATACAATACAATGGAAATTAGTCATATATAGTAAGTGTCTGGTGAAGTGTAAACCAGTCCTGTGTCTTCATCACTCACCATACTAAGGAACATAATTTTTCTACATATGCCTCCCCACTAATATCCTTTTAATTTTATTTCACAACTGGGTGCATGGAATTAATTAAGATATGTCTATATGCATCTTTCCTGAGGTGTTAAGAAAATTATTACACGTGTTTTACATATATAATTAAGTGCATTTTAACATAATTGGTATATGTTTACAGCAGTGGCAAGTCATGGTTTAACTAATGCTTACCCAGAACACTGAAGAATGTATACTTTGAAAAATCAATCATATCTTGCTGGCATATTAATTATGCATCGCAGCATAAAATGTATATTTATTAGACTTACATAATATAAACTTATAAAGCAGTTATAAAATAATCTCATTACTAGGAGTAGATTTTTTAGATAAAACTATGGAGTCCGAATACACGAGAAATGGAATGCTAAACACTGCGAATAATACAAAAAATATTTTTAGTAAGAGGATACTTGGAAGGATTAGAAACGTGCATGAATAGTTGCGTAATTAAAACTACTAATTTTGGTAACTGTAAAAATATAGGACCTAAAATTATTGCGTACGGCTCACAGTAATGATGAAAAAAAAACACGTTCAGAGAAACTCATCATTAAGAAGTTTTTGAGCTTAGAGCTTGATTAAACTTGATTAAACTCGGAATTCAATGAAAAGTTTCCACAATAAAAGCGTCTGTGAACCCCTTTTTATTCAATAGCTTTCAAAGGCCAGTAGTCCTATGAAGCTTAAATAGCTCTGAGTCCAACAATATTTGATTTAGTGGGAATCTCTAATCTAGTAGTGGCTAAGCAGCTCCTAGAAAATGGGAGGAAATGAGTAAAATTAACATTCCTGTGTTAGTACATGACTAAGAGAGAGAACAAATTTACAGAACTTGAATGAATTCCAGAGAAAAAGAAAGACAAAGTTTTCGACAATGGATCTCGAAGCCATCAGTGATTATGTTGGCCATTTTGGCAGATACCAAAAATACGTCTTTGGTCTAGGCTGTATAGGGTTCTTCATTCCAGCCATGGCAGTAGTCTGCATGACGTTTTGGCTTAATCCTGTCAAATACAGGTAAGTCATTTTCCTTGGTATATATATATATATATATATATATATATATATATATATATATATATATATATATATATATATATATATATATATATATATATATATATATATATATATATATATATATATATATATATATATATATATATATATATATATATATATATATATATATATATATACAGTGGATCCTCAGTTACGAGCACACCGGAAATCCTACACTTTTGTAAGTATAATATTATAAGTGTAGTTTTGGAGGTCTCAAATGGACTAACCTACTTGACATTATTTCTTAACGTAGTAAATTCGTTCGATAATGGCACTTGAGCAGGATTCTGGAATGAATTATGCTCGTAACTCATCATCATTCACTTCATCACTGCTTGCCAGAGGCACGCTTACACTACAGTCATAAAACTGCATCATTAACACCCCTCCTTCAGAGTGCAGACACTGTACTTCCCATCTCCAGGACTCAAGTCCGGCCTGCTGGTTTTCTGGTGAATTCCTTCATTAATGTTACTTTCCTCACACTCCAACAGCACGTCAAATATTAAAAACCATTTGTCTCCATTCACTCCTATCAAATATGCTCATGCAAGCTTGCTGGAAGTCCAAGCTCCACGCACCGCGAGAGCCTCATTTTTACCCACACCTTCCCTTCTGCAGATTTATATACACTCTCCCGAAGTCATTCTATTTTTTCCATCCTCTCTACTAGTCTGAACCACCTCAACAACCCCTCCTCAGCCCTCGGATAATAGTTTTAGTAATCCCTCACCTTCTCTAATTTTCAAACTACGAATTCTCTGCATTATATTCACACCACACATTGACCTCAGACATGACATCTCCACTGCCTCCATCCTTCTTGTTGCAACATTCATCACCCATGCTTCACACCCATATAAAGAGTGTTGGTATAACTATACTCTCATACATTCCCACTCTCTTTGCTTCCACAAAGTTCTTTGTCTCCACAGACTCCGAAGTGCTCCACTCACCCTTTTCCCCTCATCAACTCTATGATTCACCTCATCCTTTATAGACCCATCTGCTGACACGTCCACTTCTAAATATCTGAATACATTCACCTCCTCCATACTCTCTCCCTCAATCTGATATCAATCTTTCGTCACCTAATCTTTTTTGTTATTCTCATCACCTTACTCTTTCCTATATTCACTTTTAATTTTCTTCTTATACATACCCTACCAAACTCATCCACTAACCTCTGCAACTTCTCTTTAGAATCTCCCAAAAGCACAGTGTCATCAGCAAAGAGCAACTGTAAATTTGGGAAAATTATATAAAAAATGTGATAGTGTTCTTTCAAGTTTTTTAGTCATTATGTTTTGTGTAAAATGTTATATCTTCATACGTCTTAAGTGCTAATGTCAATTTTTTGTACTGGTGAATAGTTCTCATATCTTCAGTGCTCATGTATAGTTTGTGTGTGTGTTCATATGCTTTATGTGGTTGTGTCTAGCTTTTTTGTGTACATGTCTCTTGTGTGTACATATGTCGTAACTGATTGTAATCCTAGTGTTTTTGTGATTAAGAGTTGGTTTATGATTTTGGGGATTATTGATCAGTGTCGTTAGTGTCCTTGTTGAGTTTTTAGTTTGTGTGAAGATTATGGATTCACATGTTTAATGTACATGTCCATTTTTGTGATATGATGATTAGTTATCATGTCATGTCTTAGTTGGAATGTCTGTCTTAATTTTCGTAGTTATGTCTCATGTCTTAAATTTTATGTGATCTAGTGATAGAATTGTGTTTTGGTGGATATTGTTCTTGACGAGTTGTTTAGTCAATATGTTTTGTGTAAAAGTTTATATCTTCATGTCTAATTTTTGTGTAATGGTGATTAGTTGTCATGTCTTCAGTGTTCATGTGTAGTTTTTTTGTGTGTTCATATGTCTTGTATGATTGTGTCTAGCTTATTTTTTGTGTTCATGTTTTAGTGTACATATGTCTTAAGTGATTATGAGCCTAGTTTTTTGTGATTGTTAGTTTTGTGATTTTGGAGATTATAGTTTTGGCAACCTTAGTGTCTTGTCCCAAGTTTTCCTAGATATTGGTAATCATAATACGGAGTTGGTGAACATGATTTTGTGTGAAAGAATTCTTTAATATTTTAGTGATCTCGGGAGGAATGTTTGAGGGCATGTATAAACCTGAATCATGTTTTGTGATCATACAATTAGTGATCTTGTCCTGAAAGTGATTATTGTTTTAGTAATCTTAGTGTCTTGTCCTAAGTGTCCTTAGATATTGGTAATCATCTTATGGATTGGTGGTCGTGATTTTTGTGAAAATGCGATCATATTAATTCTGAACTTAATTTTTAGTGATCTTTGTTTTTAGATCTTGATTTATTGTGTTTGAGGGTATGTGTATAAAAATGTGTGTTTGTGATCATAGTTTTAGTGATCATGTTCTAAGTGATTACAGTTATAGCGATCTAGTGATCTGTCTTAAGTGATCTTAGATTTTGGTAATCATCTCATGGATTTGGTGATCATGATTTTGTGTGTTCTAAGGAGATGTGTATAAAAAATGAGTGTGTTCTGTAGTGTTTTAGTGAGCATAGTTAATAGTAATCTCAGTTTTTATTGGTGATATTTTTAATATGGTTCTTCAGTGATTTTAGTTATTAGTAATCTTAGCTTTGTAATCTTAGTAAAAAGTATTCATAGTTTTAGTGATCTTGACATAGTAGCAAGTGTTCATAGCAATAGTGTTCTTTGTCTTCATGTATTACTTGATGATGATCTTAGTGGTTTTGAGATGAGTGATCTTAGATTTTGGTCATCATCTTATGGATTTGAGCCAGATTATGATTTTGTATTATGAGGAGATGTTTATAAAAATGAGAGTGTTCTCTGATCTTAATAGTGAAGTTAAGTCATCATGTGTTAGTTGATGGTGATCTTTTATCTCAGTGAGCTTAGATTTTAGTAATCATCTGTTTTAGTGTACATATGTCTTAAGTGAATGTGAGCCCTAGTTTTGTTTTGTGATCAGTGTTAGTTTTGTGATTTTGGAGATTACTGTTTGTAGACTAGTTTCCTAAGTGTTCTTAGATATTGGTAATCATGATATGGAGTTGGTGAAGATGATTATTGTGTGAATGAGTTCTTAGTTTTTAGTGATATCAGATAGTGTTTGAGGGTATGTGTATAAACATGAATGTGTTGTGTGATCTTGTCTTAAGTTATTATTGCTTTAGTAATCTTAGTGTCTTGTCCCAAGTGTTATTTGATATTGGTAATCATCTTATGGATTTGGTGGACGTGATTTTTGTGACAATGTGATCATATTAATACTGATCTTAGTTTTTTTAGTGACTTAGTTTCTTGCACGATCTTGGTTAAAGTGTTTTGTGGGTATGTGTATAAAAAATGAGTGTGTTCTGCGACCATAGTTTTAGTGGACTTGACCTTAGATATTGATAGTCATCTTATGGATTTGGTGGTTGTGATTTTGTGACAAAATGTGATCTTAATAACACTGTTCTTAGTTTTATAGTTATCTTAGTTTTTAATAATCTTAGATTTTTAAGTGATCTTAGTTTTTAGTGATCTTTGTTAAAGTGTTTTGAGGGTATGTGTTTAACAATGACTGTGTTCTATGATATGTAGTGAGATGTTGCTGATGGGTGTTGTAGATCCAACTGAGGTCACAGGCTGACCTCACACTTTCTTGCGCTTGGTGCCGTCTCGACTCTCCAGTGTTCTCGCCAGCGACAGGAAGCAGATTTTATCGAAATCTATCTTTGGTGCGAACACATGTGTTGTGACCTGTTGGGATGGGGGCTTGTACAGCATGGAACAATAGTGTGTGTGTGCTCACTTAGTTGTACTCACTAAGTGAGCACACAGCTCCTAGCCCTGCCTCTTCACTGGCAGCTACTAGGTCCTCTTCATGCTCCATATACTTTATCATACCTCTTCTTAAAGTTATATATGGATCCTGCCTCCACTACATCACTTCCCAGAGTATTCCACTTCCTACCAAACTCTTCGACTGAAGAGATACTTCCCTAACATCCCTGTGATTCATCTGAGTCTTCAACTTCCAATTGTGAACCCTTGTTGCCGTTTCTCCATCTCTGGAACATTCTATCTCTGTCACCTAGTTGATTCGCCTCAGCATTTTATATGTTGCTATCATATCCTCCCTATCTCCTCCTGTCCTCCAGTGTCATCAGGTCAATTTCCCTTAACATCCATAGGACATTTTCCTTAGCTTCAGGACTAGTCTTGTTGCAAACATTTGCACTTTCTCTGGTTTATTTACGTGCTTGGCTAGGTGTGCGTTGTGATGTAGTCAGTATGCTGTGAGGTCAGCTAATTACCCACACCTTACCTTGGCAAATAGCTGTCAGCCACGCCTCCATGCTTAAGCCTCAAGTCTTTTGTTCTTGCCTGGCGTCAGGTCGTAACACGTGGTCTACACCTTGGGAAAGGGGGATGCTTTGAGCACCATATAAGGTCATGAAAACGACTAGAGGAGAGGGCGAAGTGGGTGACAGGTCAATGAGCAGGTCTCTGGACAGCGGGTGTGCAGTGGGCCAGGCGTTGCGAATCTCGAGGTCAGCTGGTTGGTGAATTAATAGTGAGTATAAGTCCGTGTTACTGATAACATCTACCCTTCCCTAGTAATAAGTCTCATAGGTCAATGGATATAATGAATTCTCGCTCTTTATGTTATTAAGTAAACGATAGTCATGGTTCCCGATTTTTATTTGTACCTTCTTATGCTATTCCCTATTTTGTTAAGCACTGGGATAATACAGGGACGAGCTCACTTGCTGGGATACCTCAGGCAGAGTGGGTACAGGTCTCACAGCGTTCCAAGCTGGTGCTGCATACTCCAATATGAGCCTAATGTATACAGTGTACAGGGTCCTGTGTGTCTACCTGGAGTCTACCTGGAGAGAATTCCAGGGGTCAACGCCCCATGGCCCGGTCTGTGACCAGGCCTCCTGATGGACCAGAGCCTGATCAACCAGGCTGTTACTGCTGGCCGCACGCAGTCCAACGTACGAACCACAGCCCGGCTGATCAGGTACCGACTTGAGGTGCCTGTCAGTGCCTGCTTGAAAGCAGCCAGGGGCTTGTTGGTAATCCCCCTGATGTGTATGCTGGGAGGCAGTTGAACAATCTTGGGCCCCTCACACTTATTGTGTTGTCCCTCAACGTGCTAGTGGCACCCCTGCTCTTCATTGGGGGGATGTTACATCGCCTGCCGAGTCTTTTCTTTCATAGGAGTGATTTTTTTGTATGCAAGTTTGGTACTAAGCCCTCAAGAATTTTCCATGTGTATATAATAATGTATCTCTCCCGCCTGCGTTCTAGAGAGTACAGGTTTAGGAACTTCAAGTTCCCAGTAGTTGAGGTGGTTTATGCACTTATGCGTGCGGTGAAGGTTCTCTGCACATTTTCAAGGTCAGCAATTTCACCCGCCTTGAAATGTGCAGTTAGTGTGCAACAATATTTCAGCCTAGATATAAAAGCTATCTGTAAAGATTCAACATAAGCTTGGCATCCTGGTTTTGAAGGTTCTCATTATCCATCTTGTAATTTTTTCGAGCAGATGCAATTGCTACATTGTTATGGTCCTTGAAGGTGAGATCCTCTGACTGATCACTCCCAGGTCTTTGACATTGGTTTTCGCTCTATTATTGTGGTTGGAATTAGTTTTGTACCCGATGAGATTTTAATTTCTTCACGTTTTCCGTATCTGAGTAATTGAAATTTCTGTCATTGAACTTCATATTGTTTTCTGCAGCCCATTTAAAGATTTGGTTTATGTCTGCTTGTAGTCTTGCAGTGTCTTCAACGGTGGACGCTGTCTCATACAGATTCGGGTGTCATCTGCAAGGAAGACACAGCACTGTGGCTTATATCCTGTCAATGTCTGATATGAGGATGAGGAATAGGATGGGAGCAAGTACTGTGCCTTGTGGAACATAGCTTTTCACAGTAGCTGCCTCAGACTTTACTCTGTTGACTACTACTCTTTGTGTTCTACGTGTTAGGAAATTATAGATCCATCTACCAACTTTTTCTGTTATTCCTTTATCACGCATTTTGTGTGCTATTACACCATGGTCACACCTTGTCCAAAGGCTTTTGCAAAATCTGTGTATATAACATCTGCATTCTGTTTATCTTCTAGAGCATCAGAACCTTGTCGTAGTGGTCCAGTGGTGGGACAGACAGGAGCTGCCTGCTCTAAACCCATGCTGTCCTGGGTTGTGCAATTGATGGGTATCAAGATGGGTGGCGATCTTGCTTCTTAGAACCCTTTCAAAGATTTTTATGATATGGGACGTTAGCGCAATTGGTCTGTAGTTCTTTGCTATTGCTTTACTTCCCCTTTTGTGGAGCGGGGCTATGTCTGTGTGTGTGTGTGACTTGTATATTTTTATTGTATTAGAAAACGATAATTTTTTGCCTTGTGGGTTATGAGTGGATAGTGGGAAGTGCTGGAGCTTGATGAAGGGGAAGTGAGGTGCATGGTACGTGTCGGTAAGTGAGGTGAAGGGGAGATTGGGTGAGGTGAAGGGGAGATTGGGTGAGGAGTGAAGGGGAGATGGGGTGAGGTGTAGGGAAATTCCGGGGAAGGAGTGATGGGGGTGTGAGTGTTCCACTCCCCCTATGATGTAGGTAATCTTAGTTCGTAATATGTATCTTTTTGAATTACCGAAAATGTATTGAAATGTGTAACAAATAAATGCTGATAAAAATGAATTTGTGTAATGATTCACCTTTGTATACTTACCAATTGTGTTATCATTGATTATGTTTATCACTTGAATGATTTCTCGAGAAATGTAATCCTGGGTGTTGACCCAGAGTGGACCGTTATCAAATAACTCGTATGTATTTGGTGGTCACCCGTGACGTCACACCCCACCTTGATCAGACCTGTTGAGTGCCCCATAAGGAACTTTACCATACTTCTTACTTGTGCTTACCTCTTACCCCGCAGAGAGAATGAAAATTGCTAAAGTGTCTGCCATTTGAGTGTCTATGCTTACCATTGACTGAAAGTGTCTGTCACTTGCTTATCACTTGTATACGTACATACTTCTTGAGAGGGGTGGGGATAACTCTAAAATATGCGACCCAAGAGCTGGAGAACCCGAAACACCATTTGGTGCTATGTTCGATTTGCAGTAAATTTTCCATAATTAAAAAAAAAACATGGAAAAGATGGAGCTGCGACCCCAAAATTCGAAAAAAAATAGATATATATCTTGAACCGAGGAATTCGAGGTAAACCCCAAAAATTCGAAAAATCGAGAGTAAATCTTCTCTCTGAGTTAACAACCTTCGTTAACAACTGTTTGACTGGGCCCGAGTTCAGAAGAAATTAAACCTTTGTTTTTGGAGTCTCATTATGCTCTTTAAAGAAGAAGGATGAAGGAATCAGACCCATTGCTGTTGATAACACTCTTCACCGTCTCGTTGCCAAAGCAGAAGTAAGAAAGTTCGCCTAGAAGCTGCCAGTTTACTCCAGCCACACCAACTGGGCTGAGGTCTATAAAGGCAGTGAAGCCGCAGCTCATGCGGCAAGCAGGGACCAAGCAGACGACAAGGCCGTAGTCAAACTCGACTTTATAAATGCTTTTAATGTGGTGAAACGAGATGTGGTCTTGCCAACCGTTCGGGATCGGTTCCCCAGTCTTTTTCCCTTCATTTCAGCGTTCTACATGAAAGCCTCAATTCTTTTGTTTGGCGATCATGAAATTCCCTTAACAGAGAAGTGTTCAATAGGGTGACCCACTCGTTCCACTTCTTCTGCTTGGCAGTAAGAGAGACAACTTCCAACCTGCGCAGCAGCTCAACATCTGGTACTTGGATGATGGCACTCTGGCAGGTAGTGAAGACATACTGAATGGAAGCAGGAGCCCTGAAGTTCCAAGGAGACACGTTGTTTCTTGCTTCCAGATCGAGCAAGTCAAACCATCGGCAAGCAACAAATTTACGTTGATTAAAAACGAACACCCCGACACCCCGTATGCAGCAATAATTCACTTCGAGAAATATGGCCTGATGATATAAGTGTCCCCTAATCTAAAAAGAGGACTTTATTCTCACTTCCCGAAACCCTGAGACCTATGATGTATTGCAGAAAGTGAAAAGCCTCGAATCACCAGTTGTACCAACAGAACTAAAATCCATAGATCGGGTAAAAAAAGACGTGGTAGAGGCGCTATCCACTAGACATGCCTGTCTTAAACAACATATAGTATTCTCACACTCAACTGGATCTTGGTTGTTTGGAAAATACCGGTTGGACTACAAACCAGAACCTAAGGTGTTTCAGGTTCCAGGGCACAATCATCTCGGCTCCGATGTCAGTTTGGGAAATATGTGGCAATTTTGTAGTGGGTCTCACCTGAACAAAGACTGCTTAGGTAAACTGAAGAGATGTGAAGATACAGATCCTCGGAAGAGCACTATAGCCAGAGTGACGGAGTAAGCCATCCTGTGTTTGCCCCAGAGCCATCAAATGATATCGACAATGACGTGTTCACTGATATATCGATCTGATAGGTGGCAGGAAACAAGAGACATTCAGAACTGTTGTAAAGACCTTTGTGAATATATGCATGATGAAAAAAAGCATAATTCTTGGTTTATTTGTAATTTACCTGACCATCCAACATAGGTCCCAGAGACAATAATGGGGGGCCTGAGTACCTCACCCCTGTAGTACAAAAAAGGTTTGCTGTGAAACCACAGGGACTACAACAAGACCCTGATAGCGGACAGAACAGTTGAATTGATGTGAACATCACCTTTGGAACCTCAGACGGGTCAACTTAGGATTAAGAGCTGTGTCAGGACGCAGCTCCTGACGAAATCAATCAAATAGCAACCATCGTATGTCAGTGTGGTTTGTAAATGGTCAGGTCTGACTGCAACGTCGCCATAAGCTTCTCCCTTCTTGAGCCGGTTATTTGTACATTTTTTTTAGAAATCTAACTTTCCATAATTTTGCAAATCTTATTTGAAGAGATATAGAATATTACACTTATGTATAGCATACCGGTATTTATTTCAATGACTTATTTAATTAATAATAGACTCTATTTTCCTAGATGTGGTGCCAGCTGTGATGACAACAGTACCCACTACGAGGAGATCTTTACTAGTGGGCCATCCCAGGAGGTGACCAGTGTCACGTCTGGACACTCAAGAACAACATTACTGACCAATGTGAGGCCAGATGTACCAGCTCAACCATCTTGCTCACACGGGGTTTTTATGACACATCATTGTTCTCTGCAGCTACTGTCACTGAGGTTTGTGAGAGCGTTGATGTATTTGGTTTATAAAATTATAAGTTTTTTCTTAATATTGTACATGGTTATCTTTGTTTTTTATTTTACTGTGCATTACAATTCGCGTAAGTAAAATTTGGTGTCCGAAAGCTTGACCGCTAGTACACTCAGTTACAAACTAAGGTCTGGAGTTCAAAATCTCGGTACGGCTGGAAATTATTAAGTTGTTTCGAAAACACCCTGCTGTCCCTGTTCACCCATCAGTATAAAATGACCTAATTTGCAGGTAATGTTCTCATAACCAGCGGCTTTCTATATAGTAGTATGTCACTGATGTCAGCTATGGTCTGTATACCTTGTACCTATACTTGTAAAAATAAAGAAAAAAATTTTTATTATTATTTTTTATTATTATTATTATTATTAATTATTATTATTATTATTATTATTATTATTATTATTATTATTATTATTATTATTATTATTATTATTATTAAGCCAAACTGGGTAATTTGGTTTATAAAGCAAAGTTTTCTTCTCCAAATTAGCTGAGAGAAAATTTGTATATTGAGTAACTCTGCAGTTCACCAGATCCAGTTGCATGATGGGTCTCTTCTAGAATATGTAACCAGATACAGGTATCTAGGCTTTGAGATCCCACTCTTGGACCTGTTGTAACGAGACTTTGTCACTAATACAAAGAAAGGCTGAGAGTATTTAGAGCTGGACAGGTTTTCATCCAGTTATGGTGCTAATATTAAAATTGTGAAAATGATGTGTTTTGCTTATTTTGGATCATTGGTTGATTATGCCGCATCACTAATTGCTCTTGTGACTGACTAGAAGCTTGGAGGGCTGGAAAAATTGCAGAACGAAGCAATGAGGATCATCCTTGGATGCCTTCGTATTTCCAAAATTTTAAATATGCGGAAAGAACTTGATATTATAAGCCATCAGAGATCGTGTTACTGAAAAAAAAGTCCTCATTGGGGTCATGGTATGCTCAGGAAAGCCCATTCAAACCCTGCACAGAAGCCCTCAAACTTTCCTCAGCCTGGTAAAACCCCCTCCCGATGGATCGAAAAACGGAACCGACCTCCGCATAAACCAGATACATGATCTATGTCAAGTAAGGAAACAATTTGGGACTTCTCTTCTCATGGGATATTACCCCATTCCAAACTACCATCCCTACATTTCCCCAAAAAAATACTTCTTAAATCCCAACCAAAAACTTCACCTTGAAGCCAAACAGGACACAAAATCACACACTCCAAATTATTTACTTTGATGGTTTCTTTCCAATCCACTGGTGCAGCTGGTAGTGCTGCTGTTGCCATACAGAATGATGGCTCTCATAAATTAAAACACGCATCAATAACTGAGCCTCTACCCTTCAAACAGAACTGTTTGCCATACTCCTGCACTCAAATGTGTCCATGTATCTTAGGTTGACACTTTAATTGTAAGTGATTCTCTGTCATCCATAAATGCTCTCAACTCGTTAAGTATAAATTGTGGCTTGCTTGTGTCGAAGCCAGACACAGGCATGTTAGAGTGTGGACAGTGAAGTAGAGTGCACCTTCTGTGGATTCCATCTCACATTGGTCTTCAGATGCATGATAGAACTCATGAATTGGCTAGGTTGTATGCTTTCAAAGAGAAATAGATTACAATCTTGGCTTGTCAAGTAGCAGTTTGAGAACAATAAACGAAAATAAAACAATTAAACTTTATTGACTTAAAACGAGGGAGAAGTGGCACCAGTCAGTCCATCTATCATCATTCTATCATGCAGGAGGAACCCATGCATGGGCTTCCAACAAAATAACAGACTCTTGGATGTCACTACTTCCCGCCTCCGGCGGGATTCGTATTTTTGGGCGGTTAAATCCCACTAAGATGTGACCAAAAAAAATTTAAAACTTTCCCAGAACTATTGTCCCCTTTTTCGTCTTATTTTTGGGTCACGCCCTGATCCTGGAACCTTGGACTCTCCTCTTGGTCCTGGAAAATTGGTCACTCTACTTGATCCTAAAACCTTGGTCACTCCATTGGTCCTGGAACCTTGGTCCTCTACTTGATCTGGAACCTTGGTCCTCCTGGCCCTGGAACCTTGGTCCTCCCCCCGTCCTGGAACTTTTCACTCCATTGAACCTGGAAATTTGGTCACTCCTAATTGACCCGGGAAACCCTTGGTCCTCCACTTGGTCCGGGAAACCCTTGGTCCTCCACTTGGTCCTGGAACTTTGGTCACTCCACTTGAACCGGGAAAATTTTTCACTCCGCTTGATCCTGGAACCTTGGTCAATCAACTTGGTCCTAGAACCATCGTCCCCCCTCGGCCCTGGAACCTTGGTCCTCCCTTTGGGTCTGGAATCTTGGTCACTCCGCTGGATCCGGGAAACCCTAGGTCATTTCCAACCCTGGAACCTTGGTCCTCCATTGGTCCTGGAACCTTGGTCCCCCAATTGATCCTGGAACCTTGTCATTCTACTTGATCCTGGAAACCTTGGTCCTCCACTTGATCCTGGAACCTTGGTCACTCCCTTGATCCGGGAAACCCCTGGTCCTCCACTTGGACCTGAAACCTTGGTCACTCATTGATCCTGGAACCTTGGTCACCCCACTTGATCCTGGAACGTTGGTCACTCCCGGTCCGGAATTGGTCACTCCCTTGATCCTGGAACCGGTCCTCCACTTGGTCCTGGAACCTTCACCCCCACTTGATCCTGGAACCGGTCCTCCATTGATCCTAGAACTTTGGGTCCTCCACTTGGTTCTGGAACCTTGGTCACTCAATTTATCCTGGAACCTTGGTCACTCCTTGGGTGGGAACCTCGGTCACCCCCTTGGTCCTCGAACCTCGGTCCTCCCTTTGTCGACCTTATCCCCCCAATTATCCTGTAACCTTGGCCCTCCCTTGTTCCTGGAACCTTGGTCCCATTGGTCCTGGAACCTTGGTCACTCCATTGATCCTGGAACCTTGGTACTACACTTGGCCCTGGGACCTTGGTCACTCCACTTGAACCTGGAACTTTGGTCACTCCTTCATCCTGGAACCTTGGTCATGTTATCACTTTTTGGCACTCCTTACGTCTAGTGCTGTGAATGGTGCGTAGGTGTAGAGATGGCCCATGACTAGACTCAGTTTATTAATTAAAGGTGTAGGTATCACGGGGCAGAGCATGGGGGACCTGGGAGCCAGCTGGGGAGGACCTGTTTCGGGTTCATGGGTCGCCAGAGTGAGAGAGAAACATGGCTGACCAGCCGACCTTAATAGGCCCATAGATGGGCACCGTAGTGCTGCACAGTTTAAAACCCCGAATAGGGTGTTTTCCCCCCCCCTCCCCCAACCCCTGTGTGTCGTTCGACATGACAATACTGGGGGGCCGAAAAGGGTCTCCAGAAACCCAAAAAATTTCCCCGGGGGAAAATGGGTTCGGTCACCTGCATTTAAAATATAAAATCAGAACATTGCTGGTGGGGCCGGAGAAAAACTCTCGCTTCGAGTTTGGTGAAGAGAAAATCGCCTGCCCCGTACAGCTGGAGGAGGACAGAAAAGCCGTAGGGACAGGGGCTAAATTCTTCTATATACAGGTTGTCCCCAGGGCTAGGCATCAACTTGACTGCACATCCTTGAGCTGTACCATCCTCACATCTACAAACAATGACTGACATAGCATTTCCTAAGGGGGTGACATTTAACTCAAAGGACGATACGCCCTTACCTTTTCGGCTCTACAAGACACACTGGGTACATACTCACAATAACATTATTTCCTGGGAAATTTATTTTTACTACGGGGACCCTGCTAAATATTTTACATATTTACATGGTGTTGTCCCCCCTGACTCCATTTTTACTAACTATACAATGTATGCATTAATCCCCATTTTAAGCAAACAATTAAATGTAGCTAGCGTAGGAGTCGGACAAATCATGGTATGTCAATGTCCGAAAGTACTGCTGTCGGGGGCTCACCATAATTTGGGGCCTTTCAGAAAGTCATCTGTCGTGTGGTGCGGATGAAGAACTAGACAGGTTGTCACTGTTTGAGCCTGATTGTGGCTTTGCAATGCCCACGATTCCAGCTCCCTAAGCTTTCACATGATCAATATACTTCATGTGGTCAAGGTGAGGGTCCCCTGATAGTTCTAGCTATCTCCCCCACCTAGAAATTTTTGGGGAGCTGTCGTAGGACACGTAGACCGACAAACGGGACCAGTTTTTGCTCCAGGAGTCCGTCGGTTGAGCAACATAACTTTCAACCTGGTTCCACCTTCTTTCCCTTTGGTGGGCTTGCGATCAAAACGTGAACCTTCTGGGCTTTATAGGTTTTCATCTCCCGGAAGACAAGCTGTGTGGCCGCATCTTAACTATACCCGGGGTTATTGGTATCATAGGTTGGACTAGGCGGAGCAAACAGGATTCGTCGTAGCGCTTATCGGCATTACAAGGCAAAATGGGGTTCTCGCAATCCCCCTGTTGAGGAAGAGTTCAATGTCCGAACATCCCGGAATAGCATCATCCCCCGTGTCAACTCGGATTAACGGTTACTCTGAGCACCTTCAGGACTTTGCGGTTTGTCGTTCACAAAACCATTCTCGCAGAGTGACTAGCTACTGGTGCTTGGTGAATGTTAAACCTGGAACAAAGGTCCTTCATCGTGACATTTATGAACTCCGACCCATTGTCTGACAGGAGAACACGTGGGCAGGTATGACGGAGAACGATACACTCACGGAAAGCATTTGCGACTGTCTCGGCCATTTGTCAGGGATGGGTACTAACTCGCAGTACTGCGTCAAGTTATCTACCATTACAAGCAGGTGTTTATTACCCTTCTCCGAGGTCGAGAAATTCGTCAACAGGTCGACAGAAGTTCTCTCCCAGGGCTCCTTTGTAATGGGATATTTCAGAATGGGATTGGGACCCGTGACAGTACCCTTGTGTTGTAAGCAAACGACACACTGGTGTACATACATGGCAATTTCCGCTGCCATCTTAGGCCAGAAATATTTCATTCTAGCCTGTTTGATGCTGCGGTCCTTCCCGGGGTGCACTGCGCCTGGGACATCGTGGATCAACTTGAGAGTCGCGGGTACCAGGGACTCCGGTATCACCAGTTGGTGTACGGTTCTGCCGGGGTCCACTAGTCGAGCTAGACAACACAGTACTCCTTGATTGACCACTAAGTCTGTCAGCGGAACGGGCGACTTGACCCGTGGGCCAACGTCCTCCTTGGTTAGGAATCGAAGGACTGGTGACCACACCGGGTCCTGCCGTTGGGCTCTCTCTAGGTCCTGGACGGAGAACGAGTTGTCTGCACTGACAAAAGCTATATGCCTCGAAAAGGCGTCAGCCATGACATTTTGCTTACCCAGTACATAGCAGACTTTGGGATTGTAGTCGTTAAAGGTGAGAGACCACCGAGCATGTTTCCCAGAGAGATTCTTGTTTCCAAAAAGGGATAATAACGGCCGATGATCCTTGTAAATCTTGATAGGATACTGGTAAATAATGTATCTTAAGTGGTTCAAAGCCCAGACGATGGCTAAGGCTTCTAGCTCTGTCACAGAGTAATTGACTTCAGCTTTGGTAAGAACACGGCTAGCATAAGCTATTGGCTGTTGCTTACCATTAGATTCCTGTGACAAGACTGCACTGATGCTAACTTTGCTGGCATCTGTCATCAAGGTGAACGCTTTGGTGAAATCAGGGAATCTAAGGACTGGGGCTGATGTTAACCTATTTTTAAGTGTGACGAAAGCTCTTTCTTGGTCACACGTCCACTCAAAGGGAACATCTTTCTTAAGAAGCTGTGTCAAGGGTGCAGCTATGGTGGAGAAACCGGCTATGAAAGTGCGGTAGAATCCAGCTAGGCCTACGAAGGAGCGGACAGTATCTGCCGTCATAGGTCTAGGGAACTTTTGCACAGCCGAGATTTTAGACTCGTCTGTCTTGATGCCGCTCTGAGTCACTACGTGGCCAAGAAACTTTATTTCCTGCTTAAGGAACTGGCATTTTGAAAGCTTCACCTTAAGATTAGCCTTGGCTACTTTTTCCAGTACCCGCTCAAGTTTTATGAGATGAGTAGGAACATCTTGGGACATCACAATGAGATCCTCTAGGTAGACCATGAGCGTGCCACCTAGGAGAGTACGGAAAATCGTTTTCATTAGACGACTGAATGTGATCGGGCTTCCGCGCAAGCCGAAAGGCATTCCTTGAACTGATAATGACCAGTAGGCATAGAGAACGCTGTTAGTTCTTTGCTTTGGTCATCAAGAGGGATCTGCCAAAACCCTTGAAGAAGATCAAGAGTCGAAAAGACCTTGTTATCGCCAATGTTCTGTAACAGGTCATTCAGAACTGGCAATGGAAATCGGTCTGGGATGGTACAGGCATTCAGTTTCCTGTAATCGATAACAGGACGTCATGTTCCATCTTTCTTGGGAACTAGGATTAGAGGGTCATTCCACGGGTAAATGGACTAGAGGAATGAAGTTTGTCTTTAGTTTATCAGTCTCTACAAGAAGCATCTGTCTCTCAACGAGCTATCCTGATGTCGTGTCTGCAAATTTCAGCATCCAGACACAGGTACATGCAAGATTCAGGCCGAAATTTGTCTAATTCTCCGAGAAATGGCGTCACTGACTTCACGCCACAGCGTCCCATGCTGTTTCTCAGTCACGTGTTCAGCCTTGCCAGCATGTTCTGCTGTTGTTGTTCAGCTTAGCACGGCTATTTCAGCACATCAGAGGTGAGTTTGTGGTGATTTCAGCGGCCAGTGTGCGTTATGGGTGAGGTGAGTAGGCCCACGGCCCTGTCTCTCACCATACACACCCGACCTAGTGTACGCCACACACTCCACTCACTCCCTCTCTGCTGTTTTCTGTGAATTTCCTTGTGAATTCTTGCCAGAACTGTGTATCCGAGTGTCGAGGCCACTCGAAGTTACTGTGACCAAGTGACGTGGGATGATCTACAAGCCACTTGGATCTACAAGCCAAGTGGATCTACAAGCTACGTGGATCTACAAGCCACATGGATCAGCAAGCCACGTGCTGTGGTCAGCTGCCTGACTCCACTGACGTCACCACGATGCTGCCTGACTCAGCTGACGTCACCATGCTGCTGACATCACGATGCTGCCTGACTCCAGGACGTCACCCACGATGTCTGCTGACGTCACTCGCAATGTCACTCCATGACATCACGACGTCACGCCTGACATCACCCATATGATGTCCTGAGTGCTGTAGTTTCACAGTGTTCATTTTATTTTCATTATTTGTCCAGAAGTTTGAGAGAAGATAAGTCGAGTGTTCATCAATTAATTATTCCTCTCAGTCAGTGTTCTCACATGTTCGAGTATTGCTTAGTGACGGCTTTTATACAGAAAAGCGTCTGTAAGCTATGTTGTACCACATGTGCAGTATGTGTGCAGTTTCTCTTGTGTCCTATGTAGCACCTATGTGTTACTTTGTCACCCGGTGTGACCAGTGCCCCGCGCGCTTGACAGCTGACATTTGTCAGTCCAGGCGTCAGTTACGAGCATTCGAGCGCCTTGTACAGAAAGCTCTTATTTTTTGCCGCTCGTAGATGCCTTTGCTGAATCGTACCCACGACGATTCTCCCATCGAGACCGTTCCACTTCACCTCCAGACCGTCAGTCCAGTTATTGCAGATGACCAGTCTGGGGACACTTACACTGCCCTCTGCTGTAACTTCTACTGTCGAGAGATGTCACTCGCCAAGCCGCAGTTAAGCCTGTTGGCAGGTGACTGTCAGTCTCGTGTCACAGCTTCAGTGAGCAGCCTGCACAAAGATGATGTCACTTTGACTGCTAGCCCACTCACTGCAGTATGGTGTATGCTGTTACGACATCCAGATGTTTTGCTGAGTCATCCCTGTCACGACTCACTCCACACTCGCCAGCAGCGACAGCTCCAGCGACAGTACCAGTCGAGGAATGTCCTCCTGAGTTGCTTGCCAGTCCTGTCTTGTTGCGACTACTGACGACGCCTCACTCGAGGGCACCAGCAGGTTGTGCCCCAGGTTGAGTGAACCCTGCAGCGACTACTACGATGTCTGCTTCACCTCCCAGAGGAGACCGTAACCTGTTACGTCACAGCTCAGCTGCAGCTATGTCTCCCGTGTTGCAGTATGTATCCAGACGCAGGAAGGCGTGCAGTGCTGCATGTACGCTCAATGCCTTAGACCACGAAGCACACCGTTTTTTTTCTGAGTTCATATTTCGTGCCATGCTAGTTCCCATAGTTTCCGCCAGAGGGCAAGCCTGTAGGCATACCCATGTAAGTCTGCCTCACCCCTGCCTCTCCCTCACTTGGCGCCTAGACATCAGTCAGAGAACAGGCCTACTCCTCTCCCTCTCGCAAGGTACATGGCCCTGGGCCATGGCCAGACACACAGCTTGTGTAATCCCACCTTTATCACAAATAAAGTAGAAGCCTCCGAAGACCTTATCATTGCATTCCTGCTATCAAGAAAACACCAAATAACTTTCGTTCTAATTGTTAACCAGTGCAAGTGATGGTTGCACTTCATGGTAATTGTTTACCAGTGCAAGTGATGGTTGCACTTCATGGTGATTGTTAACCAGTGCAAGTGATGGTTGCACTTCATGGTAATTGTTTACCAGTGCAAGTGATGGCAGTGCAAGTGATAGTTGTACTTCATGGTAATTGTTAACCAGTGCAAGTGATGGTTGCACTTAATGGTAATTGTTTACCAGTGCAAGTGATGGTTGCATTTCATGGTAATTGTTAACCAGTGCAAGTGATATTTGCACTTCATGGTAATTGTTAATCAGTGCAAGTGATGGTTGTACTTCATGGTAATTGATTACCAGTGCAAGTGATGGTTGCACTTCATGGTAATTGTTTAACAGTGCAAGTGATGGTTGCACTTCATGGTAATTGTTTACCAGTGCAAGTGATGGTTGCATTTCATGGTAATTGTTTACCAGTGCAAGTGATGGTTGCACTTCATGGTAATTGTTAACCAGTGCAAGTGATGGTTGTACTTCATGGTACCTGGAGTTTACCTGGACAGAATTCCAGGGGTCAACGCCCCCACGGCTCAGTCTGTGACCAGGCCTCATGTTGGACCAGAGCCTGATCAACCAGGCTGTTACTGCTGGCCGCACGCAGTCCAACGTACGAGACACAGCCTGGCTGGTCAGGTACCGACTTTAGGTGCCTGTCCAGTGCCTGCTTGAAGACAGCCAGGGGTTTGTTGGTAATCCCCCTTATGTATGCCGGGAGGCAGTTGAACAATCTTGGGCCCCTGACACTTATTGTGTTGTCCCTCAACGTGCTAGTGGCACCCCTGCTCTTCATTGGGGGGATGTTACATCGCCTGCCGAGTCTTTTGCTTTCGTAGGGAGTGACACTCGTGTGCAAGTTTGGTACTAATCCCTCGAGAATTTTCCATGTGTATATAACAATGTATCTCTCCCGCCTGCGTTCTAGGGAGTACAGGTTTAGAAACTTCAAGCGTTCCCAGTAATTGAGGTGGTTTATCGCAGTTATGTGTGCCATGAAGGTTCTCTGCACATTTTCAAGGTCAGCAATTTCACCTGCCTTGAAAGGTGCAGTTAGTGTGCAGCAATATTCCAGCCTAGATAGAACAAGCGATTTGTAAAGTGTCAACATGGGCTTTGCATCCCTGGTTTTGAAGGTTCTCATTATCCATCCTGTCATTTTTCTAACAGATGCGATTGCTATGGTATTATGGTCCTTGAAGGTGAGATACTCTGACATGATCACTCCCAGGTCTTTGACATTAGTTTTTCGCTCTATTGTGTGGTTGGAATTTGTTTTATACTCCGATGAGATTTTAATTTCCTCGCGTTTTCCGTATCTGAGTAATTGTTAACTAGTGCAAGTGATGGTTGCACTTCATGGTAATTGTTAACCAGTGTAAGTGATGGTTGCACTTCATGGTAATTGTTAACCAGTGCAAGTGATGGTTGCATTTCATGGTAATTGTTAACCATTGCAAGTGATAGTTGCACTTCATGGTAATTGTTTACCAGTGCAAGTGATGGTTGCACTTCATTGTAATTGTTTACCAGTGCAAGTGATGGTTGCACTTCATGGTAATTGTTTACCAGTGCAAGTGATGGTTGCATCTCATGGTAATGTCAGGCAACACAGGTCTGCCATTAATGTTTTCTTCCTATACATCTTACATGATCCATCATTATTACACATTTAGTAATATTAGTGTTTTCATGAAGTTAGTGAGTTCTTATGAAGACTGTACACAGAAACCACTTAGCTTTCCTTACCCCTTTTCTAACTTCCGTTTTAATGCGAATATATTGATTCGTAGGATGACCCTTCACTTTTTCTGATACACATATTAATTCTTTTCTTCTGTCCTAAAACATGTTTTAGCCTATTGTTCATCCATTTTGCAGTGTGAATAGTGTTTAGAAAACTGTCATATTGATAGCTCTCTGATTTACTCCAGTCCACAGATGACAGGTGTTTCCTAAACCCATTGTATCTGGAGGTGTACTAACACACTAGTACACCAAACGGGGAGTAGAATGAACTTAGCTCTGAGGCAACCACACCATCGTATGTCCTCGCAACATGAAGCAAGCCTAGTTCGCTAGGCTCATGTTGTTTCGAGGAGTGTATGGCCCAGTGGTTTAGAGCGATGTGATTTTATGCTATCTTCCCACAAGGCGGGCTAAAACAACACTGGTTCCACCCACCGACTAGCTGCGGTTTGTTATTGATTAAATACCACTTGTTCGTGGTTACAGGCTCAGCTGTCCGAGAACACTGCTGCGAATCCGACACCATCAGATGACTTTGAACCATCGGTGTACACTGTGAAGGCATGGGAATGAGAACGGAAGTGGTCTAGAAAAAAAGAGCGAGAAGCTGCTGTAGGTAGTTGGGTTTTTGCGCAAGGTAGAGGAATAAAACAGACACGAACAGCAGGAACTTCCCAAGGGGGTAGGGGAAAAGGAGATGTCACATGAACATATAAAGGTGGTAGCTGAAGAGAAGACAAGAGTGAATGTAGACAAACAGAAAAGGGAGAAAGTAAACAGGGGCGACGAACAAATAAAGAGCATCTACTAACATCTGTAACAATCTTATACATGGAAGGATTGCATAGGTAATGAGAGCGAACATAATAGCGAATGCAATGTGCATCAGGACGATCGGACAAGGATGGAATGTTCACTTCTACATAGAGGTTCTCAACCGGGGAAGAACAAAATGCACCAAGGCGTAAATGCAATCCCTGGTGATGGATGGGATTAAGGCTGGAAAGAGTAGCAGAGGAGGCTGCCGAATATGTCTGGTCACCATAATCGAGTTTCGATAAAATTAGGGCTGAATGCAGGTGGAGGAGAGTTCTACGATCAGCTCCCCATGAAAGATGTGCAAGGGTTTTTAAGAGGTTCAGCCGGCTATGACAAGTTGCCTTCAGAGAGGTAATGTGAGGTTTCCAGGACAATCTACGGTCAAGCAGGAGGCCGAGAAACCTGACTGTATCACATTCTGGGATATGTGAGCCGTATAGGTACAATGGATGATCAGAGACCACTGAACGTCTAGTAAACGTAATTTGATGAGTTTTGCCAATAAAAAATTTAAACCCATGAGTAATAGCCTAATCGGAAACCCAGTTAATGGTATGCTGGAGGAAAACTGCAATGAGGTGACAGTCAGCACCTGCACAAGCTATAGCAAAGTCATAAACATAAAGCGATGACCAAATACTGGATGGGAGAACAGATGCCAGATTATTTATAGCAAGGAGAAAGAGTGTTGTTCTCAGAACACATCTCTGGGGGACACCTTCAGCTTGGATGAACTCTGGGGAAAGCTCATTACTAATCCGGACACGGAAACGTCTTTCAGTTAAGAAGGCCTAAGGAAAAATGGTAAATTGCCATGGAGGCCTAAGGAGTGGGCCTAGGCCAAGATATTATACTTCCAAGTTGTGTCATAAGCCTTCTCAAGGTCAAAAAAGATGGCGATGACCGAGTGATTATTAGTATTACGAATATACGTATCCAAGCGCAGTAAGGGGTCAATGGCAGAATGGCCCTTACGAAAGCCATATTGACTAGTGGAGAGACTACTGTGCGTCTCTAAATACCACATCAAACGTCTATTAACTAGACGTTATATCACCTTGCAAACTGCACTGGTAAGAGCGATGGGACGGTAGTGGGAGGTATCATGTCCCGAAGTACCCGGTTTGTGGAAAGGGAGAACAATAGCAGACTTCCACAGCTGGGGAATAACTCATTGCGAGCATATAAGATTAAAGAGTTGTAAGAGGACAGTAAGAGCAGACTGATGTAAATGCTGTTGCATACGAATATGTATGCCGTCTGGCCCAGCTGCCGATGATCGGCAAGCAGAGAGTGTTGCCTCCAGTTCTTCAAGGGTAAAAGGCATATTATAAGATTCTTCTCTGAGAGAAGAAAAATCTAAGGGCTTTAACTCGCTGGTAGACTTAGAAGAAAGGAACAAGGGGCATAGATAGAGCAGCTGATAAATGCGGACCAGATGATTACCAATTTCAGTGGCAACGGCAAGAGGGTGTCATATAACGACACCAGCAACCCGAAGAACAGGAGCTGGGTCGGGGGAGAATTTACCACTCAATTTCCGCACTTTCTTCCAGACTGCACTCATCGAGGAAGCCGAAGTGACGGTTGAAATGTAATCCCGCCAACAAGTGCGTTTAGCATCGTGTATGACACGACGAGCAATTGCTCTCCTCTGCTTAAAATCAAGGAGTCTCTCTGTGGTTCTGTTATACTGGTACCTGCCCCATGCAGTGTGTTTCAAACGTATTGCCCGAGCACAAGCAGGATAGAATGTGAAGCTGCGGTTAAGACAAGACGGAGGACGAGAAGAGATATAAAACCTCATCAATAGAGGACGAGGAAGGAGCCTCATGAAAGGCGGTACATTTCGCCTGGTCAAATTGCCAGCGTGAGCTACGAGGAGGCGGAGAATGCAAAGGGGACATGAGTATGATTGGAAAATGATTGCTCTCATGTAGGTCTGGGAGGACAGACAGACAGTTGAGGAAGAGCAGATGGAGAGATCGATGCAAGGGAAAGAATGAGTTCGAGGATCAAAATGGGTGGGAGTTCCCGTATTTAAAATATGGAGGGGGAGAGAAGCAAGAAATGCCTCCAACTGAACGCCACGGGAGTCACAGTGCGACCCTTCCCAGAGAAAATGGTGTGCGTTAAAATCGCCAAGTAACAGAAGAGGTGGCGGCAAAGAAGAAACCAGAAAATCAACATCTGGGATAGACAATGCCCTAGAAGGGAGAGATATAAAGAACAGAGTGTATACCACTTATTCAAGTGGATACAGGCTGCAGTGTAATGTATTGAAGAATGAACATAGAGCTGACGGTATGGAATACCAGTGCGTATAAGAAGGATCAGATGAATATAACAAATCATAGCCCGAAAAGGGATGGATAACAGCGGATTGTAATTTGGGTTCTTGCAAACAGACCCCAACAGGGGAAAACTGGGAGAGCAACACCTGAAGCTCACCCCGGTTACCCCTGTGACCTTGAATATTCCACTGTAAATAAGCCATGATTTATGAAGAGAAAGACACAAGTCAAAGTTAGAGGTATCTATGGACTAGGGATAGAAAAGTCCACATGTGGAGGCAGCGGAAGACCTGTAATCTAAGAAGGAGTAGGACGTTGGGAAGGAAGGAGGGGTGTAGACGGAGAAGAGAGAGGAGGAGGAACCGGAAGTGGAGCGGTGTCCATCATCGTTCCAGTCTCTGAAATATATTCTGCGATAGCGTCTAGCGTTTCGGCAGACAAAGATGCAGGATATGGGACCACATTAGAGATAGAAGAAGGAGGAGGGTGAGCAATAATCGGGGAGGCTAAAGACTGTACTAAAGTAGAGGGCGAGGAGATGGAAGAGGAAACTGTTGCAGGGGCTTGGGAGGGGACAAGAGTGGAAGTGACCTGGGGGGAAGAAGTCAAGGAAGAAACTTGGGAGGGAACAGAGGATAAAGATATTGAATGAGGAGGAGGATGAACCTCCACACATGTTACAGAACTAGTCGAAGGTGAAGAACCCAGCAATGGGGATTTTTTGCCAGACTTATGAGAAGAGGAGGGGCTGTGAGGATTAGGTGTTGGACGAGGGCGTATAGGCACAGAACTGTGTAAGTGAGTAGAAGAAGGGGTGAGGACAGTATGAGAAGCCGAGGTAGGGACCTCAGAGCCAAGAACAGCAAAATAATTGAAGACAGGGGTGACTGAGGCTGGGGCAACCACAGAGGAAGCCGCGGAAGTTGGGACCACAGAAGTGGGGGGTCGTTTAGCAATGCGAGAATAGAAAATACAGGGAAGTCTCCCTTGAAGGCGGAGATGAGAGACGGCAATAGCATATGAGAAGCCTTCTGCCTCTTTGAGACAATGGATTTCCCACTCATTTAGGTAAACCTGACAACAACGAGAGTACGATGAATGCGCCTCATGACAGTTAAGGCAAGAGTGAGGTAGAGTACAAGAAGTACTGGCATGGTCATCGGCACCACAGACTGGGCATTCAGCCATGGACCTGCAATATTTCGCTGGATTACCAAAACGCCAGCAGTTTCTACACTGTTATGTGTAGGGGTCACCTTTCGAACTTGTAAACGGTGACCTGCAATGTATACCGAGGGTGGAGGTTCATGGCAGTCAATTGTTAAATGAGCTATATTGCAAGGATAACATCTTCACATACGGGCAGGGAGGACAAAAATGTCAACTTTTAAGGATAGGGAGGTCTTGGAGCTCAAGCTGCTCCAGAATGTCATCACCACATGTCTGGAAATTCCGTTGGACAATGATGTTTGGTAAAATGACAGTACCACTACAAGCATTGAGAGAATGATGTTTGTCAATAGTGTTAGGAATAGTATCTATGGTCGTAAGGAGAGAAAGATCCAGAGCTTGGCCAGCATTCTGGATCGTGATGATGCGAGTGCCGCTCTTGAGAGCATGAAATGAGATATCTCTACCTACATGGTGTAGGAGAGCTTTACCAATACTATGATCGGAAAGATAGGTAGTTGGAGTAGTCGGTTTAGAGTAAAAAACTTTGTCCATTGAGTAGTGTGAAACAGTGTTCAAGGTGAGTGCATGAAGTCCTGGTCGTTTCTGAGATGAATGAGATGGAAGTGTCGAATCGTCATGTAAGGGTCTTGGTCGTTTGGATGTAGGACCGGAGGTGGTCCGACGTGTGACAGGCAATCCGAAAATTGCCGCACCGTAGAGGGAGAAGCCGGAATCAAGATCAGAGAAGAGCGAAGGTCAGACGTGTCAAAAGGGCCGGTCGGAACCCCGGTACCTGAAGCAGATGACGAACCGGCACCAGCAAGAGGTACAGGGGTATTAGAGGTGTCCGAAGAGTTGTCGATTAATGAGGTAGGGTCAGAACTTGGTGCGGTATCAAGAAGGGGCCCGGAGATAGTAGGTTCATGGATTGGGTCATCCATAATTAGGTTACTTCTTTCTTTTTGTTTTCAATAAAAAAAAGAAAATAAAATAAAAATAAAAATAAATAAAAAAAAGGGGGGAACGTGGAGGAATAGCTCCTAGGAGGAATGAAAGGGGCTTAAATCCCCCTCCGTGCCCAAGAGGACCTCAACACCGCAAGTAGTGCAGATGCTGCATGGAACCTGTGCCATAGCCTACCCTTCATGCCAGTAAACCAGCAATCCGGGATAGCAACCTCACCTCCACCGAGCCACCTCGGCGGACAAAAGAGAGGGCAGCCGGATACCCGCCACAAAGCATACCTCCTTTGGCCACCACCCCTGGAATCTGAAAGGTGGCCTCCAGAGATACACCCGTCGCCTGGAAGATACCCAAAGCCACCCCCTGGGAGACCAGAGAGGGATCGGGACATCCCCAAGAGATCCAGATTCCACGGCAAACTACACCACCGCCAAGAACCTCAATGGAATGGGATGGACCACAGTACCCTTCCCCCTACCTAGGAACTAGAATGCCTGTGGAGAGAAGCTCACAGGGTAAAAATGGGAAGGGAATAAGGGAGGGATGTGGAGGAGAAGGATGAGGAGGAAAGGGAGAAGGGAGGATGGGGAAGATGGTAAAGGGAAGGGGGGATTGGGGGGGTAATTAGGTTTGATCTGAGGAAGAAGACCAAGCGGTTCAATTCCTCAGACCGATAGCCTCTTCACCGTGACAAGGAGCCCCCCTTAAAGAGGATATTGGATGGGAGAATAGATGCCAGATTATTTATAGCAAGGAAAAAGAGTGTTGTGTTCAGAACACATCCCTGGGGGACACCTTCAGCTTGGACAAACTCTGGGGAATGCACATTACTAACCAGGAAATGGAAATGTCTTTCAATTAAGAAGGCCTTACGGAAAAATGGTAGATTGCCACAGAGGCCTAAGGAGGGAGCCTTGGCCAAAATATTATACCTCCAATAAATAACAAAAATAAGGCACAATACCGTGACTGGAACAATACATACTCAACCACACATAACAAACAAGAGAAGCTACGACGACGTTTCGGTCCGATTTGGACCATTTACAAGTGTGAATTTGTAAATTGTCCAAGTCGGACCAAACTCGTCTACTCCTCTTCTTTGTATATGTGTGGGTTGTGTGTGTATTATACTTCCAAGTTGTGTCATAAGCCTTCTCAAGGTCAAAAAAGATGGCAATAACCGAGTGTTTATCAGCAAAGGCATTACGAATATACGTATCCAAGCGAAGTAAGGGGTCAATGGCAGAACGGCCAAACATAAACTTTGCACTAACTTTAACCTTCCTCTCACTACTCCAAAACTACTCTGCAACTTCTTAGATGGACACACAATGAGGATTAAATTCCAAGGCTGGTGCTATGACTACTTCCCACTGCATGCGAGAGTTCTTCATCATTAGTAAGGCCTCACCTAGATTACGCAGCTCATTTCCGGTCTCCATATTACAGAATGGATATTAATTCGTTAGAAAACATTCAGCGTAGAATGACTAAATTAATACATAGCATTAGAAATCTTGCATATGAAGAAAGATTGAAGACCCTAAAATTACATTCACTTGTAAGACGAAGAATGAGGAAGATCGAGGTATATAAATGGAAAATGGGTATTAACAAAGGGGATATAAATAAGGTCTTGAGGATATCTCTCCAGAGAGAACCCGCAATAATGGATTCAAATTAGATAAGTTTAGATTTAAGAACATAAGAATGGAGGAACACTGCAGAAGGCCTACTGGCCCATACAAGGCAAGTCCTTATCAAAACCACCACTACCTAAGAATTTACTAACATACTCACGACACCAATCAAATCCAGCCCCTCCCACTCATATATTTGTCCAATCTCTTTTAAAGCCACCCAAGGTCCTAGCCTCTATCACCCTACTCGGAAGATTGTTCCACACATCTACAAGTCTGTTCGAAAACCAGTATTTGCCTATGTCCTTTCTAAATTTAAATTTATCCAATTTAAATCCGTTATTTCTGGTTCTTACTTGGTTCGATATCCTCAGTATTTTATTAATATCTCCTTTGTTTATGCCCATCATCCACTTGTACACCTCGATGATATCTTCCCTCATTCTACGTCTCTCCAGAGAGTGGAGATTCAACGCTCTAAGTCTATCTTCATACGGGAGATTTCTTATACTGTAAATCAGTTTAGTCATTCTTCTTTGTATGTTCTCCAATGAATCTATATCCATCCTGTAGTAAGGAGACCAAAACTGAGCTGCATAATCCAAATGAGGTCTCACTAGTGATGTATAGAGCTGTTAAATAACTTTTGGACTTCTGTTGCTTATACTTCTTGAAATAAATCCTAGTAATCTGTTAGCCATATTGCGCACACTTAGGCACTGTTGTCTTGGCTTTAGATTCCTGCTTACCATGACTCCCAAGTCTTTTCACATTCTGTATGATCAAGCTCTACTTCACCTAGTTTATAAATTCGAGGATATTTTCATTACCAAGGACTAGTACCTTACACTTGTCCACATTGAACTTCATCTGCCACTTTTCAGACCAAGACATTAATTTATCCAAATCCTCCTGGAGTTCACTGGTATCCTCCTCAGAATGAATCATACGGCCTATTTTTTTATCATCAGCAAATTTACTCATGTCACTTGCAATTCCTTCATCAAGGTCATTTATGTAAATTATGAACAACAATGGGCCTAAAACTGATCCTTGTGGAACGCCACTAGTGACTAATCCCCATTCAGATTTGACCCCATTAATGGAAACTCTCTGCTTTCTATTGGTAAGCCATGCTTCTAACCATGCTAGAACTTTACCTCCTATACCATGAGCTACCACCTTTCTTAAGAGTCTCTTGTGACGTACTCTATCGAAGGTCTTACTGAAATCCAAGTAAACTATATCATATTCTTTATCACTGTCTACTGCCTCAAATGTTTTATTGAAAAAGTCAGTAAATTTGTCAGGCAGGAACGACCTCCCGTGAACCCATGCTGAGATTCATTAATCAAATTATGTTCTTCAAGGTGACTTCTAATAATATCAGCTATAATTGACTAATAATTTGCCTACTATAGATGTGAGGCTTATTGGACGGTAATTTGAT
>WNWK01001180.1:247500-310000 GCA_009830355.1 Cherax destructor | reverse complement strand
CCCCCCCCCCCCCCCCCCCCCCCCAGTTAAAATAACCTTTCGGCACAGAGCATTAATGTTTACTATGGTGATGAACAAAGAACACAATGTTTTCATCTGGGTGAACACGACAAGAACACACAAGTATTCCTCTTAAATTCATGTTCAGTATGTGCACAACACATAAACACTGGTGTTTCTATTTATGTTAATTCTGTAAGGAATTTAAACAAGACGCTTAAGTTACCACTAATACACTGGAAACTTTACCACACCAGACTTCAGTGGGAAATATTTTGAAATGTTTTAATGTGTGTGGTGTGTGTTTGGGTGGGAGGTACTGTATTTGAGGAGAAGAAAGGATGGAAGTCCTCCAAACCAGCAAAACATAGCCCAGGTAAACTAGTACACCTGGGTACCAGCAGTGACAGAAGCACTGGTTATTGGTACACTCCATCTGCGTATCAGCAGTAACAAAAACACTGGTCACTACCACAATCCACCTGGGTGCCACCACTGACAGAAACACTGGTCACTACCACAATCCACCTGGGTGCCACCACTGACAGAAACACTGGTCACTACCACAATCCACCTGGGTGCCACCACTGACAGAAACACTGGTCACTACCACAATCCACCTGGGTGCCACCACTGACAGAAACACTGGTCACTACCACAATCCACCTGGGTGCCACAACTGACATAAACACTGGTCACTACCACAATCCACCTGGGTGCCACCACTGACAGAAACACTGGTCACTACCACAATCCACCTGGGTGCCACCACTGACAGAAACACTGGTCAATACCACAATCCACCTGGGTGCCACCACTGACAGAAACACTGGTCACTACCACAATCCACCTGGGTGCCACCACTGACAGAAACACTGGTCACTACCACAATCCACCTCGAGAGTCATTATGACTGCATGTAACATATTCACCACCAATCAAGAATTTTTTATTCCCTAAAATTGGGATTAAATTAAACTGAGAAATATTTAACGCTCGGTGTATTTATGCTTTTATCAGTTATTATAATTATTTTTATATTTTTTATGCATTTTTTAACACGGCCATTTCCCACCGAGATAGGGTGACCAGAAAAAAATAAGAAACACATATCATCATTCACTCCATCACTGTCTTTCCAGAGGCGTGCCTACACTACACATCAAAAACTGCAACATATCAACACCCCTCCTTCAGAATGCAGGCACTGCACTTCCCATCTCCAGGACTCGAGTCCGGTTAACTGGTTTTCCTGAATCCCTTCATAAATGTTAGTTTGCTCACACTCTAACAGCACGTCAAGTCCTAAAAACCATTTGTCTAGACTCGCTCCTATCTAACTCGCTCACGCACGCTTGCTGGAAGTCTAAGTCCTGTGCACACAAAACCTTTACCCCCTCCCTCCAGTCTTTATTATTATTATTATTATTATTATTATTATTATTATTATTATTATTATTATTATTATTATTATTATTACACGTTTACTGTGATAAATTAAATCCTCTTCGTGAGTTTCCCAAAAAATATTTTGTCTAAGCTGTAGAAATATTTAATTTTTATTTTTATAATTAATTTGGAAATAAATATTTGTATCTTGTTATAATAAACATTGTTGACCATAGTTGATGCACTCACAATCTCCTGGACCTCACACTACTACTAAAATACTTTATTCGTAAAGAAAGGCTTCTGGAATTTTTTTTCACTGGAGTTTCTGTACGATTTTCATTTGTTTCATGATAAATCAGTACGACTTTTAAACAAATTACACATATTGCGGTATAAACATACACATACCAGTGCCAGGAGCTTTGACTCGACCCACGCAACCACAATTAGGTGAGTACACACACACACACAGACGACACTAGAGGACAGGAGGGTTAGGGGAGACATGATAACGACATTTAAAATACTGCGAGGAATAGATAAGGTTGACAGAGACAGGATGTTCCAGAGAGGGGACACAGAAACAAGGGGTCACAATTGGAAGTTGAAGACTCCTATGAGTCAAATGGATGTTAGGAAGTATTTCTTCAGTCATAGAGTTGTCAGGAAGTGGAATAGCCTAGAAAGCGACGTAGTGGAGGCAGGAACCATACATAGTTTTAAGACTAGGTTTGATAAAACTCATGGAGCAGGGAGAGAGAGGACCTAGTAGCAATCAGTGAAGAGGCGGGGCCAGGAGCTATGACTCGACCCCTGCAACCACAAATAGGTGAGTACACTCTGCTACAACCCCCAGTAGCGGCCAGTGAAGAGGCGGGGCCAGGAGCTATAACTCGACCCTTGCAACCACAACTAGGTGATAACAACTAGGTGAGTACACAGATAATCTCTCCTTGGGTCCTAAGAGAGGGATCAGATGCACAGTGTGTGCCACTAACGACAATCTTCATTAAATCTATCGAATCAGGGCAACTGCCTGAGGTGTGGAAATCAGCGAATGTAGTCCCGATTTTTAAATAAATTACATACCAGTGTCGCTGACATGTAAAGTTATGGAGAAGATTATCAGAAAAGAGTGGTGGAGCACCTTGAACGGAATGGGCTAATAACCAGTACGGCTTCAAGGAAGGAAAATTCTGTATCACTGACCTATTGAAGTTCTATGACAAGGTAACGGAAGTAAGACAGGAGAGAGAGGGATGGGTAGACTGCATCTTCTTGGACTGTAAGAAGGCTTTCGACTCAGTACCACACAAGAGACTGATTGAAAAACTAGAAGAGCAGGCAGGAATAGGAGGGAAAGTTCTGAAAGAACTCAACCTGACGACACTGGAAGACAGAAGGGATAGGGGGGATATGATAACATATAAAATACTGAGAGGAAATGACAGAGTGGATAAGAACAGAATGTTTCAGAGATGTAACAGAGCAACAAGGGGTCACAACTGGAAGTTGAAAACTTATATGGGTTACAGAGATGATATGAAGTATTTCTTCAGCCATAGAGGTGTCAGGAATTGGAATAGTCTGGAGAGTGATGTAGTGGAGGCAGGATCCATACATAACTTTAAGAAGAGGTATAATAAAACTCACGGAGCAGGGAGAGTGGACCTAGTAGCGACCAGTGAAGAGGCTGAGCCAGGAGCTATGAATCGACCCCTGCAACAACAATTAGATGAGTAAAAACACACACACACACACACACACACACACACACACACACTAGAGGAAGGTAAATACGCAGACAAATGGAAGATATAACATATTGTGTCAATATTTAGAAAAAGTGACAGGAAACACTCTTAAAAATATATACATGTTTCGTCGACAAGTGCTTTTGTAAAAATATTGGACTAAAGTTTTTTTTTTATAAAAAAAATGCATGCAACACTCGGAGAATACGAACCTATTAAATGGGATGCAAATTCATGTTTATCAAATCTATTAAGTTATTATGACAAAGATATTGAATTTTATTAAAAAAGAAATTAACTAGCTGATTGTACTTACCTAAACTTGAAGAAAACCTTTGACACAATTCCTCATTGAAGACTAATTTTGAAGCTGCAAATTATAGAAGTAAAAGTAAATTATTAGAATTAATGAAAGACTTCTTGTTCAAGAGGAAAATAGACCTCTCTTCTGTATTTATAAGAGGGAAAACGTATACCTGGGGAGAGGTCACAAGTGGGGTGCCACAAGAACCCTTTCTTGCACCAGTTATGTTAATAATTATTTGTAAATGATTTTCCTGAAGGAATAATATATGAATATGTATGTTGATGATGCAGATATCTTATGGAAAAAAATAATAGAAATGGCTGTAATTTTATGTAAGATAATTTGAAGAAATTGAGCAAATACTGTGATAGATAAATGATGGAATTTAATGTAGGTAATATATGGAATTTAATGAAGATAAATGCCATTAATGAAAAAGGGAGGCTGCGAAATCAGTCCACGTGAAGAATATAAACTGTGCGACATACTGAAGGACTTAGGATTTATTAACAAAAGAAAAATGTCATAGGAGAATCACATGAAAGAAATTATGAAGAACTCAAATTCTACCATGACGAATAATAAAAGTCTTGAAATATACAAATTCAGAAAGGCTAAGACTGTTGTTATCGTTTATAATAGACCAATACTAAAAGGTACTGCACTGAGTTTCACCAGCACCCAAGAGAAGTTCATAGATAATTTAAAATATATTAAAAATTAACTATGAAATGGCTGTCAGAAATGAAAAAAAAGTGAGTTATAATAAAAGGCTGAAAACATTACAATCGTACATCAAGGATGAGAGGAGGGAAAAAATGGAGATGTGATATGGACTTTAAAAGAGTAGATAAGATTTTTGTTTTGGAAGGGCAACAAGGAGAGCAAGAGGCCACAGGTGAAACTTGATAAAAAGATGAAGCGTAAGGGTTAATAGAACTTTTTTCTTCGCAGATTAGTTGACCAGTGTGATGAATTGAGAGGAAGTGGTAAGTATTAGTGATTTTAAAACGTTTTATGATGAGCAATTAGGTAATTACAATAATAACAAATAGGTAATTTCAAATAGGTACTAACAGATAAAACACACACACACACACACACACACACACACACACACACAAACACATATTTCTAATTTCTTTCCTATTCGAAGTCTTGTTTAGGTCAAGTTTTAGGCGTTTCAGTGGCATTTCAATCGTTTTATGTGTCTTTGTTTATATTCATACATCATAGTGAGTCTCTCTCTCTCTTTTATCTTTTCTCTGTCACTTCAGGTGAGGGATTTAAATAATCCAACAAGCAGGCCAGTGCAACTCAATAAAATAAAAGACTTTTTCACGAAAATTCTTGGTATATTCATCAAGCAGATCATTCAGATATTATTTAATATCAGAAATAACGTTTTAGGGATGAAATATTTTCAGTAAAGCTTATAGAGTGATCAGTGAAGTCAGTTCAAAATGAGCTTCGAGCGGCTGAAATTCCAAAGAATAACAGAGAATCATATGACTCTATGTCGAAATTCATGGCGATGAGAAAGAACAAATGATTCTCTGTGTGGTATATCATCTCTCAGACAAATTAATATAGTAAGCAATGTTAAAAAAATTATAAAATATCGACAAGACACATGTGATATACATGTCTTGTGGGATACACATCTCACGTGTGTGATACACGTCTTGTGTGATACACATCTCACGTGCGTGTTACATATGTGTCTTACTCGTCATCATAGTAAGTAATAAAAGGAGGCATTACCAGTCGGCGACTTTAATGTCCCTAATATAAACTAGCACAGTCTATGAAGAGACCAAGACACTACTGGACTCGTGGTAACAATGTACTGAATGTCATGCATGACAGGGGAGGGGAAAATGAGGCAGTAACCAGAACGTCATTCGGTTCACAGTAAAGTCATAATGATATGCTGGTTGCCAGCTACACTGCCACAAGCTTTGATAAGATGCTCCAAGATGCCAGTAATGTAAAGTGGATCGAATTGCTGAATTAAAATAATTCTGAATATCGAAAGAGATAACTTACCAAAAACCATAAAACGTAAATGCATAGAAAAAAATAATTTATTGTTTAAAGTCGAAAAGCACATTAACTGCATACAGTTACCAGACGAAAGCAAGAGAAATATACGAACTGACAGACGGGAATTTGAAAGATAAATTGCAGACATCAAAGTTAACTCAAAATATTCAAATACGTCAGAGGGGGAAAAAGAGAAGTGAAAGGAACGATAGGACTTTCAACTAGCGTTATCGGATCATCAACAAACATCAGAAATATAGATTCAATATTCAACACAGTCTTCCGTATTTACTTCTGAACGCGTCACCAACATTACCAGATCACAACTTGTTTTCAATGAAACCGAATATTCATAAATCAAGCGAACCAGACGAAATGTTTGGCATAACAATGGTAGTCAGAGGCAGCGGTGGTAGACGTAGCAGTGGTCACCGGTATCCTGAGGTATCAGCCGAAGCTGCTGCACCATATTTTAGAGCAGGGGGGTCGACAAAGTAAGTTTATTCAGGTATACACAAATACAGTTACATAGATTATCATACATAGCAGCATATGTGTAGAACCTAGGATAACCCAAAACAGTCAGAGTTCCAAGCTGCGGCCCGCGGGCCGCATGCGGCGCAGCAACTTCAACTATTTATAAATAACAAAAACTAATAAACCCTCATTTTCAGTAACTTCAGTCACTTATTCATTCATTTAAATTTCATTCATTCATTTATATTTATTTATAAGACTGATTTTTTTCCTTTGGCCCCGCAAAAAATGTGTAAAATATACGATGTGGCCCTCGTAGTGCAAAGATTGGAGACCCCTGGTTTAGGGGATTAAAATTAGGGAAAATTAGAAAGAATCACTGATGCATATTAGTTCTGTTGGGAACGGAGCAAAAGTAACGACATGAGTAACTGAATTAGGAACAAGACTAAAATGTTGAGGTAGTTCGTAGCAGATATCTTTCTCTGTTTTTTTTTTACAATATGGTATGACACTTTGCTTAACATATTTTATAGCAGCAGTGACCACAGGGGGTGGAGGATAGGGAGAGGTCATTCTGTTCTACTATCCTTGTCTCAAATATCTAGATGATAGATGGTAACCCTTAATGTAGACTGAAATAAATAGTCCTCAGCAGGTAGCCTCGGTATGGACATTTTGTGGTCTCTCTCTCTCTCTCTCTCTCTCTCTCTCTCTCTCTCTCTCTCTCTCTCTCTCTCTCTCTCTCTCTCTCTCTCTCTCTTTACACAGGGTTTGACAAGGTTAGGTTAAGGATCCCTAACATTATTGACGAGCTATTGACAAGTTAAGGATTCCTAACTTTATTGACAAGCTAAGAGCTGTTACCTACATTAGCTCATTTGAAAGTCTTTTTATTGTTATTAAACATATAAGTAGGGAACAGGATGAAGTTGGAGCCATCTGTGGGCCAGCATTTTCATTTGATCAACTGACTTTTTCTCGTTGATATCATTACGAACATGTTCCAGACCCGAGTCATCCTGGGAGTAAATGATCTCAGATGAAGTGATGTTCTGGAGAAGGGTACAGCCAGAGTGAAGTTGCTGCTTGCTGCCCGTCTTGTGGTATATAAGCTTGCTTCTCGCTGTCCTCGAAGTGGAGCCAAGTGTGGTACTTTGACAATGTTGGCCTTGTACATAACAGTAAGTCCACCCACATCCCTCCTGTGTTGAAGGCTCGGCTGAAATGACAGAGCTATCCAGAATGGGTCCAGGCGAGAGATGAGACGTCTTGCTCTGTTCTCTACTCTGTCAAGCAGTCGCAGATGAGAGGGGGAGGAGGGCAGGTAAACCAAGAAAGTGAAGCATACTTAAGGTGTGAGCGTACTTGTGTCTCATACAGAATCTTGCAGCTCCTACTGTCGAGCAGATGCGAGATACGTCAAAGTGCTGTAAGTTTCTTGGCTGCCTTGTTTGGAAAATTTACAAGGTGGTTCTTGGTCAGAATGGAGTCAAATTTCACCTCAAGGATATTAACTTCTTCCCCAGGTACCAACACTCTCCCATTCATACTTACTACTGCTCCGGAATTACCATCATGGTGCCTAGAGACCATCATCATTTGCGTTTTCTCAAGTGTAAATGTTATCTGTCATCGGTTTCTCCAGGCTGATATAGCTCTTAGTTGGTGATTAATGTAGTAAATGTTAGAGTACAGTCGTCTGCATATGCATGGGATTCTGGGATGATATGAAGAAGGTCATTGAAGTAGACATTCCATAGCAATGGCTTAAGCACGCTTCCCTGTGGAACACTTGCTGCCTCTGTTCCCTTGAGAACTACTCTTAGAGATCTACCATGAAGATAATCACTGAGGAGACATAGTGTAGAGCCTGAAATTCCCAGTGCTTGTAGTTTTGCCAAGAGGCCCTGGTGCCATACTCGGTCGAAAGCACCAAGAATGTCCAGTGCTACCACACTTTGGATTCATCCAGTGACTGGTGGCATTTAGTGGAAAGGTTTAACAAGAGATCAGCAGCAGAGTAACATTTCCTGAAGCCATATTGATGGTCACAAAGTAGTTAGTGGTAGCCAAAGAACTCTGTCATTTGCTCTTCTTTTTGTGAACCGGGACTACATTTGCGTCTTTCCACTGAGAAGGTCATTTACACTGTACTACTCAGTGCTGAAAGATGCGAGTTAGAGGTGCTACTAGCTCTCTCTTTCTCTCTCTTTCCCTTTCTCTCTTTCCCTTTCTCTCTCTTTCCTTTTCTCTCTCTCACACACCCACACTATCACACACAAACACGGGTCGGAAAGTGCCGTGTTTAAATATTCCGCAGAGGCAACGTGAGCCAGATTCACTAGGCATTTGCATGAGGACGAGACGGTGTAGGACGAGTGCCTGTCTCTCTGCAACACCTGTCTCTCTGCAGCACTTGTCTCTCTGCAGCACTTGTCTCTCTGCAACACCACTCTCTCTGCATCGTTTGTCTCTGCAGCAACTGTCTCTGCAACACCTAATTATCTCTGCAACACCATACAACACTCATTTCTTTCAATGTTACCTTGGTGGTTGTTCGTCAGCCTCACTGTGCTCTACATACCAGCCCTCAGTAGAGCTAGATTCTCTTAAAACTATCTCCGGACAGCTTACTGACAAGGAGAATGAAGTGTGCTCTGTTTTTAATAAGTATTTCCTCTTGGTTTTCACACAAGAAGATACTAACGATATTCCAGTAATTAATTTTTATAGTGGGGCTGAAGAAAATATATTTTGTAATATCAGTCATTAGGGACATGGTAATCAGATTGACCAATTAAAGAAAATAAATCCCCGGACCCTAATGAATTTTTTTCAGGAATTCTTAAGGAGTGCAAAATTGAACTTCAAACATGTTTAGTGTCTGATATGTGGAAGATGTCTAATGTAATTCCTATTTTTGAAGCTGGGGATAAGTCGTTACCGTCTAATTACCGCCCAATAAGCCTGATCTCAATGTAGGCAAATTACTGGGGTCAATTTTAGCTGATATCATAAGCAGCCATCTTGATAATCATAATTTGATCTATGATACTCAGCATGGATTTACGAGGGGCCGTTATTGGCTGACGAATTTGCTGACTTTCTTCAGTAAAGTTTTTGAGTCAGTTGATCATGATAAAGAATGTGATATTTATTTGAATTTTAGAAAAGATTTTGATAGAGTTCCACACCAAAGACTTTTAAAGAAAGTTGCAGCACATGGTATTGAGGGAAGGGTTTTGTCATGGATCGAGGCATGTTCACAAACAGGAAGCAGAGAGTCCACATAAATGAGGCGAAATCTGAGTGGGGATCAACCACAAGTGGTGTTCGACAAGGATCAGTTTTGAGCCCATTGTTATTCTTATAATATATTAATGACGTCGACGAGGGAATAACAAGTGATATGAGTAAATTAGCTGACGATACAAAAATAGGCAGGATTATTGATTTAGTGGAAGATGCCACCGTACTTCAGGGAAAATTAGACGAGCTCATGTCGTGGTCTGAAAAGTGGCAGATGAAGTTCAACGTGGACAAATGGAAAGTCCTGAAGCTCGGGAATGTAAATAACCCTAGCATTTATTAACTAAATAATATACAGCTTGGCCATACAAAATGCGAAAAGAACTTGGGAGTTATGATAAGCAAGAAAATGAAGCCAAGACAACAATGCCTAAAGAGATTAATGGGATTTATATCAAGAAGTATAAGCAACATAAGTCCAAAGGTTATACTACAGCTGTACAAATCGTGAATGAATGGTTCAGAGAACCGACGAGTTGGTAAATTAGACACATGCAACACTTGGGTATCTTTATTGAGGAAACGTTTCGCCACACAGTGGCTTCATCAGTCCATACAAAGGAGAATCGTGAAGAACAGGAGGAGTATGAGGTGGTCAGTTCCTCAATCTTGAGTCGATGTTGTCAGTCCATCAATCTTGAATAGAATAACAGCATATGAGCAGAGGAAGCTTATATACTGTAGACAGGAGAGGTGCAGCAGTTGTAGGAGGTGTCACATTTGTTCAATGTGGAAGTAGGTCGTGCCCAAGGAATAGGCAAGCGAAGAAATCCCTGTATTAAGATACCAAGATGTTGCAGTGTCAGATACAGGGATTTCTTCGCTTGCCTATTCCTTGGGCACGACCTACTTCCACATTGAACAAATGTGACACCTCCTACAACTGCTGCACTCTCCTGTCTACAGTATATAAGCTCCCTCTGCTCATATGCTGTTATTCTATTCAAGATTGATGGACTGACAACATCGTCTCAAGATTGAGGGCCTGACAACCTCACACTCCTCCTGTTCTTCACGATTCTCTTTTGTATGGACTGATGAAGCCACTGTGTGGCGAAACGTTTCCTCAATAAAGATACCCAAGTGTTGCATATGTGTCTAATTTACCAGCTGTACAAATCATTGGTAAGGCCTCACTAGGATTATGTAGCTCAGTTCTGGTTTCCATATTACAGAATGGATATTAATTCGTCGAAAAACATTAAGAGAAGAAATCTTCCATACGAAGAAAGATTGAAATCCCTTAAACTACATTATCTTGTAAGACGAAGAATGAGGGGAGATATGATTGAAGTGTATAAGTGGAAGATGGGCATAAACAAGGGAGATATTAATAAGGCCCTAAGGATATCTCTCCAAGAAAGAACTCGAAGTAATGGATTCAAACTGGATAAGTTTAGATTTAGAAAGAACATAGGAAAGCACTGATTTGGAAATAGGGTAATCGATGAGTGGAACAGTCTGCCAAGCGGGGTCAATGAAGCTAAGACCTTGTGTGGCTTCAAATTTAGATTGGATAGATGCATGGGTGAGAGGGGTTGGATTTGAGTGGAACTTGCACATGAGTTTATTTGGTTATTAAAGCTTAATCCTTGGATAGCACTGAAAATTGGTTGGGCAAATATTTTTGTTTAGTGAGTTTGGGTTTGATAAGGACCTGCCTAGTATGGGTCAATATGCCTGCTGCAGTGCCCCTCCATTCTTATGTTCTTATGTTTACCAGCTTCCCGTAACCCACCATAACTCACTCTGCCTCACCTCACTAATCATGCACTGCCAGTTTCACTTCCCCAGAATGCACATGGGCAGTGTTTCTGTCTCTTGATCAGCAGACGGTGAATCGAGTCTCCATCACTCCATATTCTGAATAACTCCACACGAATTTTTCGCTCCACATGTTCGTAATTTATATATATGCTCTACAACAATTTATAGAAATATACAGATGAATTAATCATCCGAGTTTCTAGTTCCATGTTGATTAATATTGGGCACTGACAAGTGTTCATGAACCCGGAGGACTGCTGCAGTGTTCCTTCATTCTCATGTTCTTATATAATTAAATAAATAAAAGAAATCAGTGATGCCATCTCAGGGTTCTTCAGCACAACACGTCGTCCACGAAACACAAAATTCCTGCTGAATACAGAGACCAATTTCCCTATTCGAATTCATTTGGCCAATTATAAATGCGAACGCTAAATTCTCTCTCCCTTGGCAATAAATCTTCCATCACTGGCTCATTGCATTTACCCGAACCACTAATCCTATTACTGAACGTTGTTTTATAGCGTTTCCTTGAATACACTCATTCAAGGAGCTTAGTGAAATGCATTCATCCAGATTTCACACACGGGATTTTGAATAATAAATTCTTTGATATATATAATGCCGAAGGTCTACATTTTAACTGATGATTTTCTGCGATGTTCATATGAATGTTTGCTTCATAATAAAACATACCTATTGGTGTAATTAGTAAAGATGGGGTGGTAGGAGAAAGGGAATATTTTTTAAACGGCTTGATGAAGAAATCCAAATATTCTTCCTCGAAGAATTTTTTATCTACCCCGAAGGTATGGGTCCCCACAATTTGCACTCGAAGTGAATCCCGTCTATGTTTAAAAAAAAATAACTTTATTTTTATTATTTTTTGTTACCTGTTTTTTTAAAGACAGAGTTTTCAAAATACATCTAACCTTTATAGATAAGACCTCAGAGATTACTCAGCAAATACACTGGAAAGAAGGAAGGGAAGGCAGTAACAGCAGTAATTTACAACCTTTCACAGAACAAGAGTGTGAAAAGAAGTGAACTGTAATAGTTATAATAATAATAATAATAATCTTTATTTCTACAAGTACATGATACAACTTATACAGACCATAGCTAACATCAGTGACATACTGTATAGAAAGTCTCTGGTTATATTGAAACTGGAAATAAATGGTATAAAATAACGACACAATGGAAAAATAAACACATAAGCAGTATAATGTGATCCTTTATTGACAACGTTTCGCCCACACAGTGGGCTTTATCAAGTCACAAACATCTGACAAGATGAAGAATTAGACATGTGCAACATCTGGGTATCTTTATTGTAGACGTTTCGTCATCCAGTGACTTTATCAATACAAATTCAAGGACATATTTAGAAAACAGTAGAAATATATACAAAAAATGAGGTGATCAGTCCCTCAGCCTTGGAGTTAGTGAAGAGTACCGTAGTCTTGAGAAGTCTGAAGTAAAGGCATGAAGATTGGCGCTTATATACTGGCGTCATGTGAGGGACGTGTTGCAGACATTTAATAAATGCTTATGATGGTTGAGTTAGAAAGCTTGATTTTAACCTCTGGAATTTTGTATAGGGAATCGGGGTCGTCCACAGGGTCGGGGACCGAGGACAGTCATTTCTGGGACCTTAGGTGCTCCAACGAACACTTTAATCTGATTAATGTGGTAGACTTTACCCGCGTTGCTAAAATACACACAAAAAAAACTTAATTGATAAATCTTTTAAAATTAGTAGAGATACTTTTTACAACTCAAAAAAGGACAATTTCATTCAAGTAAAAATATGTTGGTTCTCCCTTACCATGAAAACTTTCTTGATATGAAGCTCCTTTAGAGAGAAACGTTGTCACAATAAAATGTCACATTAGTGGCACTGTGTCCTTTTACCTGTGTTTTAAAGACACCATTGTGATGAGGGATACTATTTTCTTTCTTAGTTTTAAAATGTCATTATTTGCTTAACAGTCTTCAGAATTTAAGCAAAATATACATATGACAGTTATATCAGAGTGAGTCGCTAGTCTGGGCGATGAAGCAGCTGGTCAAGTCAACACATGATGAAGCAGCTGGTCAAGTCAACACATGATGAAGCAGCTGGTCAAGTCAACACATGATGAAGCAGCTGGTCAAGTCAACACATGATGAAGCAGCTGGTCAAGTCAACACATGATGAAGCAGCTGGTCAAGTCAACACATGATGAAGCAGCTGGTCAAGTCAACACATGATGAAGCAGCTGGTCAAGTCAACACATGATGAAGCAGCTGGTCAAGTCAACACATGATGAAGCAGCTGGTCAAGTCAACACATGATGAAGCAGCTGGTCAAGTCAACACATGATGAAGCAGCTGGTCAAGTCAACACATGATGAAGCAGCTGGTCAAGTCAACACATGATGAAGCAGCTGGTCAAGTCAACACATGATGAAGCAGCTGGTCAAGTCAACACATGATGAAGCAGCTGGTCAAGTCAACACATGATGAAGCAGCTGGTCAAGTCAACACATGATGAAGCAGCTGGTCAAGTCAACACATGATGAAGCAGCTGGTCAAGTCAACACATGATGAAGCAGCTGGTCAAGTCAACACATGATGAAGCAGCTGGTCAAGTCAACACATGATGAAGCAGCTGGTCAAGTCAACACATGATGAAGCAGCTGGTCAAGTCAACACATGATGAAGCAGCTGGTCAAGTCAACACATGATGAAGCAGCTGGTCAAGTCAACACATGATGAAGCAGCTGGTCAAGTCAACACATGATGAAGCAGCTGGTCAAGTCAACACATGATGAAGCAGCTGGTCAAGTCAACACATGATGAAGCAGCTGGTCAAGTCAACACATGATGAAGCAGCTGGTCAAGTCAACACATGATGAAGCAGCTGGTCAAGTCAACACATGATGCACTGGGAACACTTTGGTGTGGATAAATTACACACCTGTGCAACACTTGGGTATCTTTACTGTGGAAACATTTCGCCCCACAGTGGAAGCTTCATCAGTCCAATACAAAGACTGATGGACTGATTGCATCGACTCCAAGCTAAGGGACTGAATATCTCAAACTGTTTCTGATCTTCACCATTCTTCTTTGTGTTGGACTGATGAAGCCAGTGTGTGGCGAAATGTTTTCACAAGTTACCAAAGTGTTGAACATGTGTCTAATTGACCAACTTGTTGGTTCTCTGAATTATTTATCTACATTTGTGGCATCCTGTGGGCATTACGTAGCGTGAGGGGACGGCTCTAGCTCCAGCCCTGAGGAAGTCAGCACGACACGGGTAGCTTATGCAGTAATTGGCTTAGGAGACATGGGTACGAGACATTCTGAAAGGCTTATTCATAAGAGACATTAGCGTGGAAAGGTCAGGTGAGGCAGCGTGGATGTGAGTTCACTCTAAGGAAGCCTCTGCTACAGTCCTGAGAGATCAGATTATAGAAGCCTCACTTATTCACTCACGAGCTGTTGAACCCCTGCGATGGAAATAGAATAAATACCTCTTAGTGTTATGTGTTCACCCAGTGCTTAACATTTTATGATACTCTCGTTCCTATGTCATTTTTTCCTAAATGGAGTTTCTCTCCTCTAGCTAGTGAATTATCGTTGAGAATATACTGACATAAAAATATGAGCTTATTCACGTTCCCTTTTAAATATCATCGTACATTATCGGTCTAAACTTACCTATTGGAAGTACTTCTCTAGGTCCAACGTGTGTCTGCCTGGACCTAGAGAAGAAAGTGGATGGTGGCAACAAGAGGTTATAAAGGAATGATACGATGGATGAACACTTGGTGTGTAAATTTCTTAGGTTGGTGACTATACTTACAGAGGATGAACATACAGGTTTAGTCAGAATTGACTAAGATATCCCAGCGAGGGAAGGACGAACCAGCAAGACTTTATCTGGTCTTTTGTCTAAGTGAACTTGGCATAGGAGAAATTAAATATGAAGAACCCCTATGACTCAGTAACCACACGGTGCCATGTTTAAAACACAGGGTTAGACCTCACATTCACCTGTTTCAATAGAGGCAGCGTCTTGCCGCCCCCCGCCAAGACGTCGATACCACTGAACAGATCATCTTAGGACAAAAAACTACATCAAGTGATTTTCTTCTGACGAATAAATTAAGAGCAACAGATAACAGACACAGCCATAATGGATGCTAGAATTTAACGTACATAAATACAGTGTATTAGAAATTTATGTTCTTATAAACAGGTCCGATAAGATTATAGAAAACGAGATAAATTCTTAAAAAAAACGAAAGATTTTGGGGGAATATTTACAGTTTATTACAGAAAAACAAAAAATGCGATACTCTTTAAACAATATCAAACTTCTCAACGGCTTGTATAAACATTTATTGGTTATAGGCGGCATCAGAAGAGTTGAAAGTAGACAGTGGAATTTTTCAAATGCCCCGGCATGATAGTGGCTTTATCTGTACTTAATAAATCAAAATTGTAATCACACATTGTAAACATTGCAAAGAAATAAAATCTTTATCTTCAGGGTTTCAATTATGATTGTCCTAAATTTCATCTTTCATGTAAATGTATTCGAATCTGCTGCAAGTGATCAATGTATACAGCAATATTATAAACTTTGGCTGTGGTGCTGGTCAAGCTGATGACTCAGCAGCACAAACACCAGGGTGCTGGTCAAGCTGATGACTCAGCAGCATGAGCACCAAGTGCTGGTTAAGCTGATGATACACAGCAACACAAGCACCGGGGTGCTGCACGAGCACCGGGGTGCTGCACGAGCACCGGGGTGCTGCACGAGCACCGGGGTGCTGCGCGAGCACCGGGGTGCTGCACGAGCACCGGGGTGCTGCGCGAGCACCGGGGTGCTGCGCGAGCACCGGGGTGCTGCACGAGCACCGGGGTGCTGTACGAGCACCGGGGTGCTGCACGAGCACCGGGGTGCTGCACGAGCACCGGGGTGCTGCACGAGCACCGGGGTGCTGCACGAGCACCGGGAAGCGCTGATGACACGACAGGGCGCTACATTGGTCTTTTGGATGGAATGGCGTTTCTCTGTTCGCTGTCATTCTAAAATAGCTGGCTCGTTCCTGGTGCCATGGCTCCGGGAATGCTACTAAATCATTCCTTTGCTCCTGGAAATCGTCGCGGGTGTGACATTCTGCTTTATATTTCAAGACATATAAAGTATTAAGTCATTTACTGATATAATTGCTGTGTTTTCGTAACTTGGGACACAGGAGATGAAGTGAAATTTTAAATATAGGTATAAAAATTCTTAATATTGTAGATGAAAACGAAATGTCGACAGTGTTGTTGTTCGAGGTTTTGTGTGTTGCAGGTTTAACTAGATGATGATGTATGATGCAAGGTGAGAACTCCAGTCAAAAAAAATAATGATGAGAAAATAATGTTATATAGAGAGGATTAAACTACTCTCAGGCACCATCCCTCCTTCCTCTCTCTCTCTCTCTCTCTCTCTCTCTCTCTCTCTCTCTCTCTCTCTCTCTCTCTCTCTCTCTCTCTCTCTCTCTCTCTCTCTCTCTCTCTCTCACACACACACACACACACACACACGTGATGAGGTATCACAGTGGGCGCCTGTGACGAGCGGGGTCCCACAGGGGTCAGTCCTAGGACCAGTGCTATTTTTGGTATATGTGAATGACATGACGGAAGGGATAGACTCAGAAGTGTCCCTGTTCGCAGGTGATGTGAAGTTAATGAGGAGAATTAAATCAGATGAGGATCAGGCAGGACTACAAAGAGACCTGAACAGGCTGGACACGTGGTCCAGCAACTGGCTTCTCGAATTTAACCCTGCCAAATGCAAAGTCATGAAGATCGGGGAAGGTAAAAGAAGACCGCAGACAGAGTATAGGCTAGGTGTCCAAAGACTACAAACCTCACTCAAGGAGAAAGATCTTGGGGTAAGTATAACACCAAGCACGTCTCCGGAAGCACACATCAACCAGATAACTAGTGCAGCATATGGGCGCCTAGCAAACCTGAGAATAGCGTTCCGATACCTTAGTAAGGAATCGTTCAAGACACTGTACACTGTGTACGTCAGGACCATACTGGAGTATGCAGTACCAGTTTGGAACCCACACCTGGTCAAGCACGTCAAGAAATTAGAAAAAGTGCAAAGGTTTGCAACAAGGTTAGTTCCGGAGCTAAGGGGAATGTCCTATGAAGAAAGGTTAATTAAGGGAAATCGGCATGACGACACTGTAGGACAGGAGGGTTAGGGAAAACATGATAACGACATACAAAATACTGCGTGGAATATATATGGTGTACAGAGACAGGATGTTCCAGAGAGGAGACACAGAAACAAGGGGTCACAATTGGAAGTTGAAGACTCAGACGAGTCAAAGGGATGTTAGGAAGTATTTCTTCAGTCATAGAGTTGTCAGGAAGTGGAATAGTCTAGAAGTGATGTAGTGGAGGCAGGAACCATACATAGCTTTAAGACGAGGTATGATAAAGCTCATGGAGCAGGGAGAGAGAGGACCTAGTAGCGGTCAGTGAAGACGCGGAGTCAGGAGCTAAGTTTCGACCCTTGCAGCCATAATTAGGTGAGTACACACACACACAGGTGATCAGGTGTGTATATGCAGGAAATCAGCCATCATACTTGTATGAGTCATGTGGAGTGCTAGAAATAAATGGCGCGAAACTGAAAAGTTTAGAAGACAGTTGTTGACAGGATCCTTATTGTGACTTTTCACCTATGTAACAAGCTGCATACTGTAGGTATATACAGTAAACTCGACTATTGTAGAAGTCTGTTTCATAGGCAAATTGTTTCAATAAAGTTCTTTCTCCACACTCTGAGTGCTGAATGAAGTCTGAGTGAGAGCACAGGAGAGGTGGCTACACTCACAACTCGTAGAGAACAAACTGAACGAGACCAGGAAGCCTGGGGATTGCTCCCTAACCCTCGTGTGATGAATAAAAAAACAAAGGTATACAGATTAGAGGACGGTATGTTAGAGAAGGTCGCAAGTTTGTGTGCGTGTGAAGTGAATGACGCATAAAACGCTCAGAGGAAATGGAGTTGCATTATTTGTGGAGCCTCTTAAGGTGGTGGCAGATGTGGCCACAACAAAGTCCTGGCGACGTTAAGGGGAGAGTTAACATATTGTTACGGCAGTAACATGGCCAGATAAACTCACCATAAAGTGGTGAGGAATTTGCAATAAGCGGTTCATCACTGTTGTCATCTCTGGTACAGCTAAGTCCTCTATAAACAACGAGAACTTTAATCAATGTCATTTCTACCACTGACGGATAAATTAACGTTTATGATAATTTATTATCGTCGACGATCTCGAAAACTTTATCAGCTCGAGCGTGTAGCTAATTAACTACATCAGTTTGACTGACTTATACCATGTTGAAGAATCGACTTCACAATGAATGATGAACTTGTAAATTATACTTAAATTTCATGGCAGATGTTGACGGTGCATCGGCTTCTTATTTTCTCCTCTTGATTCTTGACAATCTGAAGCAAATATTATATGCCAGTAAAGACAGAAAATAACACACACACGGTTTCAGGTAAGTTTTATGACAAGATAACAGACATAAGACACGAGAGAGGGGGTGGATAGACTGCATTTTCTTTGACTGCTAGAAAACCTTTGACACAGTTCCTCATACGAGGTAAATGCAAAAGCTAGAGGATCAGGCACGCATAACAGGAAAGGCACTGCAATGTATCAGGGAATATCTGACAGGGAGGCAACAACGAATCATGGTACGTGACGAGGTGTCAGAGTGGGCGTCTGTGACGAGCGGGGTTCCACAGGGGTCAGTCCTATAACCTGTGCTGTTTTTACTATTTGTGAATGACATAACGGAGGGGATAGACTCAGAAGTGTCCCTGTTTGCAGATGATGTGAAGTTAATGAGGAGAATTAAATTGGTCGAGGATCAGGCAGGACTACAAAGAGACCTGGACAGGCTTCAAGTCTGGTCTAGCAACTGGCTTCTTGAATTTAACCCCGCCAAATGCAAAGTCATGAAGATCGGGGAAGGGCAAAGAAGACCGCGGACAGGTGGCCAAAGATTGCAAACCTCACTCAAGGAAAAAGATCTTGGGTTAGTATAATACTGAGCACATCTCCTGAGGCACACATCAATCAGATAACTGCTGCTGTATCATACGGGCGTCTGGCAAACCTAAGAATAGCGTTCCGATACCTCAGTAAGGAATCATTCAAGACTCTGTACACTATTTACGTCAGGCCCATACTGGAGTATGCAGCACCAGTTTGGAACCCACACCTGGTCAAGCACGTCAAGAAATTAGAGAAAGTGCAAAGGTTTGCAACGAGCCTAGTCCCAGAGCTAAGGGGATTGTCCTACGAAGAAAGGTTAAGGGAAATCGGCCTGACGACACTGGAGAACAGGAGGATTAGGGTAGACATGATAACGACATATAAAATACTGCGAGGAATTGACAAGGTGGACAAAGACAGGATGTTCCAAAGATGGGATACAGGAACAAGGGGTCACAGTTGGAAGCTGAAGACTCATATGAGTCAAAGGGATGTTAGGAAGTATTTCTTCAGTCATAGAGTTGTCAAGAAGTGGAATAGTCTAGAAAGTGACATAGTGGAGGCAGGAACCATGCATAGTTTTAAGACGACTTTTGATAAAGCTCATGGAGCAGGGAGAGAGAGGACCCAGTAGCAATTGGTGAAGAGGCTGGGCCAGGAGTTATGAATCGACCCTTGCAACCACAAATAGATGACTACACACACACACTTTCCCCTGCTCCCTTCCCTACTCCCCTGATCCCCCCTCTCTCCCCCTCCTTCTCCCCCTCTCCCTCTCCCATTCTCTCTCCACCTCTGCTTCTCCCTACTCCTTTGTCTCCTCATATTCTCCCTCCCCACCTCTCTTCCATTTCCCCACTGTCTCCAGTTTCTTCTTTCCCTCCCTCCACCCCCACACAAACACTCGGGCAATAACACCAAAAAACAACCACACAGAAATACATAGTTTTTCACTCTGTGGCATCTTAAAAAAAATGGGGTGCCAGAGAGCAGGACGGAAAACCAGGGGAAGTGGAATAGTCAGGAAGTGATATAGCCTAGAAAGTGACGTAGTGAAGGCAGGAACCATACATAGTTTTAAGACGAGGTTTTATAAAGCTCATGGAGCAGGGAGAGAGAGGACCTAGTAGGCATCAGTGAAGAGGCGGGGCCAGGAGTTATGACTCGACCCCAGCAACCACAAATAGGCGAGTACACACACACACACACACACACACACACACACACACATAGTCAAATTGATTTTCAAGTCACAAATGTCACTCATCAGGGTCCTGCATGAGAAAGCACAACTAAGGATCTAAAGACGACAATTTTGTCAAACGTGATGAAGGCGGAAGAGAAAATGGAAGCAAATTTCGTACAAAAAATCAAAATAATGAAAATATGGAGATGAGGATGGAGGAAGTGAAGCCCAGGAGCTGGAGCTGGACTCGGTTAAACACAGATAGGCGGGTATAGCTTCATACACGGAGCACTTGTTCAAGTGAAAACAAATTACCCAGCTTTCTCTTGATCCAGTAAGCATGGCGATATACGAATTCTACAAGGTCTCTCCCGTGGCCCCCTCTGTCTGATCTGACCTTTACTCTGCAACCTCTTCTTGTCTGTACCCCTCTCTCTCTCTCTCTCTCTCTCTCTCTCTCTCTCTCTCTTCCCTCTCCTTCTCCCTCCTCTTCCTTTCCTCTTCTCCCTCTCTCTCTCTCTCTCTCTCTCTCTCTCTCTCTCTCTCTCTCTCTCTCTCTCTCTCTCTCTCTCTGCAACGCTTCTCTCCATCTACAAGTATATGAACAATTCTCAACCCTCCATCAAACACAATAATCAACTCTTCCAGGGATGGTAGGTCAGGGTCGATCTATTAAAGACCTGAGTCCAGTGGTGGTCCTTCTGGTACCAGTTTTCCTTATGGTTCTGGTGGTTCTGGTTTTGGTCGTGGTGGTCCTAGTAGTAGTCCTAGAGGTGTTGGTCGTCCCAATTGTGGTGCTATTGATCTTGGTATTCGTGAGAGTGCTAGTAGTGCACTGGCGGGCGTTGTTGTGGTTCTAGTGATATACACATTATTAACTTCGTAAATAAGATAAGATTTGTTGGGATTTTTAACCCGGAGGGTTAGCCACCTAGAATAACCTAAGAAAGTCATTGCGTCATCGAGGACTGTCTGTCTTATTTCTCCTGTGATCCTTCAATTTTGTCCCCCAGGATGCGACCCACACTAGTCGCCTAACACCCAGGTATCTACTAACTGCTAAGTGGACAGGGACAGCAGTTGTAAGGAAACACGCCCAGTGTTTCCACCCATGCAGGGGATTGAATCAAGGACACAGTGTGCGAGGCGAGAGCGTTGTCAACCGAGCCACAGGATTCTTAATTAAGATCCAGAGGCTTTTGTTTCTCAGGTTACCTGCCGTTCTACCTATTACCTTTACTTCTCAATAACTATTTTTTCAGCCTTAATCTTCTTCCACATCCCTCACTTCTTACATTACAATGTAAAGATTCAAATAAATGATTTTTATATTTATTGTAACCTGTGTTTGAACCTTACGTAAGAAAAAAAAACAGTTTTTATAGGGGAGCACTAATCCGTACGTGTTGTAGAGCGCCTGAAGAAATATCCTGCAAGGAGAGGGAAGGATTGGCCCAGTTCTTCGGAGCACGAGCCCCTTACCGACATCAAAGCATCTACCCTGAGGGACTATAGGAATAAAATTCTTGTCACCTTCCCTGACTAGCGGGGGTCACTCTTTAAAACACTTAGTCATACCACCACCTGAGCACCAACGGGGTAAAGAAAGCAGTCTGCTCCTTCATGGCTTTCACCCAACTCACGACTCGTCTCCCACCGTGGCAGGGTAACCCCAAAAAAAGAAGGAACACTTTCACCATCATTCATTCCATTACTGTCTTGCCAGAGGCATGCCGATACTACAGTTAAGATGCCACTCCAAGCAGCACGCATCCCCACATCGCCTTCAGAGTGCAGGCACTGTACTTCCCACCTCCAGAATTCAAGTTTGGCTAACCCGCTTTCCTGAATCTCTTCATAAATGTCAACACAGTGCACATAACCTTAAAATCCTTAAAACTTACATGGTGTTTTACACAGTGGCACTTGGCGTACTTCTCCGCCAAGCTGAAACTCATCAACGGACGTACGCTACAAAAGAGAAAGAAGCCTTAACTATGTTGTTGGCACTGGAACATTTCGAGGTTACCTGGACGCCTCGCATTATACAACAAGTCTAACGTGACTATACAACACCCTATTTTTGTTAATACTGTAAATAAGGAAATGCGCGACTGGCATGTTGAGCATCACGATTTCAAACCATGAACTTCAGAATTCAGCATATTTCAAAAAGAACCTCATAGCTGATGCCCTCTCCAGCTGTTAATCAATTAGTTAGCTAGGTGGTAGGATATATCAATGATATGTATATGCGTATGAAAGCTTTTTTTTAACCCATGTGAGGTGGGTTTGTTGAGGGTACACCTTGCTAGTATCCGCACACGTCTTGGACCTACACTAGCTCTGCTGTTTCCTGTCTCCTCTTAGTAATGGTTCCTCGGGTTAAGAAGCTGGTCCATTTCAGTTATGAATTAGATTAACCTACAAATCTTTTCTCGAACACTGTTAATTGAGGTGGATGGTGGAGGGGGAATGGCGGTCCATTTACTATTCAATTTTGGTCTTGGTGGTATGAAATTCTAGTGACAATCACGATGAACCTCGATATTACAACAGTGCTCTGGGTGGGTGACTGCTTTGAGTTATATTTTAATTATTCCTTTTGTGGTGTACTTCATACAATCACGTTTCTCTATGGTTATGTATGTCGTGCCGAATAGGTAAAACTTGCGATTTTGGCTCAAATAGCAATGCTTTTCTTGCCGAATAAGTAGAGCGAAAAATGTATGCAATAATTTCGCAAAAATCATTCTGATCCTAACGAAAAAAATATATTCATTGTGTTTGTTTATTATTAATTTATTGTAAACTTATCTGAAATATATTTAGTTGGATTGGGCTAAATTAAACTTCTCGTGTTATAATAAGGTTAGGTAACTTTTCTAAGGTTCTTTTGGTACAAAATTATTAATTTTTACAATAAAATAAATGAAAAAAAATATTTTAGAAAGGACTTAATTTTAAATTTCTTGCTAATTGACCAATTTTACCTATTCGGCACGACATGCATATGGTTGGGCATAACGGAGGTAATAATAGCCGTAAAGAGCAAAAAGGCACAATACCGTGACTGGAACAATACACGAATAACCCGCACATAGGATTGAGAATGGTCCAAGTCGGACCGAAACGTCGTCGTAAGCTCTCTCCTATGTGTGCTTTTTTTGTGTTAAACAGTAGCCATACTGAGTGGCTAGTAATTCTGACCTGGGGTATTGCCCATTAAATGCACTAGCGTTTGACTGTGTCAGTTTAAGTGGCCTCGCAGGGTTAGCTACCTGACTTGACTTATAGGAAAGCCTTGACCCAAGGGAACCAGACTCATCTCACCCAGCGACCAGATTACATTAGCATACAAAACCTTTGGTATTAATTACATTGTTGCAAGTGGTACCTGTCTGTTAAGACAACTGGGTTATTTGTGTATAGTGCAAATACTGCTGAACCTATGGTGGACCCAATGTATTTTAGGCTCAAAAGAAATAATTAGTCTGAATTCTCCTTCCTTTTATCCGTTTAAAGCAAACTATTGCAGTGTTAATGTCTTGCTAGTTCTTGTGAAGCAGCAGCAGCAGCAGCAGCAGCAACAATAGCAACAACAGTATCAACACCACCGTTACCACCCGGGTGCTCGTTTTACCACGCTTCACTGCAGATTCATATTTTATTTTACTCTTACCCGAAAACCGTCTCAGACAGCCCGTGAAATGGTTTTAGGTCATGAAAATAACTTGCAAGTTTGTTTGTGTGTGTGTGTGTGTGTGTGCGAGAGAGAGAGAGAGAGAGAGAGAGAGAGAGAGAGAGAGAGAGTATTAAAAAATCATATTGTGATAAGCTGAATCGTGTGTTTGAGAACTTCTGTAGCCAATGAAAGGCCTAGGTTAAGAATAAGGTGCCTGACTCTCCATGTGATGGGGATGCCTCACATAGCAGGCACATCAAAAGGATTCTTAAGACGTCCTCTGCGCGCTGGTTCACCTGTTAAAGACATTCCATACAGTCACCTTTAGTCGTCGTCTCCTATTCCAGCGCCTCTGCGTTGCAGCATTTGGCTCTGTAATTAGAAACTGTATTTGGATCTTTGGTGTTCATTAAGACTGTATTTCAAATTTGTCAGGAACTTATGAGGCATTTTTTCAGAAGCCTATTGATAAGACGCTGCAGTGATGAGTAGTCCTTCAATATGTCGTAGTACTGGGGACTACTTGAAGCTGGTAACACTACCCGATTCGTTGTGATGGAACGACGTGTCGGATTGCAGAGTGACATGTATAGTCCCAAGCCATTCACTTGCCATCTGCCATGGGTAATATGATCACTCCTTCTGGACATATATGTCTGGCATCATGCATGTATACTTGAGAATGTCACAACTTGGTCTTCTCTTAAAAAAACTTTAAAATAGACGATTAAGTTCAAATTTTGTCTTCTTATGCACTCCGAATTTTCTGCGGGATTAGGCGCGGGCCCAGGGATGAATTACGAGAGGTTAATAAGAGGGCGTCTGCAAGAAATATTTTGCTTTTCCTTATTATGTTCCCAAACATTAGTGAGGTAATTTGCTAAAAAGGTTATCTAAGACTGTTCGCAGTCATCAGTGGAAGCTGGTCTTAATGGAAAGAATGCTAAAAATACTCAGCTGCATGAAGCCTTCAGTGAAATAAATGCCGTGAAATCCCTAGGGAGTTTCTGAAGCCCTCTGAGTGAATGTTCTCCCCTCGGGGACCTTCGCTTCGGTTCACGAGGACCGGAGTGCAGATCTTTCGATGTGTCCTTGCAAAAATCCTACTGTGACTTGATAACATTGGTCATCTACTAAGGCAAGACTGAGTGCATTTTAGTTATAGCTTCAGAAGACAGCGTATTTACCTAGTCTCTGGCTCTGGAATAAGTGTGGACACCTCAGAAAATAGGTTAGAAAGTACACAAATAACCCACTCATAGGAGACAGGAGCCTATGACGACGTTTCTGTCGGGCCGAAACGTCGGCATAAGCTTCTTTCTCGTATGAGAGGGTTATTTGTGCATTGTTCCAGTCACAGTATTGTGCCTTTTTGTTCTTTATGAAAAACTATGATACATCGCTAAAAATCAGATCACTTATTGTCTTTAATTAAACCACGGTTTTTTTTCTTACCATACTGACTTCAGACAATCCCGCTTCAGCTTTCTCTTCCCATTAATAAACTATGGTTAACTGGGACCAAGTCTACAGTCTCCGTAGAAGAAAATCGTTGGAAAGACAAGCAAATAAATAGTTTGCTGTTGATTGTGTACCAAGCATAAAAAAAAAAAAACGTTGTGAAAGCAAAATATCAGAAGACCATATATTAATGTTTCGTATTTTCTTAGTTTCCAGGTAAAGCTCATAAAACTTTTTGTGTATTTATATATTCTTTTCCAAATTTTATTCTTTTTTACCTCAAACTTTTTTTTTTTTATATATATTCAGCTATGGGAACCTCAGATCAAGATCAAATATGTCCGGAAATTTTACCTCACTGACGAAGCTGCACCAGTTATGTTGAAAATTAGGGTAAAAAAATGGGAGTGGTTCGATACTCCTTTATCTTTATTAAACAGTAAGTAGGGATTCGCTGTTGAATAAAAATTGCGTCAAGTCTCGGTCATTGAATTTCTTGACGTGAGAAGCTGGCGAGCTTCCCGATCACTTGACTCCATGGATTCTGAGTGTGCGTGTGGAAGTGACTCCTGAATTGGTCTCTCTCATCCAGAGTTCCCTTACTGCCTTTCAAGTAGCATGTTCTTATCCAATACTTATTTTACCTTACACACACACACACACACACACACACACACACACACACACACACACACACACACGCCAGGAGCTTTGACTCGACCCCTGCAACCACAACTAGGTGAGTATACACACATACACACACATACACACACACACACATGTGCATGTGAATGTATATGTGAATGACATAACGGAAGGGATAGACTCAGAAGTGTCCCTGTTTGCAGATGATGTGAAGTTAATGAGAAGAATTAAATCAGTCGAGGATCAGGCAGGACTACAAAGAGACCTGGACAGGCTACAAGCCTGGTCCAGTAACTGGCTCCTTGAATTTAACCCTGCCAAATGTAAAGTCATGAAGATCGGGGAAGGGCAAAGAAGACCGCAGACAGAGTATAGTCTAGGTGGCCAAAGACTTCAAACCTCACTCAAGAAAAAAGATCTTGGGGTGAGTATAATACCGAGCACATCTCCTGAGGCACACATCAATCAGATAACTGCTGCAGCATACGGGCGGCTGGCAAACCTAAGAATAGCGTTCCAATACCTCACTAAGGAATCATTCAAGACTCTGTACACCATATACGTCAGGCCCATACTGGAACCCACACCTGGTCAAGCACGTCAAGAAATTAGAGAAAGTGCACTAGAGGACAGGAGGGTTAGGGGAGCCATGATAACGACATATAAAATACTGCGAGGAATAGAGAAGGTGGACAGAGCCAAGATGTTCCAGAGAGGGGACACAGAAACAAGGGGTCACAATTGGAAGTTGAAGACTCCTATGAGTCAAAGGGATGTTAGGAAGTATTTCTTCAGTCATAGAGTTGTCAGGAAGTGGAATAGCCTAGAAAGTGACGTAGTGGAGGCAGGAACCATACATAGTTTTAAGACGAGGTTTGATAAAGCTCATGGAGCAGGGAGAGAGAGGACCTAGTAGCAATCAGTGAAGAGGCGGGGCCAGGAGCTATGAATCGACCCCTGCAACCACAAATAGGTGAGTACACACACACACACACACACACACACACACACACGAGCGGGGCCAGGAGCTGCCTCGATCCCTGCAACAACACCTAGGTGAGTACATACACACACATACAACAGGCCTAGTGTCTAATCGACATGTGCCTAGGACAAAATGGTAACTAACACACACACACACACACACACATACACACACGGGGCCAGGAGCTGAGTCTTGACCCCTGCAACCACAATTAGGTGAGTACACACACACACACACACACACACACCCTCACACTCACCTCAACTAGGTGAGTACACACACACACGCGTGCGTGTGTGTGTGAAAGTGAGGAAAAGTGAGTGCTTTTAGAGGTGTTACAAAGAAGAATCTAGTACATATCATTTTTAGGCTCCTAAGTGACGTAATTTTTCAGTTAGTGGAAAAAACCTGAGGTGAATAAGTGAGGTTTAGTGGGTTTTCAGTTGACCATCATGTCCTTGGTGAGTTGGGCGATGTCTCAGCGTGGCAGCAATACTGCAACCTCCTGCTTTCTGTGCCACTTTCTTTATTATTGCGATAACTTAATCTTTCTAGACACCGACTTTCGTAAATATTAGGGTGTGTGTGATGTTCATTTGTTCTTCCGTCCAATCCATTAAATGTCCTGTGTCCCTGTGGACCACGCAAAAGTTACGAAGATCATTGCTACTGAACATAAGTGTGTTCATTAATGCTAGCCTGTCTTCATTACGAATTTTCTTTCAGTGATCCTACGAGATCGTGCAGACATCGGCGGCAAATGTAGGTTAGGGTGCCCTGGGTCGCTATCTAGCGAGTTCTTTGAAGGGCGTGGAAGATATAGTTGTCATGTGGATGTTGCTTAAAGCCCGTGACGGTGTTGTATTACTGGCTTCACTTGTGCTTGCAAGTAGCACATTCTTCTTGGTGGAGCGCCATTAGATGTTTTGCAAAGGATGGCATCGCCCTCTATCTGCAGTCTTGCATAAAGAAGTCAGTATGTAGGTGCACATCTCAAGGGAAATAGGAATAAAAACGTGGAAAGCCGCTAAAAGAAACCTATTATTACAACGTTTGGTTCGTGTATTGTGATGTGAGTAATAGTGTATCAGACCGTCCTGGTTGGTAGATTTACTGTATTCTTTGAGTTAGTCGCTGTCTGGGATCTGCTGAAAAGGACGTTCGGGTATGAGAGCCGTTTGTCCCTCCAGGGTAAACTTAACAGTGGCTTCCACTGTGTTGATCTCATCCAAGAGGACGTGTATGATGAAAAGTTTTGAGTACCACTATATCATGTACTAGGTTATGGTACTAGAAATGTCAGCCCTGAATCCTTCTCTTTCTTCTGTTTTCAAATTCTGCATGTGTATGCTTGCCAACCTTGTTGGAGACAGCTGACTTCATGCTTAAAACGATTACAATTGACGCTAAATCAGCTATTTCTATGAATTCTTGATGTTGGATTGTTAGACTGGATCCACTACTAAACTTCTAAGTATGCTTAATAATGGAGTCAGCAGGGACATTCGTGAAGAGGATGGTGGCAGGTAATGTGTACTTACCTAATTGTGGTTGCAGGGGTCGATTCACAGCTCTTGATATATATATATATATATATATATATATATATATATATATATATATATATATATATATATATATATATATATATATCCAATGTATAATATTGAGCTACATTCAGTCATTTGTAACCATGAGCTTTCATTTGATCTTTTGATTTGATTCCTCGAATATATATTTGATTTGATGTCAGTCAGGCGAGGAACGAACGATGGTTGATGGAGTGATGTCATTCAGTGAGGAACAGCACAAGTGAGGCTGGTGATGGCTGCCCGTCGTGTGGTGTAATAATTCTCTTTTAGCTGTCAGGGAACCCCAATAACACTGGACTTGTTTGATGGTTCTGGGTGAATATTACTGTAATATTTTTTCATGAAGCAATGAACTCATGCGGGTCATTCAGTGTAAGAAGCACTGGAGGCTCGAACCTCCAGCCCGGAATGTTTTAGGTGAGAAAAGGCTCAAGTAGAGCTCCTTGGGCGTTTCTGTGAAATATCCAGAAGCTGGACTCAGAAGCAGGACATGTAGCAGAAAAGTCCGTTTCACCACAGTCCCAGTAGTTACACCCTCACGCCAGTCCCAGTAGTTACACCCTCACGCCAGTCCCAGTAGTTACACCCTCACGCCAGTCCCAGTAGTTACACCCTCACGCCAGTCCCAGTAGTTACACCCTCACGCCAGTCCCAGTAGTTACACCCTCACGCCAGTCCCAGTAGTTACACCCTCACGCCAGTCCCACTAGTTACACCCTTACGCCAGTCCCAGTAGTTACACCCTCACGCCAGTCCCAGTAGTTACACCCTCACGCCAGCCCCACTAGTTACACCCTCACGCCAGTCCCAGTAGTTACACCCTCACACCAATCCCAGTAGTTACACCCTGACACCAGTCACAGTAGTTACACCCTCACGCCAGTCCCAGTAGTTACACCCACACGCCAGTCCCACTAGTTACACCCTCACGCCAGTCCCAGTAGTTACACCCTCACGCCAGTCCCAGTAGTTACACCCTCACATCAGTCCCACTAGTTACACCCTCACGCCAGTCCCAGTAGTTACACCCTCACATCAATCCCAGTAGTTACACCCTCACATCAGTCCCAGTAATTACACCTTGACACCAGTCCCAGTAGTTACACCCTCACGCCAGTCCCAGTAGTTACACCCTCACGCCAGTCCCAGTAGTTACACCCTCACGCCAGCCCCAGTAGTTACACCCTCACACCAGTCCCAGTAGTTACACCTTGACACCAGTCCCAGTAGTTACACCCTCACGCCAGTCCCACTAGTTACACCCTCACGCCAGTCCCAGTAGTTACACCCTCACGCCAGTCCCACTAGTTACACCCTCACGCCAGTCCCAGTAGTTACACCCTCACGCCAGTCCCAGTAGTTACACCCTCACGCCAGTCCCAGTAGTTACACCCTCACATCAGTCCCACTAGTTACACCCTCACGCCAGTCCCAGTAGTTACACCCTCACGCCAGTCCCAGTAGTTACACCCTCACGCCAGTCCCACTAGTTACACCCTCACGCCAGTCCCAGTAGTTACACCCTCACATCAGTCCCACTAGTTACACCCTCACGCCAGTCCCAGTAGTTACACCCTCACGCCAGTCCCAGTAGTTACACCCTCACATCAGTCCCAGTAGTTACACCCTCACATCAGTCTCAGTAGTTACACCCTCACATCAGTCCCAGTAGTTACACCTTGACATCAGTCCCAGTAGTTACACCTTCACCCCAGTCCCATTTGTGTATTCTTTGCAGGAAGTGTAACTACCCGTCGCATCCCGCTCTCTTTCTCTCTTTCTTCGTTCATTACTTATCTGTCCTTCTCGTTGCTTCCTTCATTCCCCTTCTCATTATGGAATTGCAAGGAAAGTAATTGCACTATCGGAAAAGCAATTTAATTTTTTTATAATCTCTGGTTTTTTCTCCTTTTGTCTCTTTGTCTCTGTCTGTCTCTGTCGCTCTCTCTCTCTCTCTCTCTCTCTCTCTCTCTCTCTCTCTCTCTCTCTCTCTCTCTCTCTCTCTCTCTCTCTCTCTCTCTCTCTCTCTCTCTAACAACCAGCCCATCAGGTATTTGAATTTTAGAGAAACGTGAGCCAGGTTAGTATCAATATTAGTCTCTGATCTCAGGTTCAGACTATTGGAGTGACTACCAAACACAGGGACTAAATTTCACGGGAGTTTGTAGTTTGCCTAATGTATAGAGCTGAATGTCACAGTGTTTTTTTGCAGTATAGTTGATGTATATAGCCTCGGGAATCAGCTGATCCACACAGATGATTTTCACGTGGGTTCAATTTACGCGGCTACCATCAGAGCTCATTCTGTGAATGACGTGTTCAGACTGTGAGGCGCAGCATGTTATACATATTGTGGTAAGTAGGTATCTTTATTCCGAAACCTTTCGCCTACACAGTAGGCTTCTTCAGTCGAGTACAGAAAAGTTAGCAGAAGCAGAAGAGATGTGAAGACGATGTCATCAGTCCTTCAGCCTTGAAGACGTAGTTTTGAGGTGGTCAGTCCCTCAGCCTGGAGAAGAGATTTTGTTCCATAGTCTGAAACATATGTAATGCAAAAATCGAGAACAAGCGACGCAAGATGCAAAATACCCCCCTTCCCAATCTCCCTCGAGATTGTTTTGAATATTATTGTAATTTTTAAAAGACAGCCTGCCTTCACATATGTTTCATTAGTTCATTTGTTAGGTTTGAAGCCTATCGACGGAACGTGAGTCATTAAGACAGTAGTTAACTCACGAATATTTTTTTCTTCCATTAAATGTTGTTGTACGTAAACTCTCAGTGTGTATACATGAAGAGATGTACACCTTTCATTGTATGTACACCAAGAGATGTATACCTTTCATTGTATGTACACCAAGAGATGTACACCTTTCATTGTATGTACACCAATAGATGTACACCTTTCATTGTATGTACACCAAGAGATGTATACCTTTCATTGTATGTACACCAATAGATGTACACCTTTCATTGTATGTACACCAAGAGATGTATACCTTTCATTGTATGTACACCAAGAAATATACACCTCTCATTGCACATACACAGAGATATAAACCTCTTAGTGTAAGTAAACAAAGAGATATATACATGTCAGTGCAAATCCACCCAGAGATATATATACATATTTGTATATAAAGAGAGATATTCCCGTCTTTGTGTATAACCAGAGATATACAAGTCTCGCTGTAGATACACTTAAAGATATACACATTCTTTGTATATATATATATATATATATATATATATATATATATATATATATATATATATATATAATATATATATATATATATATATATATTTATATTATTATTATAAAAAAATACACATCGGCCGATTCCCACCAAGGCAGGGTGGCCCGAAAAAGAAAAACTTTCATCATCATTCACTCCATCACTGTCTTGCCAGAAGGGTGCTTTACACTACAGTTATAAAACTGCAACATTACCACCCTCCTTCAGAGTGCCGGCACTGTACTTCCCATCTCCAGAACTCAAGTCCGGCCTGCCGGTTTCCCTGAATCCCTTCATAAATGTTACTTTGCTCACACTCCAACAGCACGTCAAGTTTTAAAAAACCATATGCCTCCATTCACTCCTATCAAATACGCTCACACATGCTTGCTGGAAGTCCAAGCCCTCGCACACAAAACTTCCTTTACCCTCCCTCCAACCTTTCCTAGGCCGACCCCTACCCGCCTTCCCTCCACTACAGATTTATACACTCGAAGTCACTCTGTCTCGTTCCATTCTCTCTACATGTCCAAACCACCTCAACAACCCTCCTCAGCTCTCTGGACAATCGTTTTGGTAATCCCGCACCTCCTCCTAATTTCCAAACTCCGAATTCTCTGCATTATATTCACACCACACATTGACCTCAGACATGACATCTCCAATGCCTCCAGCCTTCTCCTCGTTGCAACATTCATCACCCATGCTTCACACCCATATAAGAGCGTTGGTATAACTATACTCTCATACATTCCCTCTTTACTTCCATGGACAAGGTTCTTTGTCTCCACAGACTCCGAAGTGCTCCACTCACCCTTTTCCCTCATCAATTCTATGATTCACCTCATCCTTCATAGACCCATCCGCCGACATGTCCACTCCCAAATATCTGAATACATTCACCTCCTCCATACTCTCTCCCTCCAATCTGATATCCAATCTTTCGTCACCTATTCTTTTGTTATCCTCATCACCTTACTCTTTCCTATATTCACTTTCAATTTTCTTCTTTTACACACCCTACCAAATTCATCCACCAACCTCTGCAGCTTCTCTTCAGAATCTCCCAAAAGCACAGTGTCATCAGCAAAAAGCAACTGTGACAACTCCCACTTTGTATTTGCTTCTTTATCTTTTAGCCCAACACCTCTTGCCAAGACCCTCGCATTCACTTCTCTTACAACCCCATCTATAAATATATTGAACAACCACGGTGACATCACACATCCTTGTCTAAGGCCCACTTTTACTGGGAAATAGTCCCCTTCCCTCCTACACACTCTAACCTGAGCCTCACTATCCTCATAAAAACTCTTCACTGCTTTCAGTAACCTTCCTCCTATTCCATACACCTGCAACATCTGCCACATTGCCCCCTATCTACCCTATCATACGCCTTTTCCAAATCCATAAATGCCACAAAACATCTTTACCCTTATCCAAATACTGTTCACCTATATGTTTCACTGTAAACACTTGGTCTACACACCCCTACCTTTCCTAAAGCCCCCTTGTTCATCTGCTATCCTGCTTTCTGTTTTACTCTTAATTCTTTCAATAATAACTCTACCATACACTTTACCAGGTACACTCAACAGACTTATTCCCCTATAATTTTTGCACTCTCTTTTGTCCCCTTTGCCTTTATACAAAGGAACAATACACGCTCTCTGCCAATCCCTAGGTACCTTACCCTCTTCCATACATTTATTAAACAATAGCACCAACTTAATCCCAACCTGCTTTTAACATTTCTATCTTTATCCCATCAATCCCAGCTGCCTTACCCCTTTCATTCTACCCACTGCCTCACGAACTTTCCCTACACCCACAACTGGCTCTTCCACACTCCTACAAGATGTTATTCCTCCTTGCCCTACACACGAAATCACAGCTTCCTGTCTTCATCAACATTTAACAAATCCTCAAAATATTCTCTCCATCTTCCCGATACCTCTAACTCTCCATTTAATAACTCTCCTCTCCTATTTTTAACTGTCAAATCCATTTGTTCTCTAGGCTTCCTCAACTTATTAATCTCATTCCAAAACTTTTTCTTATTTTCAACAAAATTTGCTGATAACATCTCACCCACTCTCTCATCTGCTCTCTTTTTACATTGCTTCACCACTCTTTAACCTCTCTTTTTCTCTCCATATACTCTTCCCTCCTTGCATCACTTCTACTTTGTAAAAACCTCTCATATGCTAATTTTTTCTCCCTTACTACTCTCTTTACATCATCATTCCACCAATCGCTCCTCTTCCCTCCGCACCCACTCGCCTGTAACCACAAACTTCTGCTGAACACTCTAACACTACATTTTTAAATCTACCCCATACATTTTCGACCCCATTGCCTACACTCTCACTAGCCCATCTATCCTCCAATAGTTGTTTATATCTTACCCTAACTGCCTCCTCTTTTAGTTTATAAACCTTCACCTCTCTTTTACTTACTGATTCTATTTTCCTTGTATCCCATCTACCTTTTACTCCCACTGTAGCTATAACTAAAAAGTGATCTGATATATCTGTAGCCCCTCTTTAAACATGTACATCCTGAAGTCTACTCAACAGTCTTTTATCTACCAATACATAGTCCAACAAACTACTGTCATTACGCCCTACATCATATCTTGTATACTTATTTATCCTCTTTTTCTTAAAATATGTATTACCTATAACTAAACCCCTTTCTATACAAAGTTCAATCAAAGGGCTCCCATTATCATTTACACCTGGCACCCCAAACTTACCTACTACACCCTCTCTGCATGTTTCTCCCACTTTAGCATTTAGGTCCCCTACCACAATTACTCTCTCATTTGGTTCAAAAGTTCCTATACATTCGCTTAACATCTCCCAAAATCTCTCTCTCTCCTCTACACTCCTCTCTTCTCCAGGTGCATACACGCTTATTATGACCCACTTTTCGCATCCGACCCTTATTTTAATCCACATAATCCTTGAATTTACAATTTATATTCCCTCTTTTCCTTCCATAACTGATCCTTCAACATTATTGTTACCCTTCCTTAGCTCTAACTCTCTCAGATACTCCTGACTTAATCCATTTATTTCTCCCCACTGAAACTCGCCTACCCCCTTCAGCTTTGTTTCGCTTAGGGCCAGGACATCCAACTTCTTTTCATTCATAACATCGGCAATCATCTCTTTCTTATCATCCGCACTACATCCACGCACATTCAGACAACCCAATTTTATAAAGTTTTTCTTCTTCTCGTTTTTAGTAGATTTGTACAGGAGAAGGGGTTACTAGCCCATTACTCCCGGCATCTTAGTCGCCTCATACGACACGCATGGCTTACGGAGGAAAGATTCTTTTCCACTTCCCCATGGACAATAGAGAAAATAAAAAGAACAAGAGTTATTAAGAAAGAAGAAAAACCTAGATGTGTGTATGTATATATATGCATGTGTATGCCAGTGTAGTGTGACCTAAAGTGTAAGTAGAAGTAGCTAGATATACCTGTTATCCAGCGTGTTTATGAGACAGAAAAAGACACCAGCAATCCTACCATCATGTAAAACAGTTTCAGGTTTCTGTTTCACAGTCACCTGGCAGGACGGTAGTACCTCCTGGGTGGTTGCTGTCTACCAACCTACTACATATATATATATATATATATATATATATATATATATATATATATATATATATATATATATATATATATATGCCGATACATAGAAGAAGAAATCAGAGGCAGGGAGCAGAGTACATGTTGAATAGAAAATATATGGGATAAGAACCACAGCCCATCATGAAAGAATTTGCCTTGTTGCCTGTGAAGGACTTTATCCAAAGAATTGTATAAAGAGTCCTTGTCTTAAATGGATTAAACTTGATTATCTCCCACTTCCAAGATGCTATATGAGCTCAATAAGTTTAAAGCTTCAGTATAATAAAATAATAATAATAATAATAATAATAATAATAATAATAATAATAATAATAATAATAATAACAGTAATGATACATGGAACACAGTTACACAGATGGATGGGAATATGCTGGGACACATGGTACAGAATATGATGGGTTATAGGGCAGGAAATATACTGGAATACAGGGCACAGAATGTAATGGTTTATAGAAAAGGGAAAATGCTGGGATATGGGGCAGGAAATATCCTGGAATATAGGGCAGGGAGTATGCTGGGATATAGGGCAGACAATCTACTGATATATAAAGGACAAAACATGCTGGGATATAGGGTAGAGAATATACTAGGATATAGAACAGGGAATATACTGGGATATAGAACAGTGAATATGCTGGGATATATGACAGGGAATATACTGGGATATAGAACAGGGAATATACTGGGATATAGAACAGGGAGTATATTGGAATATAGAACATTGAATATACTGGGATATAGGGAAGGTAATATACTGGGTTACTGAACATGGTAACACTGGTGGCAGTGATTCTTCTGTCACTCTGACGACCACTGGAAAAAGTCTACTTTAAATCTAAGTTGAAAATGTTGATCTGAATTATCCGGAGTCTTGAGTTAGGTTAAAATCTGAAACCCAAATACATCTACCAGGAAAAAAGGAAGAAACTTCCTTTTGAAACCTATATAACTTATTTATGAATTAAAAAAAAATAAACTCCATTACTCCAAAATGAAAGATGCGACGATAAAATATTGCAGAACTTAAAAAGATGCTGACAGGAATTATGCTGCATCAAATGAGATTAGATTTCTTTGATCTCGTATCGCGTTTAAAAAAGCGAAATTTGGACGTAATTGGACTTGTAAATTGGGATCAATCTCCCTCTTGTATTAATGCAAATGCGGCCGATTAACGGGGATTTGCGTAACCTCAGGTTTATCATGCTTGTGCTTATTCAGGTCAACGTCCCTATCTTTCTCTCCTGCGTCTTCCACAGCACTTGTGAACATATGTACATGTGTATACAAATGGTCCTGTGGAGTGCCGGGAATCGTACACTTGATATGGTGGTTTGAAGATTGCTAATTCAATATTATTATTTTATTATTATAATTATTATTATTACATTCGTGGGGAGCGCTGAACCCATAAAAGTCATACAGGGCCAAGGGAGTAACAGACAGTCAGATTCGATTCAAGGAAGGGGAGGGGAACCTCAAATTCTTGAAATCAAGAGCCCTTCACCTTGAAGAGGACTATTGCAAGAGATCGTGGGCTCGAATCCCGTCATTGCACTGAAGTGTTAAATTCCTTTCTTGCAATTTTCTTCACATGTACAAATACAAAAATATAACGCTAGTTAATAGCACAAACGAACACACATGGAGACATTAACAAAGAAATTGAGAAGAGTACTAGATATTTCGGCTAATTATTGGTGCCCTCTTCACAGTCTGCAGAAGAAAAAGCTCCGAGGTTAACTTATTCTCTAGGAAAGACAAAATATTTCGCACCAGTTTTCCTCTACATTTCTGCACGCTCGAAACCTCGATATATTCATATATGCTATTTTCGGTTTGTTGAGGTTATTTTAGGTTTCGTTGGGTTAACGTATTTTTACCTATTCTGTAAAATTACCCGAAAATAATAAAAAAAATTAACGTTGCTTGTGGCAGCACGGGATACACTGTACCACAGGACGCTGACGGGATACACTGTACCACAGGACGCTGATGGGATACACTGTACCACAGGACGCTGACGGGATACACTGTACCACAGGACGCTGATGGGATACACTGTACCACAGGACGCTGACGGGATGCACTGTACCACAGGACGCTGACGGGATACACTGTACCACAGGACGCTGATGGGATACACTGTACCACAGGACGCTGACGGGATGCACTGTACCACAGGACGCTGACGGGATACACTGTACCACAGGACGCTGATGGGATACACTGTACCACAGGACGCTGACGGGATACACTGTACCACAGGACGCTGATGGGATACACTGTACCACAGGACGCTGACGGGATACACTGTACCACAGGACGCTGATGGGATACACTGTACCACAGGACGCTGATAGTACGTTTTCTATAAATTTTTCCTTGGATGGGTGGTAGAGGAAGGTCGAAACATCGATAAATTTTCTTGTTTACAGTATTATTTGCTCCGTGTGTGCTCGTTTGTATCAAATGGATGTATTATTGAGATGTGTGTGTAGAACTTAGGTATCGTTATTGACGAAACGCCTCCCGTGCGCAGCCAGCTTCATCAGTCGAAGAGGTGATTACAATTCTGGAGACATTAGAAGAATCGGAGAAGTAATTTGATGTTATCAGTCCCCTCAGCCTTGATAGAAGATGTTCACTCTCTCTTACTGTTCGGTATTTTATATCATAGCATAAATGTATGTTGATGCGGCGCATATTGAACGCGACTTTCTGAGGCGAAATGTTCACGTATTCACTAGGCAAATTTAAGTAAGACTGGGTTAGGATCCTGGCTGGATGAGTGAACACATAGAACCAGTGTCTCAGGTTGGGTCAACGCACTCCTTAGCTGACCTACTTGCCCTCTCAGTGGCTGAGAGTTCGTGCAACACTACGGCAAAGACAGGATGCAAGCGTCCATGCAACATTAACTTGCCATTTTTCACCCCTGCTGTATATGCCTACTGGCATACGCTTATTATTTACTCGCATTCTTGACTAATATTATTAACTTGAAAAATAAATAGGATTTTACTGAGAAAAAAACTATTACTTTACTCTAGGAAAATTCCTTTTCGTAAAAGGCTTTAACTAGAAGTTGTTAGGGGCAAATATATTCATGAAATTCTGCAATATTTACATAAAGACTTCTTACTTTCGTATACTTGCCTTAAAATTAAACACAAGGAAAACGCTAAACTGGAACAAGCGTCCCTAATTTTCTTGATTCCGTGAGTGTTTGTAATTCACGTGTTACTGGGTACTGGATATTCACTCAACACAGGTTATTCCCATCGAGGAGTATAACAGAAAACTTATTGTTACCAGTGTCCTTGACTGGTGGCCAGCAGGTAACATGCTGTAGTCGATAGGCTTTTAACCTTGTATATCACCCAACCATTCACACAGCAGAGGAACGAATTTGAGTGTTTGTGTGTAAATAATTTTTTTTTTATATGCGTATTTTGATCTTCAGATCCTTAGTCTTCCTCATACCACTCAACTGATAGATAGAGGAGCGCACAACAGGCCAAGTATCTATCGACAAGTGCCTTTAACAAATGGTAACTAACGTGATCCTGCGGGATCTTGTCTGCTCCATCTCTAAACTGTTCTGGTGCAGTGGAAATGCTTACTTTCCTTTGTGTCATGTGAGAATTGAACATGTATCTGTGGTGCCTCGTTACCTTACATCTCATGCTAGACTCTGTTTACGTTATCTATTGCTCCCCGGCTTCTAACTCAGGATTACAGAGGTAGTGAAACCAGCCATGTTCTGACTACAGCAGCAGCAGCAGCAGCAGCAGCAAAGAGAGCAATACCAATTTCCTTCTTAGAAAAAATTGAAGGGAGTCCTTTACTCTCTGACTAGGAATCAAAGCCCGTGCTTGAACAACGATTATGTTTAAAGGAGACCAAAGGTGGGTGAACCTTTGTGAGTCAGTGACAGGTGAAGGGCTCTTCTGCCCTACCCCCTCAACACACACACACACACACACACACACACACACACCACACACACACACACACACACACACACACACACACACACACTCACTAAGTAAGTTTCCACCTCACCGAAAGAATTTGCCGTTGAACTTTTAATAAACTTTTTTGTGTTCACGTTCTGTGTTCATGCACGTTAATTCTCATTATGATTTATCATTAGAAATATTTAGAACAACGACATTGTGTTGCTAGACGATATTTTACAAGAATATAGCAAAAGCTATGTTTACTGAATGCCACCCATCATACAGGACCTGTCCAAAGGGTTTTCTGTCATACTCCATCACATACGATTTTTTTACTGTCATAATCCTTTAGCCGGGATGGCCTTCCTGTCATACTTCATCACATACGATGGATTTTTCCCATCACAATTCATCAGGAATGATAGTTTTCCCATTATATGCAACGTAAGGTGATTTTCCTATCATAGTTATGAAATCTTTCAGCTTGAGCTGTGAGACTTCATTTGTGTGATGAATATTTCCTCAAGCATTCCTCTATGGAATGAGTAGCTATGGCAGCTTAGCAGTATATTGTATCGTGAGGATATTGCTCACTATTGGACACTAGCAACACAACTCTGCTATTGTAACTAAAACTAGGACATAAGGAAAGACAGTAGAACTGTACACAAAAGATGAGGCAATCAGTCCCTCGTGTCCATATAAATTAGCACCTTATACTATGTTCTTAATTTACTTTTTTTTTTTTTTAAATTTTGCCTTATCACTGGAGTGATAAGCACTCACCACCCACCCAGGAGCACTTGTCAACGAGGTGATGAGCACTCAACACTCACTCAGGAGAGCTCATCAGTGGTGTGATGAGCTCTCACCTCCAAGAGTGATCATCACACCACTGATGAGCACTCAACCATCCACTCAGCAGTGCTCATCAACCGGAAGATGATCACAATCCATCTATCTGACACAGGCTCATCATTTTCCACGCAGTGTTTACCTCTCTAACCTGCGGGGGTCACCTCTGCAGGGGTCACCTCTGCGGGGGGTCACCTCTGCAGGGGTCACCTCTGCAGAGGTCACCTCTGCAGAGGTCACCTCTGCGGGGGGTCACCTCTGCGGGGGTCACCTCTGCGGGGGTCACCTCTGCGGGGGGTCACCTCTGCGGGGGTCACCTCTGCGGGGGTCACCTCTGCGGGGGGTCACCTCTGCGGGAGGGGTCACCTCTGTCATTTTCTGTCACTGGCGACGGGCACTCACGAGCCTCTGAGGTACTCACTCCACAACAAGAATACAAATAACGAGTCGAGAATATCACCTCAAAAATGGGCGAGAAATGAAGAAAAAGGCGTAGGAGGGGCAATAATAGGAAAAGAAATAGACAGCTGAGAAGGGTGAGAAGAGGCTGCTTATGAAACAGTGACATGAGGAAAAGATCGGAGCGAATGAGAGAAAAATGGAAGGGAGAAAGGAAGGAAGAGAGGATAGTAGGGAGTGGAAGAAAATGGAAGAATTTAAAATGAGATGAAGGGCGGTAGGAAGTCAGAAGCAAGATCTTAATTAAGACTCCATTAGTAACATGTGTCCCCATCCCTATTTGGGCATCTGTGTCCCCATCTCTGTGTCTTCATCCCTGTGTCCCCATCTCTTTGTCCTCATCTCTGTCTTCATCCCTGTGTCTTCATTTCGGTGTCTTCCTGTGTTGTCATCCCTTTGTGTTCATTCCTGTGTGTTCATCCCTGTGTGTTCATCCCTGTGTCTGCATCCATGTGTCCTCATCCCTGTGTCTTCATCCCTGTGTCCTCATCCCTGTGTCTTCATCCATGTATCCTCATCCCTGTGCCCTCATCCCTGTGTCTTCATTCCTGTATCCTTATCCCTGTATCCTCATTCCTGTATCCTCATCCCTGTGTCTTCATCTCTGTGTCCCCACCTCTGTGTCCGCCTATCTCTGTGTCCCTATCTCTGTCCCCACCTCTGTGTTCTATCTCTGTGTCCCCATCTCTGTGTCCCCACTTCTGTGTCCCCATCTCTGTGTCTTCATCCCTGTGTCCTCATTCCTGTGTCCTCATTCCTGTGTCTTCATCCCTGTGTCCTCATTCCTGTGTCCTCATTCTTGTGTCTTCATCCTGTGTCCCCTATTCCTGTGTCCCATAACTACTACCAACACATCCTGCTGTGTCATAAGCTCAACTACCGCCCAACTGTATGTGTCATTACAACCATCTGTGGTGGTATGACACAACTATCACCATTTGCTGAGTGTCTTAGTTTCACCACTACTCCCATCTGCTGTTTGTGCTGATACCACTACTACCACTATCTGTTGCATGGCATTACCCGAACCACCACCACCACCACCACCACCACCACCACCACTACCATTAGCATTATCTGTTGTAAGTGTCGTTACCACCAGCTAGCACTCGGAATAGCTTTTGACTTCATATTTTCTGAGGTATTGAGCAGAGATTTATGCATTATGAAAAATACAAAAGAACTGAAATCACCGCATACACCTTTGTCATACTCCCTAGTAAGAGCGTAGCTGTGAATATAACCAAAGCTCTCTCGTCATGCAGCATAAGTGTAGCACTGGCTGATACCACCATCCTCAAAGCTGTCTCGTCATGCAGCATAAGTGTAGCACTGGCTGATACCACCATCTTCAAAGCTCTCTCGTCATGCAGCATAAGTGTAGCACTGGCTGATACCACCATCCTCAAAGCTCTCTCGTCATGCAGCATAAGTGTAGCACTGGCTGATACCACCACCCTCAATGCTCTCTCGTCATGCAGCATAAGTGTAGCACTAGCTGATACCACCACCCTCAAAGCTCTCTCGTCATGCAGCATAAGTGTAGCACTAGCTGATACCACCATCCTCAAAGCTCTCTCGTCATGCAGCATAAGTGTAGCACTGGCTGATACCACCATCCTCAAAGCTCTCTCGTCATGCAGCATAAGTGTAGCACTGGCTGATACCACCACCCTCAATGCTCTCTCGTCATGCAGCATAAGTGTAGCACTGGCTGATACCACCACCCTCAATGCTCTCTCGTCATGCAGCATAAGTGTAGCACTGGCTGATACCACCATCCTCAAAGCTCTCTCGTCATGCAGCATAAGTGTAGCACTGGCTGATACCACCACCCTCAAAGCTCTCTCGTCATGCAGCATAAGTGTAGCACTGGCTGATACCACCACCCTCAAACAAACAAAACCAGAAACAACACTCACAGGCCTGCGTTAGGTAAGGCTATTCCAAGTAAATTATGTTACCCCCTTCCGGGAGTTATCAGAAAGTATACGCTGACGATATGTCGAGAAATTTGGAAACATGGAATACAAATACACTTGCGATGACCACGAAAGCGCATGTGTGATTAATTGCAGTCCTCACAGACCATCTCACGAAGTGGAATGTCGAGAGATTAGGCATCAAAGACATCTATGGAGGAGGAAGTGCATGGAGGCCTCCTTCATTGCTGTTTCCTTCACAGTTACTCAAAACAATGGCAGCTTTAACTTGCCCGATGTGGTTCTCAAGAAATGTTCCCATAGCACAGCCATCACTGGTTTAGTTGCATGTTAAGCTGAATTATTTAGCTGCCTGTTGAGCTGTATTGTTTAGCTGCCTGTTGAGCTGTATTGTTTAGCTGCATGTTGAGCTGTATTGTTTAGCTGCATGTTGAGCAGTACTGTTTAGCTGCCTGTTAAGCTGAATTGTTTAGCTGCATGTTGAGCTGTATTGTTTAGCTGCATGTTGAGCAGTACTGTTTAGCTGCCTGTTGAGCTGTATTGTTTAGCTGCCTGTTAAGCTGAATTGTTTAGCTGCATGTTGAGCTGTATTGTTTAGCTGCCTGTTGAGCTGTATTGTTTAGCTGCATGTTGAGCAGTACTGTTTAGCTGCCTGTTGAGCTGTATTGTTTAGCTGCATGTTGAGCTGTATTGTTTAGCTGCATGTTGAGCAGTACTGTTTAGCTGCCTGTTGAGCTGTATTGTTTAGCTGTCTGTTGAGCTATATTGTTTAGCTGCATGTTGAGCAGTACTGTTTAGCTGCATGTTGAGCAGCATTGTTTAATATGTTTCTGTCTTTGCGCTCGCTCACGCTTGCACCTCACCTGTCATGCCCGTACTCTGCTCATGCCCGTACTCTGCTCATGCCCGTACTCTGCTCATGCCCGTACTCTGCTCATGCCCGTACTCTGCTCATGCCCGTACTCTTTTCAGTTATCATCATTATGGCTTGACAAATCTCCTATTGAGCGAAACGTAGCCTACAATAAATTATCCTAAACGTTACATATGTGTCCATTTACATAAAATCCTGGGATGACCCAGTTGGGTAAAACTTCGGCAATACAATAGCCAGACAGATACTGTCTCTGAGAGCAACGTTTTGGAGAGGACAGGAGGAGCAAGAAATGGAGTAGACACCGGAAACACCAGTGACATTACAAGTGTGAACTAGTTTACTAGGAAGGATATTAGTTTGGTGCAAGGAAGAGAAGAGTAGCTTCAATTCCTCAGGTCAAGAGCCCTTCTTTAACATCAAGGAACGATCTTTGAAGGAACCATGGAGTGAAATGTTAATATAAACATTAAATTGCACCACTTGTTAAGGAAATGTTGTTAACACAAGTATTCAGAATTGAGGGCAAGTTGAATATACTTGTTAGCGTTGATAATCTACTGGGAGATTGATGATTGTTGTGGTTGTTTGTATTGTTGTTGAAGTTGATGCTTGTTGCTGTTAAGAGCAAGAAGACTGGAAACACATTTAGCATCCACTAATTGGGACAACCTTAGAGTCACAGTCAACACTCACTAACTGGGACATTCCTGGAGTTACAGTCAACACTCACTAACTGGGACAATCCTGGAGTTACAGTCAACACTCACTAACTGGGACAATCCTGGAGTCACAGTCAACACTCACTAACTGGGACAATCCTGGAGTTACAGTCAACACTCACTAACTGGGACAATCCTGGAGTTACAGTCAACACTCACTAACTGGGACAATCCTGGAGTCACAGTCAACACTCACTAACTGGGACAATCCTGGAGTCACAGTCATCACTCACTAACTGGAACATTCCTGGAGTTACAGTCAACACTCACTAACTGGGACAATCCTGGAGTTACAGTCAACACTCACTAACTGGGACAATCCTGGAGTTACAGTCAACACTCACTAACTGGTACAAGCCTGGAGGGGCTGACGCTTCCCGCTCCTCATCCCACTAAATTTGTCCAACACATCATTTATAAATATAGCTCCGTGAATATACCGTTGGATCTGACTGATTTATCTGTGGCATTGTGTGATAACGACGAATAATATCCTATTTTGGGGAGAATTTGGCGAGATTGTAGGGAGAATTAGGGGAGAATGCTTGCAAGAATTTAGGGAGAGTTTGGGGAAATATTATGGAATTCTGGGGAGGGAAAAAAATGAAATTATTAAAATTTGTGTTTACCTCTGACATGTGAATTAGTGAGGAATAACTGAGTGGCCAGTTTAATGCTATACGGCTTATATAATATGAAATGAAATAAAATGGCTACTATAAGATAACACTTGTTGAAATCTTAATGAGATGTTACAATCCGGATATCAGCAGATAACGTCGTATCTTCCGCAGATTAAATCATGAGTTCTTCCAGTAGATGTAGCGACTGAAAAGGAGACTAAATACAGATACAACGGGATAAATGCGACGTTTAAATGTATCATGGATGACTTTATAATTGACAAGGTTTCGCTTGGTGTATAAGACTCTTCGAGTAGAGTTGCTTACTTGAGTAAGCTTTTGAACCAAGAGATAAGTTGTCATTTAGGAAGTTAGTCATACTGTATTAAGGTGTATCTGTTCCAGTAGTTGTTGTTATTGCAATAAATTTAATTTCTGTTTAAACGCGCGCGCGCGCGCACACACACACACACACACACACACACACACACACACACACACACACACACACACACACACACACACACACACACACACACACACACACACATATATATATGTATATATATATATATATATATATATATATATATATATATATATATATATATATATATAATCTGTAAATCACTTAGAAACTCCAAATTTTGAAAATAAACATAGAACGAAGCTGTAAATATTTCGATCCAAACTTTGTTCCTCGTCAGCACTGAAGTATAGAACAGGGAGACTGACCTAGTGTTGTCAGTCTTCTTGATGACTCATTATTATTATGAACTCAGGTCTTAATTGACCACCTCGAGATGACTGCAGGCAGAGTAGATTACTATATATCTTTTGTAGCTACAATGTGTATGGTAGATTATTTCTGTCGTTTCACTATTAGCATTGTGAATTTATCCTTGGTTATATTCTAACATAGTAAAAGTTAGTTTGAGAATGTCTCATACCTTTTTTGTGTTCAGTTATCATGGTTATCTGTCTCTCCTTCATACACCATATCACAATTTCTGACGTATTTTATACCTCCTATGCCAGAGTTATTTTTCTTTTTGCTTTCTGGTTCATATTAATCAGAGTATATCGTATTTTATTAGGGTAGTTGAATATGATATTATCCATCGAAGGAAAATATTTCAAATTAACATTAAGACTCTGAGTAAATGAAAAAGCTAGTGACCTAATCTCCGCTTCTTTTATTACCCAGACTTGTTCCTACAAGTAGCGAATTAAACATCAAATGTTAGTTTAATCTGAGGTAACAAATCTGACAAAAGGAAACATTTGGTCACTGGTTAATTCATTTAATTAGGGTATTAATTATAACATTAAATATTTACCCTCATAGAATCGCATGCTATTTAGCTGCCCTAGATGAAAGAACACAAATATTTTTAGAGGATAAATTTTAGTTCTGGGACTTTGGTCATTCCAAATAATACAAGACAGTGAGAAAGCACAGTATATACAGTGGAGAATGCATGTTATAGGTGATGGTCAGGTAAATGAGTGAATTCACCTAACTGCTGTGTCACTAGAAAGCCACACAGCAGCATGCAGTGGTATTATGTGTGCAAGAGATCTTGAAATTATGTATTTGTCAGCTCCTTTTTCTACTTTGTTGGAAATAGCCTTAATATTAAGGAAGCTTTAATACAGTAATGCCTATCCCTGTTGAGTTCTCTGTAGATCACAGACCCTCTTTTGACTTGTATATGATACAGGTATTGTTGGTGTCACCTCGTTTGAAAGGATGTGTGTGTTCTTGAGCATGTACAGAAAGGTAATTTCGCCCCTTTCTCCTAGGTAAATCTTGTTGCATTCCTCGTAAGGCATAGTGTAAACTCTTGCTTCACTGGTGGGTGTGTTATAGTTATCATTGTTCCAGGTGAGGTCTGTGATGAAAGACATGGCCATGGCAGAAATCTATTTCTAGAAAGAGCCTGAGTGATGCTGTTGGCCTCTCTTCTTCAGGAAGAATCAAGAATCTGATTTCCCGATAGAAACGTTATTATAAAAGCAGAGTATATTCTTAGCTCTGCGTTTGCACTCTTGTATAAAAGGGAGAGGGAAGTGTAAGATTGTGCAGGAAAGGGTAATGGAATTCTTCTAAGGACAGGGCTCTGTAGATACTGATATGTCTTAGGAAAAAAACATTGATCACGCCTGTGATACCTTCACACGCTAACACTTTCCTCCCTGCTTCATATAAGATTGCAAACACAGAACTGAAACTATACTCAACAATACGAACAACGCCTTGCCGAGTAGCGAGTAACACCCCGCAGGCCTTTTGCAGAAGTAAAATCTAAATAGTTGTCATGGTTTACCTGGAGTTTACCTGGAGAGGGTTTCGGGGGTCAACGTCTTCCGTCAAAGACCTGACAGTCGCCGTGGCTAGTCAGGCCGCTATAGCTCCGTAACGGCCATCAGACGACAGGCGACTACCTGAAATCGCTAAATGATTCTGGTGGCTTTTGCTTAAATCTGGCAAAGATGACAACAAGAATTCTGGGTGATCTTATGTGAGTTGAATAAGCAGTAACGTATTCGGCACCTCAGCCCTCAGAACATTATTATATAACTATGTTCCTACAGTAGTCATCTTTAGAGTGAGGAGCCAACACAGCGTAAATATAAAAGCTAATGAGGTCACCTCACTGGCAGTGCTTGATAGGATAAAAATAAATACACACGGACTCACAGTTAAGTGCAATTTTCTGTTTAAAATATTACCACAAGGGGAGACTGCATACATTTTTACTCTGATCTTTATCCAGTACGATTTAAAGAATCCTTTCGGATTTGCCTTGGATTCACGAGCAACTTTAATTTTATAGGCTCGTTCAGCTTTCTTATCTGTTTCTCTCTCTCTATCTCTCTCTATCTCTCTCTCTCTCTCTCTCTCTCTCTCTCTCTCTCTCTCTCTCTCTCTCACTGTGAATGTTCGAACATGTAACCTTTCTTAATACACTTGTACATTAGTTTGTTCTCTCCATATAAATGTTTTATTCTTCAATTCATCAGTTTGGGATCATTTTTATTTTATCTAATTTATCTCTGGGTACTATATGCAACTTTTACATCTAGAAAAAATTCGTATTAGCAATTTAATTCGTTACTGTGTGTTAGATTTTTTCGATAAAATCTTAGACAGGTGATCTCAAAAGTTCATTATGATCTGCAGATCGAAAATCTTGTATCTTTACTGAATTATTCTTAATTTTTTACTCCCAGTTAATACGTATTAAAGGTGTGTTTACTTGAGAAAAACTCCATAACCCGTATATTATTTATTAGTTTTATTTTGGCTTGCTAAATTTGGGTAAGCAGGTTATTCACTCTGGTTCTGCTACAAAACTGGTCACAAAAAGCTAAAGATTCGATCCCTAAGAATTACTACATGATCATTTAATAAAGCCTTAACAATTTCGCCCAATTTTCGAGTTACGGGATCAAATCAGCACTTCATATAAAATCTACCAACAGAGATTCGGTGACTGTGCCTTCAGCATTTTTTTTTTTTATGCAGCAATTTAAGTTTCTCTGGCATGAACTACCACCCGTTGTTTCCATCAACATGGAACAACTTAACATCCTGACTCATCAAACTGCATCAACATCATAGTTTCCTGCATATGCAACCAATCGTAACTCGTTTATCTTGTTTCTAACACTATGACTATTTATATAATTAATGCTAAGAGAGTTTTTATTCCGTAGCTTCTCCCTAACCACCTTTCCTATCTTCTATTTCTAATAATTCTACCAAATGTTTCTGATTGGGTTTCTTTTATATTACTTTCCTTGATATTAACTGACCGTTGTACTTTACGCCCTTGATAAATTTTTTTCTAAAATAAATATTATCACATTCTTGATAATTTATGCTGCATAAGTCAACAGTAGCATAAATTTGTGTTTCCACACAAACATCCATACTTCTAACTATTTTTAATTTTAAGCCTGATACATTGCATCACCCTAGACTGAACTAGCTAATGCTGCTACTCCTTCCCTAAACAAATGTATCCCATCCTGGCATACATGTCATTCCTGTTACAGAACTAGTCACAGTTATCAATACCCTTACAGTGCTTGTCTATCCAGCAGTTAGTTCAGCTTGCTCTAGACGAACATTCATTCCCAACACCAAGTCATGGCAAAATGACTCTTATGATAGGGATTCCCTCCTTCCTATCTTTATCACAGTCCTATATCTGGTAATCAAGAGCTATCTTCTGCAGTCGCCAACATCATTTCCTTCGACACTGTGGCAGATAACAGAGCTCCTTCCCATTACCAGCAAGAAATGCCCTAATGTGCTAATGATAACGGCCGTACAAGCCGTTGGAACACACTCTCTCTCCTATTAACGTACTACAAAATCCCTATTCATATATTTAGTCTAAGATTTCTTCCTATAACCACATTCTTGTACCATTGGTTTTCGCTGAATTGTTTTCAATGGTTGAAACACATTAATTCGGCAACACAGCAAAGAAGTTGCTAGTCTCGACAACAGTTTCACTAACCAACTTTATCTTGAGTTTCAATCCCCTCTTAAAGAGAACCTATCCAGACCCTCAGTAGGTCCCTAGTGTTCATTTATCAGAAGTTGTTTGATGATTTATCTTAATGTCATCAGCAGACTCACTTATGTCTCTGTTTCGCCAGTTGCAGAGTTTGCAGGTTCGAATCCTGTTGTAACTGAAAGATAATATATATATATATATATATATATATATATATATATATATATATATATATATATATATATATATATATATATATAATGCACTAAAACTCGCAAAATAAAATTGTTTTTTCACTGAAAAAAGAAAACACTTTTGTACGTGTTTTGCTTTGCATTCATATAGAAGGACATGCGTTATTCATGGCTCCACACACCCCCGTGAGAACAGCCCATACTGGTTGGGCTTAGCAATTACCATAACGAACGGCATATTCTACCTCACCAGTAGGTTTAACCCACAAACAAGGCAGCTTTTCGCTTGAGTAAAAGAATCATTTTTAATGAAAGATAAAAAATTATGCAGATTGAATGGATTTTTTTTTTTTTTTTTTTTTTAGTGATGGGCCGTGGTGAATGTAATATAAACATTTCAGTGATATATTTCTGAAAATCGAGTTTTTATGGAGTGGCTTTGAGGACTCGTTGAGGCAAATGAAAGTCATTTGGAAATCCAGGAATGAGAGGAGTAACTTTCACGGCACCGTGATGATACCAGGCAGAGCTACACTCGTACTCTGTGCCTACACACTCTTCACCTGGTCTGTGTGACTACACACTCTTCACCTGGTCTGTGTGACTACACACTCTTCACCTGGTCTGTGTGACTACACACTCTTCACCTGGTCTGTGGCTAATTCATGCTGTGTACTAAACTCTTCACCTGGTCTGTGTGTCTACACACTCTTCACCTGGTCTGTGTGACTACACACTCTTCACCTGGTCTGTGTGACTACACACTCTTCACCTGGTCTGTGTGACTACAAACTCTTCACCTGGTCTGTGTGTCTACACACTCTTCACCTGGTCTGTGTGACTACACACTCTTAACCTGGTCTGTGTGACTACACACTCTTCACCTGGTCTGTGTGACTACACACTCTTCACCTGGTCTGTGTGACTACACACTCTTCACATGGTCTGCGTAGCACACACTAGAGTCTAGACCAGGTCTTTGGAGCACACTAGACCTGGTCTGCTTCATACACTCTATATTATGTCTGTGTAACACACTATAAAAATAATCTGTGCAACAACTGGTCTGTGTAGCATATAGTAGATCTGGTTTGTGTAGCACACTCTAGATCTGATTTGTATATACTCTAGACCTGATCAATGAACACACTTTAGACCTGACCTGATATATGTAACACACTCTAGCCCTGATATATGTAACGCACTCTACACCTGGAAAACATGAAATACTGATTCTCATGTGATAACTTGTGATTGTCTCAATCAGTTGATAATCAGCGCTGATAACCTGATCATGCAAATTCTGGAGAATTTTACGATGATGGCTTCTTTGAATTAACAAGAGAAAACCTTTACATTTTGTCTTCAAAGCAAATGGTTTTTAGTAGAAGGTTTGAATTAGTTTAGAACTGTGTATGTCTAAATTTGCCATTGTTATTGGGAAAACTGGGATATTAGTGTCCATGTGATAACTTGTGAATATAAAATCTGATTTGCTGCCAGTCATCAACGCTAATATGTAATTGCATTCGAAACTTGTGCCGCACTCTACACTAATTTTTTTGTGTGCATTGACGTACAGGATCCCAGGGGATACCTTTCTTGGATCAAGAAGCGACAAAAATACACCTAATTATTATTATTATTATTGGTAGTAGTAGGCTAGGTACATTCGTCAGGAAAAAGGACAAGTGTTTCCTGAGGCGGGTCTCAGTCATACAAATTATTATTATTATTATTATTATTATTATTATTATTATTATTATTATTATTATTTATTATTATTTATTATTATTATTATTTATTATTATTATTATTAACTCTAAAATTTTGATGCCAATATAATACATGGCATATATAATATTATATTGCATAAGAAAATGTTGAACATTAAATCTTTCCCGTCGGAGCTTGATGGGCATCAAAGTGCCAGCTGCCTGACTAGTGCCAAGAAAACTTTCTCTTCCCTTCACCAGGTTATGACCTTGTGAAGGGGAAAACACCTTTTCAATCTCGCCTCTTTTTTTACCCTTTTGAGCTTTCACGGTATCGTGACCAGAAGGATTTTATAGTACCGTGACCAGAAGGATTTTATAGTACCGTGACCAGAAGGATTTCATTGTACCGTGACCAGAATGATTTTATAGTACCGTGACCAGAAGGATTTTATAGTACCGTGACCAGAAGGATTTCATGGTACCGTGACCAGAATGATTTTATAGTACCGTGACCAGAAGAATTTTACATTACCGTGACCAGAAGAATTTCATGGTACCGTGACCAGAAGGTTTTCACAGTACCCTGATAAATTAAATAAAATTCATTGTAACTGGTGAAATTTACCTTAAAATTAGCTTTTATTAGTGATTCTTCCTTTTCCTCGGATCAAACATCATTATTATTAAGAAACTTTATATAATTTCAAGATAACATTTTTATGTAATAATTGTCAGCAGAGAGAGAGAGAGAGAGAGAGAGAGAGAGAGAGGTAGATAGATAACGAACGAACCCACGAACCAACCCAAACCAAACCAACCCTAGCCCTACCAACCCTTATCTAAACAATCCTAACCCAACCAACCCAAACCCTCGGTGGGGGATGGGGGAGGGGGTAGGGGGTAGGGGAGAGGAGTTCAGCGAAAGAAGGGAGCCAGAAGGTCATCAGGTTTGAACCAAGGGAAAAGGAGGTTAGCTCTAACTCCTCGGACCAAGAGCCATTCACCAGCATCAATGCGCCGCACTTAAAAGATGAGTTTAGTGGAGAGTTGCATAGTATATGATAGTCTATGTAATCCCTGACTATCCGTAACTCCATTCGACGGAAAAACATCACCTGCCTCTGCACTCGTCTAGCCTCCTCCTCTTTTCCCTCCTTTTCTTTTTCAGTTTTTCTTGGGATTTTCTTCTTCCTGAGCCGCGTCTTCCTGTAGCAGGATCTTCTAGCTGGGTCTTCCTTATCAATATTATTTTTCTCGTCCATTCACCTTGCAAGATTAACTTATTTATGGACAGGGATTTTTGTGCTCCCTTCTTACCGTTGTGTGTGTGGGTGTGTGTGGGTGTGTGTGTGTACTCACCTAATTGTGGCTGCATGGGTCGATTCATAGCTCCTGGTCCCGCCTCTTCACTGGTCGCTACTAGGTCACTCCCTGCCTGCTCCGTGAGCTTCATCATACCTCTTCTTAAAGCTATGTATGGCTCCTTCCTCCACCACCTCCCTTTCCAGACAATTCCACTTCCTGACCACTCTGTGACTGAAGAAATACTTCCTAACATCCCTGTGACTCAGCTGAGTCTTCAACTTCCAACTGTAACCCCTTGTTGGTGTGTCCCATCACTGGAACATCCTGTCTGTCCACCCTGTCGATTCCTCTCAGTATTTTATATGTTATGTCTCCCCCTTGTCCCTCCTCTCCTCCAGCGTCGTCAGGTCGATTTCCCTTATCCTCTCCTCGTAGGACATGCCCCTTAACTCCGTGACTAGTCTCGTTGCAAACCTCTGCACTTTCTCTAATTTCTTGACGCGCTTTGACAGGTGTGGGTTCCAAACTGGTGCTGCATACTCCAATATGGGACAGATGTACACGGTATACAGGGTCCTGAACGACTCCTTACTGAGATGTCGGAATGCTATTCTCAACTTTGCTAGTCGCTCGTATGCCCCAGCAGTTATTTGGTTGATGTGCGCCTCAGGAGATGTGTTCGGTGCTAAACTCATTCCAAGATCCTTTTCCTTGAGTGAGGGTTGTAGCCTTTGGTCCCCTAGACTGTATTCTGTCTGCGGTCTTCTTTGCCTTTCCCCGATCTTCATGACTGCACTTGGCGGGATTGAACTCCAGGAATCAGTTTCTGGACCAGGCCTGTAGCCTGTTCAGATTCCTTTGTAGTCCTGCCTGGTCCTCCTTCGATTGAATTCTCCTCATTAACTTCACATCATCTGCAAACAGGAACACCTCTGAGTCTATTCCTTCCTTCATGTCATTCACATATACCAGAAACAGCACTTGTCCTAGGACTGACCCCTGTGGAACCCCACAAGTCACCGGCGCCCACTCTGACACCTCGTCATGTACCATGACTCACTGTTTCCTACCCGTCAGGTATTCTCTGATGCATTGCAGTGCCTTCCCTGTTATACCTGCCTGGTCCTACAACTTTTGCACTAATCTCTTGTGTGGAACTGTGACAAACGCCTTCTTTCAGTCCAAGAAAACACAATCTACCCACCTCTCTCTCTCTTGTCTTACTGCTGTCACCCTGTCATAGAACTCCAGTAGGTTCGTGTGTGTGTGCAGGTGAGAAAAGCACATTTGTCTAATTCTTCAACTTGTCGGTTCTCTGAACCATTTATTTACAATAATGATCACACACACACACACACATGCACACACACACACACACACACATACATACACATACACGCACACATACATACACACACACACACACACACACAGTCAGTCCTAAGTGAAGGGCGGCAGAGCTTGCTGCCCCTGAACAACAATAGGTGAGTACAACTAGGTGAATACATACACACACACACACACACACACACGCACACACACATACATACACATACACGCACACACATACATACACATACACACACACACACACACACACAGCTGTGAATCAACTCCTACAAACACAACTAGGTGAGTAGACACACACACACACATACACACACTGTATTATTATTATTTTATCATATTCATGGTGAAGCACTAAACACGTAGGGATTACAACAACTGTGGACTTGGAGGTAATTAGGTTTCATCCTTTTCAATGTTCCTATTTTTTCTCATGTCTCTGCAATTTGTCCTTTTTCCTCTTTGTCCTCTTTTCCTCTTTTTCTATTTTTCCATTTTTCTCTCCTAAATTCCTCGTCACACTTTTTTTCTTCCATCTTTGTATTCCCCTTTTCCTCATTCTTTACATTTTCTTTTCCTGTTTCTATTCCTCCTTCCGTTTCCTCTTCTTCTCTCTTCCCACTTCTTCTTTCTTCTCTTTCATCTTTTTCTTTCCAGTCCTATTCCCTCTGTCCATTCTTCCTCCCTTCCTCTCCACCTTAATTATCCTTCGTCGTTTTCTTTGTCATCCAGTTCCTTCTTCCCTTCCTCTTTCCTCTTTCTTCTCTTTCCATTCCTTCGACCTTCGTGTTCATTCTTTCAATTCCTTTTCCTCTTCCCTCTTCTCATTCCTCATTTTCTATGTCTTTTCCTTTCTTGCCCTTTCCTTATCCCACTAAGGACCACTCTATCCTTGTCCTTCCAAGTTTCCCTAAGAACCACTTATTTCCATCCTTGCCCTTCTTCCCCTAAAGACCACTCTTTCCCTCCTTGCCCTTCTTACTTCCTCTAAGGACCACTTTTTCCTAACTGCCCTTCCTACTTCCCATAAGGACCACTCTTTCCTTCCCTGCCCTTCTACTTCCCTAAGGACCACTCTTTCCTTCCCTGCCCTTCCTACTTCCCATAAGGACCACTCTTTCCTTCTCTGCCCTTCCTACTTCCCATAAGGACCATTCTTTCCTTCCCTGCCCTTCCTACTGCCCATAAGGACCACTCTTTCCTTCCCTGCCCTTCCTACTTCCTCTAAGGACCACTCTCTCCCATCCTTGCCCTTTCTACTTCCCTTAAGGACCACTCTTCTTGCCCGTCCTACAACCCATGGATGCAGTCACTCACCATTGGTCTCCCTCTCATCATATAATTGTTCTTCTCTATGGTAATTACCTCTCCTTTCCTGTTTAATTATATGCAAATAAGAGATTATTTTACACCTCACCACCGACGCTCTCCAACTGTGATCATCTTTACTTCTTTTCATGATCTTCTTCTTTTTATTTTTTTCTATTTTTTATATTCTTCTTTTCGTATTATTCTTCTTTTTCATATTCTTAGTTTCCTTATTAATGTTCTTGGTATTATTATTATTATTTATTTATTTTTTATTTTACTGGAAAGAGGAGAGGAAAGTTGCCATTTGTTTAGTCAAGATTCCTTTACCGGAGAGAAGGCATGACCTTTCCTCCTGCCCCTTTGATGGTGTAGTAGTCATTAGGTACACTTCTTCTGCATCAGTCAGCAGACACCAACTTCTTCTGCTGCTGCTCCTTCTCCTCCTCTGCTGCTGCTGCTGCTGCTGCTGCTGCTGCTGCTGCTGCTCCTTCTCCTGCTACTGCTGCTGCTGCTGCTCGTCCTCAACAAGACCGATGGTCTCTCTGACCATTTGGCAACAATTACTGTCGCTTTTGCAATGAGAGCCGACTGTATCACCACCAACAACACTCAATTTACATAATGTACGTAGCCTAATGAACATTATATGTACCCATCTTAACTCTGTGCCCCCCAAAAAAACATTAAAAAAAATATCTATATAAAATCGAAATAAAAATCTTAGACACTTATATTTTATTTCACTGATATATTAGTGGAATAAAATATTGATTGTTCTTACCATGAGAGAGAAACATATTACAATCTTATGTTTCCCAATCATTCCCACTACATCATCCTTCTCTCCCCATTTCCCACCATCATCTCATGCTACCTCATCTACTTCAAAATACATTTTTAGGCTTTCTAAAAGACATTTTTGCACAATTTTGAGACATTACACGTAAAAAATGCAGTGATGACATTGAAATATTTGCTGAAAAGAAATGATATGAAATATACGCTGGAAAAATATAAACAAATACAGAATAATGAGATTCTGTATTGAGAACGTTTCGTCCACATAGTGAACTTAATATGTCAAACAGAACGTTTCTGATTATGACTTGATAAAGGTCACTGTGTGGCCGAAACGCTGTCAGTAAGGTGACGCACTCTATTGCATTTGCGTCTCTTCTTTTTTTTTTTAATTGAAATGTAATTCTTTAGTTTAAGGATGATATACCTTATTGTTTATATCCTAGCATACTTGTTATATACCTTATTGTTTGTATCCCAGCATACTTGTTATATACCTTATTGTTTACATCCCAGCATACTTGTTATATACCTTATTGTTTACATCCTAGCATACTTGTTATATACCTTATTGTTTATATCCCAGCATACTTGTTATATACCTTATTGTTTACATCCCAGCATACTTGTTATATACCTTATTGTTTGTATCCCAGCATACTTGTTATATACCTTATTGTTTATATCCTAGCATACTTGTTATATACCTTATTGTTTATATCCTAGCATACTTGTTATATACCTTATTGTTTACATCCTAGCATACTTGTTATATACCTTATTGTTTACATCCCAGCATACTTGTTATATACCTTATTGTTTACATCCAAGCATACTTGTGATATACCTTATTGTTTACATCCTAGCATACTTGTGATATACCTTTTTATGTATATTCTAGCATTATTTATATGTACCTTTTTGTGTACATTTGCTGAGAGATTACTTTAACTAATATGAAAGAGAAAAAAGTACTCGACAGTGTAAGAGTACAGCTTATTTCTAGTCTTGAGTACAGTTTATATATAGTCTTAAGAACCGACGAACAGTTATTAGGCTTTAAATCAGAAACAGTAACTAAAAAAAAAAAACATTTATCTGAAGGATAGGCTTTAAATATTATAACATGAATAAGTTAAGTCTCATAGACTGAACACTGCATTCACAAATTAAATTCTGACGGTCGACGCAGAAATAGAATTAAAGTGGAATTCGTGTGCGTAGATCAGATGCAATATACATTATACAAACTACAAACTACTGTGAAGTTTAGTTCCTCTGTTTGGTAGTCAATTCCAAAAGTTTGAACCTGGGATCAGCGACTAATACTGGTATTAACCTGGCTCACGTATCTCTTAGACTCAAATACGTGATGGGCTGGTTGTTAGGGGAGATGGAGGGAGGGAGAGAATGTATCTCGCTTATTTGTACTCACCTATTTGTGGTTGCAGGGGTCGAGTCGTAGTTCCTGGCCCCGCCTCTTTGTTGGTCGCCTTGTTGTACTTTCTTCTTAAAGACGTACCTTCAGTACGTCTATTAATATGCTACTCACAGCGCCACGCGTCCCCTTCACTCAGGTGTGAACATAATGACGACACCAGGTGCCTTTTATATCGGAAAAACACCCTTGACAGTTTTTACCTCCAGTGTCAATATCATTATCTCTGTTATGCATTTCCTCAGATCAGAAAAATGTATGGCTTTGTGTGTGTGTGTGTGTGTGTGTGTGTGTGTGTGTGTGTGTGTGTGTATGTGTGTGTGTATATGTGTGTGTATATATATGTGTGTGTGTGTGTGTGTGTGTGTGTGTGTGTGTGTGTGTGTGTGTGTATGTGTGTGTGTGTGTGTGTTTGAGAGGATAGAGGATCAGCTCCTGGCCCCTCCTCTTACATCACTTCGAAAGCATTACCGATCACTAGTTCCTGAAGCTGTGTATTAAGTTTGCCTCCACCACTGCCTAGTCCAAGTCATTACAATTTTCAACCATCCTGACACTAAAAAAATGCATTCAAATGTCTTCATCTACATCTACAACTTCCACCTGTGTCCCAATGATCTAATCCTCTAGATTCGGTCTCTTCTTAATTGTGTATTAATTCCTCTTAAGATTTTATATGTAATGATGTATTGCAAAACAAGCCACACGGTGATGAAAAGCTTTAGCTCTAGATTTTTCGCACTCTCGTGCGTCGTCAGGAGCTATGCAATGTTGCAAGACATTGGAAAGGAAAATTCTTTGAGGCAAGACAGAAGGTATCAGCGGTAATCCATTTCCCATATGACATTGGTTATCGCTGATACCTTTTGCCTTGCCTCAGAGAATTTTACCTCCTGTTTGTTGCTGTCTTGCAACATTGCATAGCTCCTGACGACGAACGAGAGTGCGAAAGATCTAAAGCTGAAGATTTCCATCCCCATGTGGCTTGTTCTATGTAATTATGCCTTCCCTCATCCTTTTCTCCTCAAAAGTTGTGAGCTTTAGTTCCTTAAACTTCCTCTTATAGTGCATTCCTCTCAGGTCTGGTACTAGTCTGGTTGCAAATCCTTCGACGTTCTCGAGCTTTTGCACATTGTTGACCAGGTGTGAGCCCCATGATGGGGCCGTGTACGCCTGACATATATCGTACACTAAATTATGAATGACTCTCTGTTCAAGTTCCTGAATTCAGTTTTGAGATTGGTTAATCTCGCGTGTCTTTCATATGTGTACTGGCGGCAGGTTTGGAATGTCAACAAGGTGGAGAAATACAGATCTCTTTCGTAACCACATGTTGCCGGTCATTCGTATCCTTCAATTACAGCTCTCAAACTTCACTCATACACCTTGTTATGAAAGTTTGAAGGTTAACATTGAATTTAAAAAGAAAATCTCTTAAATCTATATAAACAAACTTTATTTTTAAGAAAAGAAAACTTAGACAATTTTTGGAGGCATGGTCCTCCTACGCACATTACTACCAGAAAATATTTTTTTTCTTTTTAGCTTATCATCTTTTCCTGCATGTGTAAAGTAACAGAAGAAAGTGAATAGTTTTCAAATAGCTTTGGACCAAAAATAGACACATGCATTGTTCGCTTTGCTTTCATGTTTGATTGCTCACAGTGGAGTGTGTTTACGTGCGTGCTTGATTGTTCACAGTGGAGTGTGTTTACGTGCGTGCTTGATTGTTCACAGTGGAGTGTGTTTACGTGCGTGCTTGATTGTTCACAGTGGAGTGTGTTTACGTGCGTGCTTGATTGTTCACAGTGGAGTGTGTTTACGTGCGTGCTTGATTGTTCACAGTGGAGTGTGTTTACGTGCGTGCTTGTGTCAAACTGATGCAGTGACTGCGTGTGCTTTTAATCATGGGTATGGTGTATATCACGCTTACTTGACTTACTTGCTTATATATATATATATATATATATATATATATATATATATATATATATATATATATATATATATATATATATATATATATATATATGTACATACATACATACATACTGATAAAATTAGTGTAAATAAAGGCTTGGTTATAGTATCATTACATCATGGTAATTGGCTTATTCAGCTGAAATGACTCAAGAACAATTCAAACCTATGCCACTGATAGTAACTGTAACGTGACCTATGCCACTGATAGGAGTAACTGTAACGTGACCTATGCCACTGATAGGAGTAACTGTAACGTGACCTATGCCACTGATAGGAGTAACTGTAACGTGACCTATGCCACTGATAGGAGTAACTGTAACGTGACCTATGCCACTGATAGGAGTAACTGTAACGTGACCTATGCCACTGATAGGAGTAACTGTAACGTGACCTATGCCACTGATAGGAGTAACTGTAACGTGACCTATGCCACTGATAGGAGTAACTGTAACGTGACCTACGCCACTGATAGTAACTGTAACGTGACCTATGCCACTGATAGGAGTAACTGTAACGTGACCTACGCCACTGATAGTAACTGTAACGTGACCTATGCCACTGATAGGAGTAACTGTAACGTGACCTATGCCACTGATAGGAGTAACTGTAACGTGACCTCTTAAGAATGACAAACTTCCAAGTGTGATTTGACCTCCGCGATTAAACTGATTTCCAATTGTGACTTGACCTTCAAGTGAGACCTGAGCTCTAATCATTACGCACCTCCAAGAGTGACCTGATTTCCTGAGTGACCACCTGACCTCGGAACGTGACGCTATGTACAGTGTGACCCACCAAACTCTTCACAGAAATTTCCATTTTAACACAAATTACTTTGTTGAAATTAAATTTCACGTCAGACAGATTGTAGTTTGGGACAGACGCAATAAATTGTAATTCTACAAATTTGCCATTCGCCGCTCTATATATATTTAAACATCAGTTTGCAATAATCAAAATCTCAGTTCTTGTCATGGTCACATACATGACAGAACGCAGCTCTCCTGTAGCCGTGTTTACTCGTCTTTTCAAATTTCGTCTAATTTCTCCTGTATTTACATTTTCCCAGACAATGGAGAGAAAAAAATACTCTAATTTGTTAATGTTGTCCTAGAGTTTAATTTTCACTACACTGTAATACTATTGTATTACAATGACTGTTAAATATTTCTCGCTTTCTGCATACAGATATATTTTTTTTTTCTTGGTGTGTATAGACAAAATTAAAACCGCTTCTGGATATAAACTAGTGCCTAACTACAATGTACCACTAGTGACTACAGTGTACCACTAGTGACTACAGTGTACCACTAGTGACTAACTACAGTGTACCACCAGTGTGCCACTAGTAACCGTAGTGTACATAAAAAAAGTCCATACGTACTGGAACAATACACAACCAGCACACAGGAGAGACTGGAACATACACACCTGTACACAGGAGAGAGAACTTACACGACGTTTCGGTCCGACTTGGACCATTTACAAAGTCACTTCTCTCTCTCTGTGTGGTTATTTGTGTACAGTGTGCTGGAAGATGCATCTTCCAGCACACTGTACACAAATAACCCACACAGAGGAGAGAGAAGTGACTTTGTAAATGGTCCAAGTCGGACCGAAACGTCGTTGTAAGTTTCTCTCTCTCCTGTGTACAGGTTGTGTATTGTTCCAGTCTCTCCTGTGTGCTGGTTGTGTATTGTTCCAGTCACGGTATTGGGACTTTTTGTTTTTTATGTACACTACGGTTACTAGTGGCACACTGGTGGTACACTGTAGTTATTCACTAGTGATACACTGTAATTAGTCACTAGTGGTACACTGTAGTCACTAGTGGTACACTGTAGTTATTCACTAGTGGTACACTGTAGTCACTAGTGGTACACTGTAGTTATTCACTAGTGGTACACTGTAGTTATTCACTAGTGGTACACTGTAGTTATTCACTAGTGGTACACTGTAGGTAGTCATTAGTGGTACACTGTAGTCACTAGTGGTACACTGTAGTCACTAGTGGTACATTGTAGTTAGGCACTAGTGGTACACTGTAGTTAGGCACTAGTGGTACACTGTAGTTAGGCATTAGTGGTACACTGTAGTTAGGCATTAGTGGTACACTGTAGTTAGGCAATAGTGGTACATTGTAGTTAGGCACTAGTGGTACACTGTAGTAAGGCACTAGTGGTATACTGTAGTTAGGCATTTGTGGTACACTGTAGTTAGGCACTAGTGGTACCCTGGCTACAAACTATACTCAAGAACAGACACAGGTACAGATGAAGCTTTTATAAATTTCACTCTGTATAAAACTTTATCAATTCACTGACTTGATTAAGCTCTACATAGAGCAAAACGTTGTCACCATGAAAGCTTGCTCTTCACCTGAACCTTTCCCTCAGTATCAGTGACACACGCTGAAGATTATTCATATATGCAAACACCACATTTACTAATTAAATAAATTTCAACTAGAGTGTCACTAGTCAGATTAGGGCAAAAGTATTCGCTATTAAAAACCTGTCGAAGTTTTTACTGTCGAGGTTTTTACTGTTGAGGTTTTTACTGTTGAGGTTTTTACTGTCGAGGTGTCTCGTAGTGCAATGGTAAGAGTGTTCGATATACCATCAAATGGACTTTTTATCGATCCTATGACGTGTTGAGAAGTGTGCTGAAGTCATTTGTAAACCCTGCTGACCCTGTTGGAATAGTAGTAAATAGGTACCGAGGAATTAGCCAACGGCTGTGAGAGGGCCTAAGAATACCGACTGAAATAAGGAACATATCTGAGCTTTAAAGGGTTACTTTCAGTGGTCAACCTTCAAATGTTA